>CM046436.1:47688219-47870131 GCA_025506505.1 Flaveria sonorensis
ATTATATTTATAAGAGTAACAAATTAGTTACTAGATGCATTCCTAACACAAACAATCACATAACTAGCATCGAATCACCTGCTCCCGAAGTTAATTAATTATATGATGACAACATAGTATATATACGTTTCAAAGATAAACATCTATGAAAAATGGAAAGAGAATAATGCCAATTGGTTTACCCCATAAAGGTGCAGGACCGGGTAAGGGTACTTAACACTTAGTTTTCACTGAGGAGAGATCTTAGATTACTTAACAATTCAAATAGGAACTGGTAACTAGAACAGATGATACTAAGAACAAAGTAAATTAAAGAGACAGAACTAAGAACAACACAAGATTGATTTTCAAGGATGTTGTATATTGATCTCAAGTTCTTTTACAAGTGTTACAAAGCATAAAAAATTACAAGGACCTGAGACACTTTATACTACAACCTACAACCGTCACTTACATGTAAAGACAGTAGGATTTGACTAATCTAGACAACAAGATCAATCTATAGTAAAAGACAGATTGCCTTTTGACTAGTGACTATGACATGCCATAGCTCACTGACTTTTCCTAATACAAAAAGTCTACAGAAACAAGTAAGATAAGTTACAGACAAAGACCATTCCTACTTTTTGATAAAGCATGGAATTTTCACCAACTTGTGTAAAGTAGGTGAACCACCAGAGCAGGCAGCGGAAAGTGGTCAGCTTTATCAAAAGTTGATTCAGAAAGCATATTTTCTCTGTCCTCCGAAGAAATCAGTCTTCAAGCTTTGGAAGACTTTGTCTCTGAAGCTTCGGAAGATTTCATCTTTGGCTTCGGAAGATGCTGGTCTTTGGCTTCTGAAGATTCACACTTAGAATATTTTCTGTTTGAGTGTGAAACTTCCGAATAGACTCCTTCTGAACTGTTAGCTTCGGAAGATCTTACACTTAGACACATTTGAGAGTGTAAGACTTCCAAAGCTAGTTTATTTTTGTTCCTTAGTTCATGCATGGAAGACTTGGTTGTTCTTGCTTGTTGGTTGCATCAGCCTCATAATCTTCAGATGATCTTACAAACTCCCCTAGGCTGATGCTACCAAACAGAGAAGTTTTCAGATTTTGATAGTCCATATTAGGATCCTCAGCATACCTTTCTTCATCATTAGGTCTGGATCCTTCAAACTAACATAGAACCTTCTCATGTCAAAGAGATCATGCAGAGGAAGATTGAGCATGTCTTCTGAGAAATAGACATGCATGCCTTCCTGATCTCTTATGACATACCACTGTCTTGATCTTCATCATAAGACCATGACATAATTTGTCTTCCAACAGCAAAAGGCTCTACTATGATTGGAGTTTGTTGAGAGACCTCTTCATGCACTCCCTCAGGATGCCTGACTCATCCTGAGGTGGGAGGTGGATGCCTTTCTTCTTTTTCTCTTTGAGGTTGATCTTCTGGCCATCCTTTTTCTCTCCCTGATGATTTTAACTGAGGGATTGGTCTTGAGTACCAGGTTGTTCAGTTGAGTCCCCCTCAGTTGGGATCTCCTCTCTCACAGGTTCAGAAAAGAGAGAGGAGGACCCTGCTGTGGATCAGAAGATGAAGTTGGCTGAGATGCAGCTCCAGGTTCAGGTTGGTTGTCTCAGTGGGTCAACCTTCACCTCAACTTCAGGTTGAGCTGGACTTGGTGGAGAATGCAAGTCCACCAGCTCTCCCTTCTTTATCTTCTGCTTGATTACCCTGATATGCTCATCCATTATGGATAGAGACATAGGCCAAGCCTCCTTCGGAGAATCCATACAGCTTCAAGAAGCTCATCATCCTTTGTCTTCAGCAGACTTCTTTTGCTTTTGTGGATGATGGCCCTTGACTTTGCAGCTTTCTTCCCTTAATTTTTCTTTTAGCTTTTTTTTCTCTTTTAGCTTTTCTTCCATCTGCTTATTGTATTCAAAAATATGTACTCAGATGGTAAGGGAAGAAGTGCATCTGCCTGATAGAGACCTGTGGCACTCAGGTAGCTGATCATCTTTAGTCTTTTCTTTAGTTGCTACCTGAGGTTGTTCAGTGGCCACAGTCTCTGGCTCAGGACTTTCTTGAACTGGGGAGAGGACAGGAATGTTCTTGTAGAGTCTTTTCAGCCTCATTTCTTCCTTGTGCTTGAGGAGCAATGCTGCATCCTCTGCTTCCTTCCTCTCCTTTGACAACTCTGTGTCAGCCAGTTCATTCAATTCATCTAAGGGAGAGAGATGAGTTCATCAACATTATAGTTTCTGGTTCCCAGGTAGTTTAGCCTGGCTGCCCTTAACTCATCTTCCTGAGTGTTTAGCCTGGGGGCAGCCCTGATTGCAGCTTCCATAAACCCTAGGGAACCACTTGAACTCTCTCCCCTCAGCTTCCTCTTCCTCTCTCTCTTCTCCTCCTCAATCTCCTCAGGAGTCATTTTCCTTTTGCCTTTGTCATCCACAGGCTTTGGTGACTCAGGCTGGAGAGAGCTTTGGCCTTCATTGCTTGGTTCAGCTGTCAAGCTCTGGCCAGAGAGAGTTGTGAAACACCATCACCAGCTGGTGTTTCACTGAGGGTAATGGTGCAGAGGGAGATCCTGTCTCAAGGTTCACAGGTTCAACCTCTGGGCCTTCAGTCAAGGTTTTCCCTTCGAAGCTAATCTCCGGGTCTACCTCAACATCCAGTTGACCAAAGATCTCACCTGCTAGCCTCTGTCTATATAATTTTGATCTCAATTTAAACTCCTCTAGCACCCTGTCTTGGATTCTTTCTGCCAATTTGCTGCTTGTCTGTTATTGCTTGGTTGACAAGTGGCAGATCTACCAAGTTGATGCTCTCATAGAAACTCAGGTGTGAAATGTTGAGAACTTCTAGTTGACCCTGAGCTCTAGAGATCACAAGAGCTCTCCTATTTGCTGTCATACCCCCAACCCCAGATTGGGTCTCAGAAGGGGCAGACATTGCTCTTGGTATTCCCTCCTCAAACAGTTGTTGGATGAGCAAGTTCAGATCACTGTCTAGAGGAGGTTGCTGAGTATGAACAACTGCAAGAGAGGATGGTGATTCCTCTATGTCCATACTCTGGGAAGAACTCCCAGGTTCTGTGATTGTCAGAATTTCCTCCCCCTTTTTGGTAGCATCACCTCTTGCATAGGTGAGCTGGGAGATTGATCCATGACATCCACAGGTTCTTGTGGACCTGGATGAGTTGTCCTCATGGTCTCTCTCAGCCAACTTGCCCTTGAGATCGGTGATCTCAAGTTGCTGGTCATTGACCCTCTTCTGTAAGATAGTCACCTGAGATTCCAGGTGAGCTATCTTTGAAACAAAATAGGTGCAAAGATGTGACAGTTTGTGCACCTTTTGTTGCAGACTCCCCTCATCTTCAGATGAAGAATCATTGGGGGATGAGAGAATTGACCTAAGTCTTCTTCCTCACCACCAGCATAGGTTTCTTGGCTGCTGGATTTCCCCTGCTAATGACAACTTCCAGAGAAGTGTCAAGAGGCTGGGTTGCCATGGTAGAGGTCCTAGTGATGTTATCACTTGCAAAGGTGATAGCCTCTGCCATATGGATTTCCTGAATAAGTTCAGACTATCCACCTCAGTAGGGGGTTGCTGATGTGGGCTAGAGATGGGGGAAGCAGGAGTACATCTCTCCTTGAGTGTGGGAAGAGAGGAGAGACTCATGGTACTCACTGAAGCCCAAATCTTCATCAGAATAGAAGTCAAGGCTGGGAATGGGCGGTTTAGATCAAGAGGTTGGGGATGGTAGCTTTCCCAGAAGGTTGATCACTAGAGTGTTGAGACTCAGAGTGATGGCTTAAGGCTGTTTGGGGTTGTGAGCTCATCAGGCTGAGCATGAGGAACCTCAGCACTGATTGGTTGAAAGATGGGAGTGGTCTGCTCCTCAGGGGAAGTGGGAGCTCGAGATTCCACTTCCTCCTGTATGGGTTCTGATATGGGGGCCTGCACATGCTCAGTAGCAAGTGCAGGGGTTCGTTGGGATTTTCTTTTGTAGGTGATGGTGATGGTAGGCTGTGTTTGAGGTGGTTGAGAGGTGGAGGGTGTTGGTTCAACACTAGCTGGTGCTGCTAGGTTTTCACCCTGAGCAATGAGCTCAAACATTTTTAGGACAAGGGTTGTTTCTACCCCAGAGAAGCCAACAGTTGGCTTCTTCAAGATTTTGAAGATGCCGGGCCTCATTTGTCCTATTTTAAGAATATTACCTGTTCCCCTCAACTGTGGTCCCAACTCACAGTTGAGAATGTGTTGAACATACCTAGGGAACATGTAGTACTCTAAGGAGTCCAAGTTTGCAAGTAAATTAGTATATACAAACTGAGAGTACCTGAACTTGACCCCTTGTACCATCCCATGGACTATAAAGGAGAGGTCTTCTGGAACTTGATCCCATCCTCCATGCTTGTTAGAAAGGCTGTGAATGACGACATGGAGGAGGTATTTCCATTGAGATGAGACCTTCCCCTTCCTAAGGTTTTGACTGAGAAGTCACCTTCATAGCCCATCTGCTGAAAGGAGTGGTTGACAGCAGATTTGGGAAAGGACAGCTCACCTGCTTCATCATCCAGCTGCAAATGGGTGTTTATGATGGCCGGAGTGATGAAAACTGTCCTCCCCTGCACTGTAGCAGACAGTGCCTTCTCCCCGTCCATGGTGACCTCTTGACAGGTCCTCCAGAACTCAAGCAACTGATCCTCATAGAGAGGAGGATCAATTGTAAGGGAGGTGAAGTAGTGAGACAAGAAAGGTACCTACACACATCTGAGAAGCTTGGATCCTTCTCAGAGTGTAACAGGGCAACCTGATTGTTTGCCTGTAGGTGCATGGAAAAATCAGGGTCGTTGCGACGATCAATGTTGGCCATTTGAGGAAGCTTTGCAGTGAAGAAAGGAAGAAGAAGATGAAATTTGGGGGTAAATTTAGGGTAAGGATCAGTGAGAGTAGAGAGACGAATAGAACCGTTTGGAAGATATATGTCGTGGATTTGAGACAAAGTTATGACAAAAGATAAACTTTGAAATCCGCAAGTGGGTCCTACTTCTGAAAAAGTGCGCCCAAAAAGTTAGTTTTCTTGAAGTTGTAAAACTTCCGAAGGCAATTTTGGCTTCGGAAGCTTTGTAGCAAAGCTTCCGAAGGCAAGTTTTGCTTCGGAAGATATTTCAAAGAATTTTGAAAATTTGGCTTCGGAAGAAGTGAACAAGTCTTCCGAGACTTAGTTGCTTTCGAAGAGATATGTTGTTCTTTGAATACATTTAAGTGCTTATATACAAATTTAAGCTTCGGAGATACTCCAAGAATTTCTTCCGAAGGTAAATCTTAGATAAGCTGTTAAATGATTTAAAGACATAAATTTCTTCCGAAGGCAATTTGAGTTCTTCCGAAGGTAAATTTTCACAAATCTGAGGAATATCAGTTAAAAGTTAGTTTTCTTCCAAAGAGAACTGGGCTTATGAGGTGATCTAATAGACAACTTAGGACACACAGTTTTAGGAAATAAGTTGATTAAGTTATTAAGGAAAATCTATTCAAAGTTAATCATCCAATAGCTGATACAAGATATTTAAATCTCTGTTCATCAAATGCCTTTGTGAACAGATCAGCATATTGTTCATTTGTGTTAACTTTGATTAGTTTGATCAATCCCTTTTCAAATTATCCCTAATCAGATGATACCTGATGTTGATGTGTTTGGTCCTTGAGTGCTGCACAGGATTTTGTAATGGAGATGGCACTGTTGTTGTCTATGTGGATGGGAGTCTCCTTGAAGTTGAACCCATAGTCTAGCATCTGATTGAATCCAGAGCACTTGAGCACAGCAGCTTGCAGCAGCAATGTATTCAGCTTCAGCAGTTGATGCAGACACACAGGATTGCTTCTTGCATTGCCAAGAGACTATCCTTCCACCAAGGAATTGACATCCCCCAGATGTGGACTTTGCAGTCATGTTGCAGCCACCATAATCACTATCTGTATAAGCATATAGATTAAAGTCTGAATTCTTGGATACCAAGGCCTAGATTTGGAGCACCTTTGAGGTATCTGAGAATCCTTTTGACAGTGATTAGGTGTGACATCTTGGGTTTGCTTGATATCTTGCACATATACATGTGGCAAACATAATATCAGGCCTGCTAGCAGTAAGGTACATAAGTGACCCAATCATAGCCCTATAGAGATGTTCATCAACACACTCCCCCTCAAGATCAGGACCAAGGGAGTGGTTTTTGGCTATGGGTGTCTTTGCAACCTTACAGTCAGTCATCTTGAATCTTGTAAGTATGTCCTGTACATACTTTGACTGACTAATGAAGATGCCATCTTCAACCTGCTTCACTTGAATTCCTAGAAAGAAACTGAGTTCCCCCATGGCACTCATTTCAAATCTATTCTTCATCAGCATCTCAAAGTCTTTGCAGAGCTTTGGATTAGTTGAACCAAAGATGATGTCATCTACATATATTTGAACTAGCATGTGTCATTCCCTGTTTCTTTGATGAAGAGAGTCCCATCAATAGTACCTCTTTTGTATCCATGATGACAGAGGTATGTTGATAGTGTCTCATACCACTTTCTTGGAGCTTGATGCAGTCCATATAGAGCTTTATCAAGCTTGCAGACATAATCAGGATGATCTGGGTCTGCAAAGCCAGGTGGTTGTTTGAATAAAACTTCTTCATCAATCACCCCATAGAGAAAAGCACATTTCACATCAAGCTGGTAGACCTTGAAATCCTTGGATGCAGCATAAGCCAGGAATATTCTTACAGCTTCAAGTCTTGCAACTGGAGCAAACATCAGTGTAATCGATCCTTCTTCTTGAGTGTATCCTTGGACAACCAGTCTAGCCTTGTTCTTGATAATAATCCTCTATCATCCTTCTTGTTCCTGAATACCCATTTGGTACCTATGACAGTCTTCCTTGAGGAAGAGGGCATAAGTTCCACACCTTCTGTCTTCTGATTTGAAGCAGCTCATCTTGCATAGCTTCAATCCAGCTTCCATCCTTCAAAGCCTCATCAACTTTCTTCGGCTCTATCTGGGATAAGAAACAAGAATGTAGACAAACATGGCTGTCATTTGTCCTCTTGTTCTTACCCCTGAGTCAACATTTCCAATGATGTTTGTGGTGGGATGTGACTTGTGGATCCGAAGTTGAGGGATCACAGCAAGTTGGTTGGACAGATCTAAATTAGAGAAATTCTGTTCTGGCAATGAGGTGTCTCCCACCACATCAGCACACTTATCAAGAGAAACTTGATCCAATGAGTGTGTGACATCATTCATGTTGTCTTTAATGGAGTGGTTATCAGCATCAAGAAATTCTTGATCACTGTCACCACCTCCAGTTCCTCCTGCATTAGAAGTTCCTTCTCCTGAATTCTGAGCCTCTGAGCTGGAATTTGAAGGCAATTCAGTTGAATCAGCAGTATTTGTCATGCTTGTGCTGATAGAGCCTCAATTACAGGGTTAGTCACCACTGGAGCTGAAGTAGTCTTCTTGGTTGGTCTTCTCAGCTCAAATCTTGGATCAGGATCTTCTGTTGATCTGTTATCTGTAGATCCTGAAAACATTCTCACAAGACTTGTTAAAACAGTTGGTAACTAAATCAAGATCAAACAGCCAATCCGGACCAGAACCTTTCACACAGGGTGTGTGTTCATTGAAAGTCACATTGGCTGACTCCTCAATGATTCTAGTTCTGAGATTTATACTCTATAAGCCTTAGCTTGAGAAGAGTATCCAACAAAGTGTCCATCATCTGATTTCTCAGCAAACTTGGCTATTTGATCTTTGGTATTCAAGATGGTGCAAGGACATCCAAATGTTCTGAGAAAACCAATGAATGGTCTCCTTTTGTGCCACAGTTCATAAGGAGTCTTACCATGTGTCTTAACCACTAAAACTCTGTTCTGCACATAGCAGGCTGTGTTGACAGCCTCTGCCCAGAAGGTGATAGGCAGTTTAGAGTCAGACAACATGGTTCTAGCAGCTTCAATAAGTGTCCTGTTTCTCCTCTCAGCAACACCATTTTGCTGAGGAGTCCTGGGAGCACTATATTGTCTTGAAATACCATTTTCATCACAAAATGTATCAAGGATTTGGTTTTTAAATTCAGTTCCTTGATCACATCTTATGGTCTTGACCTTGTGATCAGATTGATTCTCAATTTTCAGAATGAAGTTCTTTAATTTCAGGGGTTTCATCCTTAGTTCTAAGGAAAAACACCCAAGTGAATCTTGTGAAATCATCTGTGATCACTAAACAGTAAGAGGTCCTTCCTAGACTCATTACAACTTGGGGCCAAACAGATCCATATGTAACAAGTGTAGGGGAGTAGTGATAGAGTTCATTTCCTTTGGCTTGTGAGACACTTTGTGTTGCTTCCCTTTCAGGCATGCACACAGTGGTCATCACTTGTAAACTCTTTCTTTGGCATTCCAGTTACCAAATCATTTTTAATCAATTTATTCATGTTTTTAAAGTTTACATGGCACATTCTTTTATGCCAAAGGAAAGACTCATCACTATTTGCTTTAGACAGAAAGCAAGAACTTCTCCAGAGGGAGATGTTTCCTGCAGATCCATCTTGTACATGTTCCCTCTCCTGGGGCCTCTGAGCAAATATCTCTTGAGGAATTAACCCCGGGCTTGAGAACAATGCACTCATCTCAGTAAAGAGCATGTGATGTTTTTGGTCACAAAATTAGGACACACTCAGAAGATTGTATCCAAGCTCCTTGACAAAGTTTACCTTCTCAATGCTGAGCTTACCATTTGTAACCTTGCCCCTGCCAGTAATGTAACCTCCTGCATCTCCTCCAAAAGCAACTGGTCCTCCATCAATCTTTCAAAGTTTTGAAGTAAGGACTCATTGCCTGTCATGTGCCGCAGCCACTATCAATGATCCACACATTTTGTTTGCCTTTGGCTGTCCCTGCACAAAAGGAGATGATTTAGTTACATTTGGAAACCCAAGCCTCATTGGTCTTGGGCTTGTTAAATGAGTTGAAGGAAATGAAACAGTAAGTGATCCTATGTTCAGGCTCTGAGGATCATTTGCTGTTGCTGATGAAGAATCTTCAGTCACACGTCTTCCTTCATCTTCCACACCACCTTTGGAAAATTTGGCTTGACCTTCAAAGCTTCGGAAGCTTTTGCAGCTTCGAAGATTTGAGACTGGACCTTCGAAAGATCTTGCTTTCACTGCAGCAAGCTTCAGTACTTCGGAAGCATTCCTTTCTTCCGAGACCAAATTTTCTTCCAAGTAATTTTTCACTTGCCTTCTTCTTCATTTTGGAGCTTCTGAAGGAAACAGATTTTCCTTCTGAAGCTTTCTTTTCCTTCTTCTTCCCAGAAGCCATTTCTTTGACCATGTGGATAGTACTTTTAGGATTGTAGAAGCAATTTAGCCAGATAGAAGTACTACCACACATGATGCAGTCCATTTGCTTCCTTCTGGGAGTCTTCTTCTGAGAGCAAGACTGAACTTGAACACTTTCTTTCTCCAGCTTCTTCTTCACAGATGATGCAGCAATTTCTTCTTAGGAGAGAATTGCTCTTGGAGGAGGATGGTTCAGACTGTGTAGCAGTGGTACACAGCAATTCAGCCTTCTCTTTGCCAGAATGAGTTGGAACTGTACTAAAACTCCTGGTACTAGAGTTTGTAGTTGATTCCTCAGCCTTTACCACTTCAAACCCTGCAGATTGAACACTTGTTTCTGCTTGGGGTCAAAAGTGGCCTTGATCTCTTGAGCCTTCTTTGATCTTTCTTTGCTCTTCTGATCAAGTTCTTCCTCTTTGTCTTTGTCATACCAGCCTTCTTACTCTCCTCAGGAGCATGGTGACCCTTTTTGGATTGACTCTTTTCACTCATTTCAGAATCATCCTCACCATCTCCTCTTCATCCTCTTTCACACTAGGGTCTATAGGGGAAGCTCATCTTCACCAGTTCCACACCTTGGAGATCTTACAGATATAGAGTGTGTGGAGGAGCTATCTCATAAGATCCCAGTCCCTGCTTATTCTGATAACAAACTTTTGCATGCAGAGATGAGGATATTATGTTCTTGAAGGTCTCTTCTTCAAGAACACATTTTTCTGCCCTGGCTTTGCTGATCACAAGCTCAGCCTGACATTCATCAACTTAGTAACAAGATCTTTTATTTGAGTCTTGTAGTTTGTTTGCTCATGTTTAAGAGTTGAAATTGTTTTCTCTAGATCTTCTATTTAAGCTTATAATCATTTTCAGCTCTCTTAAAATCAGCTTTTAAATGTTTAAAGACTCAATATCAGATCTCATTTCTAAGTGTAGGACCTGTATCTGTTTACTTTAGCAATACATTCAGGAGAGCAAAGATGTTCTAATACCTTGGCTTCATCATGGTCAGCCATGAGTGCTTGATTTGGAGAAGCATCTTCAGCTTGAAGCTCCAATCAAAGCCTCCTTCTTCATAGCAACTGCAGCTTGCTGTCTTGGCTTCTCATTCTGGTGCCCTCCTTCAGTGTAGTTTGGCCTGGATGATGCTTGGCCACCATTTGACTTAGGTGCCTTGCATTCTCTGAAAAGTGTCCCATCTGGTTACAGTTGTAACACTTTACTTTGCTTTTGTCCAGCCCAAACTTGCCACTGGCTGCATTGCTAGGAACCTTCTCCCAGTTCTCTTGTAAAACTTCTGGGCTCTATGTGAGTGAGAAGAGCCATCTGCTGGACTCTCTCCATATATTCCAGATCATCTGGATGGATACAGTCTAGGTCTTCAGAAGTGAAGAGAAAGTTTCCTGAACTTTCATCAGTAGAGACAAAGGCTTGAGAGGAACTTGTGTCTTGGAAGGGACTTCCTTGGATGTAGCTCTCTGGGTGTCTCTGGGAAGGTGATGAAAGGACCCTTTTGTGAAGTTTCAGGGTAGCAGATAAGATGATGCTATGGTTCTCTGCTATCCCTTTCACCCCATGAAGGGATGAACTCTGGTGAGTATTGGAGTTACCAGATGAATTTTGCATGTTCATCTCCATCTGGTATCCACTGAGTATCCTATACACTCAGTGAGAGTAAGGGTCTTGAGGTTTTCAGTCCTCTTAATGACCACACAGTAGTGTGTCCATCGTCTGGGAAGAGAGCACATGAACTTCCTAATAATATCCCTATTCTTAATAGTTACTCCAACATCAGCCAGAGTATCCACAATCTCAACATACCTGAAGTATTGTTGAGTCATGGTTTCACCTGTCTTGAAGGTGAAGTTTTCAAACTGCTGCTTCAGGAGCTCATCTGAGACATTTTGTTCTAAGGCTATGATTTTGTGCAAAAATTAAGTCGGTTGTTTTGGCTTGGCATCCCTTTATGGTTTGCAGCCATAACTAGATATTGGTTCTAAGCCTTATTAAACTCTTATCATTATTATATCATCGTGCGTGGTTCCTTGTTATTATGAGTATAATGTAGGTGTTAAATCTGGTAATTATTGTTTATGCAGTAGTAATAGTCAGTGCGTCTGTGGCTGTGATGATACGTCTGAGCCCCTGTTACTGATCGACGTCCTTATGATTGAACCCGCCACGAAGCGCCGTAGAAACCTAATTGTAATAATTAATAACCATATAATATTAAATTATCAACATATAAGTAGTATTCGATATTAATATCAATTTATTATTATTTCTTCAAATGACAACAATTGCTACTTCTGAGACTATTGTGATAATTATTTCTCTAAATAACTATATGCAACACCGCTTCAGATTTCAATGTTTAAACTTCTTTAAAGACATTGGCCAATTATCGTTCTATAGTCCCTTAGAATCATATCATTGGTAGCATTAGCAGCATAATGATATATTGTTAATTTAGTATATAGGTTTAGCAAGATTAAATTTTATGATGGTAGTCATATTATGCGGAAGAATTAGAGTGTAAAACTTCTAGAGAACAGTAGGGATGAAGATGGTTTTCTTTGAGAAGATGATAAATAATGACAAAATATAAGCTAGTTGCATAGAGAAGTGGGATATTACAATATTAAAAAGTGTAAAAAAAAAATTTCAACCATTAATCTCTTTAATTGAGATTAAATTGTAGGAAAAAAAATTGTTAAAGAGATATTTTAGCATTAATCATTTTTGTTACTTCTTGCAAATTCCTCAATTTTTTTAAACTTTCATAACTTTTATGTTCGACATTATTTTTTTTAATTACACCATAAAAACAAGCGTTTTTATCTTTAAAAGAAGTATAATATTGTTGTATAAAAAGATAATAAATTATTTTACACTTTCAAGCTCATATCTCGTCATTATTTAGTACAGTTCATTATGTCTATTTGTTAGTTATTGTATTTTCTTGAATACTATTATCTTTTTCAAAAATAATGAATTTAAAAAATATATGTATAATGATAGAATAACATTGTTATATATCTCAAATATATAAAACAATAGTAAATAAACAACTAATTAATGTAATACAAGAAAATAATGACAAAATAATACAATGTCTCATTGTATTTTTTAATAATCAATGTGTTATCTTGAACATTATGAATTTTGAAAAATATATTGGTGTATAACATCATTACTTACTTATAATTTAAAACACAATGATAGATAACAAGGTGTATATAATTTATAAAAAGATAACAAAATACCACATTATATTATCTTAACACTATGAGTTTTAAAAAAATATATTGGTAAAAATATATTATTGTGTACTTCTAATTGTAAAACACAATGATAGATACAAAATTATATAATTTATATAAACAAATACAAAACACAATGATGAACACATATGACAAATGATATTAATATATGACATAAAACTGATATTTGACACGCTAAATGTATAAGACATAATAAGCTAATTTATTTTGACACAATAAACACAATGTCCTTTTTAAAACAATATATTGACACGTGTCAAGACCATAAATTTTCTTAGGCTTTTTAGATTAAATAATATTTTTAGTATAACCCTATCTAACATATTATTCCATAATCAACAATTCAAGATCCGTTCTTGCCAAAAAAAGAATAAAATGAATAGGATCGTTCGTTTAATAATGAATGAACATGAGTAAGAAAATTCTTTTTGTTTACCTTAACTAATGAAGATGAACAATGGTCGTGTTTGTTCATTTACGTTCTTGAACATTCGGCAATGTGTTCATTTAAGTTCATTTGTGTTCGTTCGCTTAAAAATTTTGTTTTTGATAATTACGTTAACTAGAAAAGGAAGAGAGGTGAGTGACGCCTAACGGTGACAACAAGGGTTAATAGTAGGACCATGCACCTTGCCCTCAATTGGGGAGGGAACGACGGCCTCCGAGGGATGGTCTCCACTATCCACGCTCCGTTGGCGGTGGAACGATACGTGGAAGCTGCCTAAAGCGCTTGATCAGGTCATAGCAAGTTATTGGTACGATATGAGTTGGGTCTCTTGTTCATTAAAAGTTTTGCTTATGATATTATGTTAACTATTAGTTTCTATTTTGGTGGATTATTTTATGTAATGTTGTGATATTATAAAATAAATATATGACCATTTGTATTTTTTTGTGTTTGGAACTTTTTGTTTGTGTTTTTATGTTCATGAACATTTTTTTGTGTTCGTTTATGTTGGTAAGTGTCATGAATGGGTTTATTTTCTAATGAAAGAACATAAACAGGAATCTCTCAGTAAGTATTCGTGAACATTCATGAACAACTTTTTTTTAATGAACGAACACGACAGGCCTTGTTTATGTTTTTGTCACTTGGTTCGTTTATAGCCCTACTTTTAGTATATCAAATCGGGTTGGGTTTGCTGATTTACGCAGACTGTAGTGTAACACCCGAATTTTTATAAGGGCCAAAATGCAAAAGAAGAAAAGAGTCTTGAATAAAGTAGACAAAGGCCAAAGTTGAAGGGTGAAAAGTGTAAAAAGTACCAAATTCTATTATTTTAATGCAAAAGTGGTATGGCCGCCCATAATACTTTCGGTTGCTGCTGCTGCTCGACAAACCAAAAGAGAAGAATTGAAATCCTCATTTCTCTCGGTCGAATTGTGAAGGTGAAGAAGAATCTTCAAGGTTAGTAGGTTTTTGTGATTAATTGGTTTGGTTTCTTGAGGTTTCAACCTTAGAAACTTTCTAAGTGTTGTATGTGCTTTGGTTGGTTGTTTTGCTTGTTTAGGTGTTTGAACTCGTGTACAAGCAGGTTCGGAGGAGTTTTCTTGTTTGCTACACTAGGTGAGTTTTAGACCCCGGTTTTATGTTTTTAACTTCTTTGGGGCTGAAAATGCATTTAAAATGTTTTACAACCGTTATGTATGATATATGTATGTATGTGTATGAACTTCTATGTTCTTTGAGGTTGTAAGCTTGTTCTAAGAGTTTAGCATGATAGATTATGTTAAGAATGTATGAAATGAGGTTTTAGAACTGGTTATAGCATAAGTCTCATTTACAGGTCTGATGGTTCATCCGCATTTACACTGTGATAATTGCCTAAGTGTTTGTGTTCGCCCGCATTTACAGTTGTTCACCCCGCATTTGCCTAAATTCACCTAAGTGTCCATCAACATTTATTTTATACATGTGCATTTCTACAGTGTCCATCAGCATTTCTTTTTAAGACAGAATAATTACCAAGTGTTCACCCGCATTTGCAAGTTGTTCATCCGCATTTGCAAGTTGTTCATCCGCATTTGCAAGTTGTTCACCCGCATTAGTTTTTGTTCACCCGATTAGTTTTTGTTCACTCGCATTAGTTTTGTTCGCCCACATTAGTTTTTGTTCACCCGCATTGGTTTTGTTCATCCGCATTTCTTTAGGACTTAAGGAATTTTTCTGGGATTTTGGAAGATCAGAAATTAGGGTTTGATCATGGTTGACTTGATGCTTTATTTTATTATCTTATGCATGTTGTGGGCTGTCCTTATGTGCCTATTATGATATTAACATGTGACTTTATGTGGATTGCCTATGATCATAAAGTATTATTATTAATCAAGTGAAAGATTAATATTAACGAAAAGGAACATAAAGAATGAAAAGACTTGCAAGTAAAAATTTACAGGAGGTGCATGACCATGTTGTCGTTAGCTCAACTGTGTACAGTTTAGCTAACCCAAAGGATGTACACAGGGTCAATCTTTAAGATTAAGGGGACCACTGTTGCTGCCCTGGTACTGGAGTCAGCATATGTGCCCACGGATGGAGTCTATTTATAGACTTCAAGGCCCAGTACCAGGTTTATGCGCATTATATGGGGGGTATAGCACTTTGGTCCATATCGACAGTGAAAGATAATAAAAATAAGCAAGAAAGAGAATTGTGATGATGTAAATGGATATGATTTGTATGTATGATGTGTGATCACATCCGAAAGAAAGATAAGATATTTTTTAAGAAGTATTTTGTATAAAATCTATCAAGATATTTTTATGATTTTAAAACTAGAACTCACTCAGCAAAGCTGACTTTTATGCGTTTTCAGTTGGCAGGTAATTGCTGAGGATGGCACTCGGGGAGGCTACTCGTTGGGGCAAGCTGACATCCATTCTTGAATATAATGTTGTTTTTTTTGTAATGCAAACTAATGATCTTTCGTAACTGTACCAAACATGTATTACTTATCAACAGCGTTTATAAATTTATGAATGACTTTTAAATGTTTAAATTCCGTTGCATTGTGATAATGAATTATGAAATGTTTTATAAATTGTGCTATGATTGTCCAACTGTGAGGTCTCCGGGAACGGGGCCTTACAAGTTGGTATCAGAGCCAAAGTTTAAGAGAAATGGGTAAATATTTTCAAAAACCTAAACTTAAACTGAGAATGGGATGAATGGAAGGATGCCAGCTGGAGTAGCTACGTGCCATCAGGTATTTCTTTTCATTATGATAACCGGCTATGTGCGCATGCTATTTGATTTATGTGCTTTAGTAGATTTGAATACTGATGTAGTCAGGATAGGAAATGCTCGGGGAACGAAGAGTAAAGTAAGTGGCTAATCACAACTGGCCACTATAATTAGGGACTTACTATACTTAACATTAACTGAGCTATTACCTTGAATGACTGTATGAGTGTTTGAATCTTATAGTGTTAGAGGATGGCTGGAGTTAGATCATCTAAGGCTTCTAGGGTGGAGTACGGGTGGTCATGCTGGTAGACCCCGGGCCGCAAAAAACAAGACGAGGACTGCAGAGACGGCTCCTGGTGAACCTGGGCTTCATCACCCGGAGGGCGATGATAAGAGTGCTAACTTAAGAGCCTCGGTGAAGGAGGCAGTGGTGGAGGAGGTTCACCAAGTCATGCAGACAATCTTACCTTCTGTCATGGCTGAAGTGATCCGAGCTGTGAGGGAGGATGAACGAAAGGAGAAGGAAGAGGAGAGGAGAACGACTGTTGGTAGGAGAGGTGATGTGAGGGATCACGATGAGGAGGAGGAGCTAAATGCTGGAGGAGGAGCCTCTAGTGATGATGAAGAAGTGGTGGTGCAGGAAACCGTGAAGGGATGCAGCTACGGGGCATTCCAACGGTGTAAACCTCCTACTTTTGACGGCAATGGTAACGCTGCTACTGCCCACCGCTGGGTTAGAGAGATGGAGGCAGTGTTGGATATTAGTGAGTGTAGGGAGAATCAGAAGGTGAATTTTGCCACTCACTCATTTGTTGACTCGGCTCTGTGTTGGTGGGACAATATTGTCCAAGCCGAGGGCAACAGGGCCATCGGGAGGATGAGATGGGGAGATTGAAGAAGTTGGTTGTTGAGGAATTCTGTCCTTACAGGGAACTAGACAAGATAGAGAGAGAGTTCCTACAGCTTGAGGCGGGAACCATGACCCACCAGCAATACACCACCAAGTTTAACGAAATGGCAAGGCTGGTGCGGATCAAGTTACGCCGGCATCAAGGAAGATCAAAGGTATATTTAGGGGTTGCCTGCTGACATCCGTAGGCATTTGATCGCTGCCTGACCGAGCACTTTAGGTCGACGGTAGATTTAGCTGGAGACTATACGATGAAAGAGAAGTGGAGGTGGTGGAGGTGAAGAAGACGGGTGGTAATAACAGGAGTTAGAACGGGAAGAGATTCGGGTGTGGTGGTTTCACCCGAACAGTAAGAGGCCGAGGGTGGATGATCGCCGAGTGGTTACTGCAAGCTCGGGGTTGAAGCGATATGATAACTGTGGGAAGGAACATAGCGGGGAATGCCACTTGGGAATGAATGTCTGCTACAAATGTGGTAAGCCGGGTCACATTTCAAAGATGTGTGGAGCCCCACGGTGCTTTAACTGTGGTGAAATCGGCCATATGAACAAGGATTGCAAGAAGCCAAGGGCTGAAAGTTCTGGGTTGAAGAAGAGGACGGAAGAAGGAGGGCAGAGGGCAAGTGCAAGAGCCTTCACGATGACCCGAGAGGAAGCCCAGGTAGACCCCGACGTCGTGTCAGGTGTGTTCCTAGTACCAAACTTGTGCCTCTGTACTATTGATTCTGGTGCTAGTAGGAGTTTCATATCTGCTGCCTTCTGTGTAAAATTGCCTGTTAGTAGTAGGAGCATCGATGAACCTTTTGACGTAGAAACTGCTATTGGTAAGTCTACCAGAATCTCTGATATTATGGAAAGCTGCGACATGGAACTAGAAGGCCATAAGTTCTCTACTAAGCTATATGTGATGCCCTAGGCGGATTTGATGTAGTACTAGGGATGGATTGGTTAGCAGCCTATGAGGCGAACATCGTGTGTCGGAGGAAGATGATTCGGTTAGTTGCATCCGATGGGAGTTCAGTGACAGTTTATGGTGATCGCATCACTACTGTTCCGAAAGTGATTTCGATGATAGTGGCAGAGAAGTGTATGAGGCGGGGATGTAGTGCCTACCTGGCGTATGTAAAGGATGTGGACGCGTCGATACCACAATTGTTAGAAGTGCCCGTTGTGTGTGATTTCCCAGACGTGTTCCCAGAAGACTTACCAGGTGTGCCACCGGACCGCGAGATAGAATTTCAGATTGACCTGATACCCAGTGCGCAACCCGTTGCCAAGGCACTTTATCGGTTAGCTCCGACCGAAATGAAAGAACTGATGGATCAGCTACAGGAACTGATGGATAAGGGGTTTATTAGACCGAGTATCTCTCCTTGGGGTGCTCCGGTATTGTTCGTAAAGAAAAAGACGGTAGTATGAGAATGTGTATAGACTACCGAGAGTTGAACAAGTTGACAGTGAAGAACCGATACCCCTACCGAGAATTGATGACCTATTTGATCAGCTTCAGGTGCCAGTTGGTTTTCCAGGATAGATCTTCGATCTGGTTATCATCAGTTGAAGGTGAAGGAGCAAGACATTCCTAAGACAGCTTTTCGCACGCGTTATGGACATTACGAGTTCCTCGTTATGTCTTTCAGTTTAACCAACGCGCCAGCTGCCTTTATGGATTTGATGAATCGAGTGTGCAGACCAATGTTGGATAAATCAGTGATTGTGTTCATTGATGATATCTTGATTTATTCAAAGAGCAAAGAAGAACATGCCGATCACATACGGAAGTGTTGAAGACACTTAGGAGAGAAAAGTTATATGCTAAATTCTCTAAGTGTGCTTTCTGGTTACGCGAGGTTCAATTTCTGGGTCATGTGGTGAATACCGAAGGAATTATGGTGGACCCGACAAAGGTTGAGGCAGTGATGCAATGGAAGTCACCAAAGACGCCATCCGAGATTCGCAGTTTCTTGGGTTTGGCGGGTTATTACCGAAGGTTCATTCAAGACTTTTCCAAGATAGCCTCACCTTTGACTAAGTTGACCCGCAAGGATGTGAAGTTCATGTGGGGTCGGGAACAAGAGGATGCTTTTGAGGAGTTAAAGGCAAGATTAACTCAAGCTCCTATCTTAACATTGCCTGAAGGAAATGAAGACTTAGTGGTGTATTCAGATGCATCTTATTCAGGACTGGGTTGCGTGCTAATGCAACGTGGACGAGTGATAGCTTACGCATCCCGACAGTTAAAGACCCACGAAGTTAATTACCCCACTCATGATTTAGAATTGGCTGTGGTGGTCTTTGCGTTGAAGATTTGGAGGCACTATTTATACGGGACCAAGTGCACAATCTTCACGGATCACAAGAGCTTGAAATACTTCTTTGAGCAGAAAGATCTCAACATGAGGCAGAGAAGGTGGTTAGATTGATCAAAGACTATGATTGCAAATCCATTACCACCCGGGCAAGGCCAACGTAGTGGCCGATGCCCTTAGCCGGAAGGAGAGACCCGAACCGATTCGGGTAAAGGCGTATCAGTTGGTGATGACCTCAGATGTGATGACGCAAGTTAAAGAGTTTCAAAATGAGGTGTTAAGAGAAGATCGCCTCAACTCCGAACGAATGAGAGGTCTAGTAGCAGAATTGGGGGAGAATACCACGGTGTTAAAACCCGCTTTGGGCGAATTATGGACGAAGCTCATAAAACTCGATACTCCATTCATCCCAGTGCTACCAAGATGTATCAAGACATGAAGAAAGACTACTGGTGGCTGGGTATGAAACGTGACGTGGCAGAGTATGTAAGTAAGTGCCTTGCTTGCAAGTGAAGGCAGAACATCAGAAACCATACGGGAAGATTCAACCATTGGATGTACCTGAGTGGAAGTGGGAGCACATCACTATAGATTTTATCACGAAGCTACCCCGTACTGCAAGGGGGTACGATGCTATTTGGGTGATAGTTGATCGGTTGACAAAGAGTGCCCACTTCCTACCGATCCGCGAGACGTATTCATCTGAGAGATTGGCGGATCTGTTCATCAAAGATATTGTAGCTCGTCATGGTGTGCCGGTGTCTATCATGTCAGATCGTGACACTCGGTTCACATCGAAGTTCTGGAAGAGATTTCATGATGCCATAGGGACGAGGCTACATATTAGCACAACTTACCATCCTCAAACAGACGGTCAGTCTGAGAGGACGATCCAGACGCTCGAGGATATGCTTCGTGCTTGCGTGATCGAATTTGGGGGAAATTGGATGATCACTTACCGTCAGCAGAGTTTTCGTACAACAACAGTTACCATGCCAGTATCGGTATGCCGCCATACGAGATGCTTACGGTAGGAGGTGTAGAACGCCCGTGTTTGGGGAGACATTGGGCAGAAAGAATTGGGAAGCATCGAAGTGATCGAGGATACGACTGAGAAGCTGGAAAAGATCAAAGCCTTTATGAAGGCAGCCAAAGATAGGCAAAAGTCGTATGCCGATAAGAGGCGTAGACCCATCGAGTTCAACGTGGGTGAGAAAGTCATGTTAAAGGTCTCTCCTTGGAAAGGGATCATCCGATTCCGGAAGAGGGGCAAGTTGAGTCCAAGATACATAGGGCCTTTCCGAATCGTTGCACTAGTAGGAGAGGTGGCCTACCGTCTAGAATTGCCCGATGAGTTAAGTGGGATTCACTAGACATTCCATGTATCTCATCTAAGAAAATGCTTAGCCGACGAAGATAGATTGTACCACTGGATGATATTGAAGTGGATGAATGGCTCAATTATGTGGAGCAACCAGTGGCAATCATCGACCGAAAGGAGAAGAGGTTGAGAAATAAAGTGGTTCCACTTGTGCGGGTACAGTGGAAACATCGAAAGGGTTCCGAGTCTACGTGGGAGACTTAAGAAGAAATGAGGCAGCACTACCCTCAGTTATTTGAAGAATGACAGGTTTTGGAGACGAAACCTCTTTAAGGGGGTTAGACTTGTAACACCCGAATTTTTATAAGGGCCAAAATGAAAAAGAAGAAAAGAGTCTTGAATAAAGTAGACAAAGGCCAAAGTTGAAGGGTGAAAAGTTTAAAAAGTACCAAATTCTATTATTTTAATGCAAAAGTGGTATGGCCGCTCATAACACTTTCGGTTGCTGCTGCTGCTCGACAAACAAAGAAGAAGAACTGAAATCCTCATTTCTCTCGGTCGAATTGTGAAGGTGAAGAAGAATCTTCAAGGTTAGTAGGTTTTTATGATTAATTGGTTCGGTTTCTTTGAGGTTTTAACCTTAGAAACTGATTTCTAAGTGTTGTATGTGCTTTGGTTGGTTGTTTTGCTTGTTTAGGTGTTTGAACTCGTGTACAAGCAGGTTCGGAGGAGTTTTGCTTGTTTGCTACACTAGGTGAGTTCTATGACCCCGGTTTTATGTTTTTAAACTTCTTTGGGGCTGAAAATGCATTTTAAATGTTTTACAACCGTTATGTATGATAACTGTGTATATATGTGTATGAACTTCTATGTTCTTTGAGGTTGTAAGCTTGTTCTAAGAGTTTAGCATGATAGATCTATGTTAAAAATGTATGAAAATGAGGTTTTAGAACTGGTTATAGCATAAGTCTCATTACAGGTCTGATGTTTCATCCGCATTTACACTGTGATAATTGCCTAAGTGTTTTGTTCGTCCGCATTTATAGTTGTTCACCCGCATTTGCCTAAATTTAGCCTAAGTGTCCATCAGCATTTCTTTTTACATGCGTATTTGCTACAGTGTCCATCAGCATTTCTTTTAAGACAGAATAATTACCAAGTGTTCACCCGCATTTGCAAGTTTTCATCCGCATTTGCAAGTTGTTCATCCGCATTTGCAAGTTGTTCACCCGCATTAGTTTTTGTTCACCCGCATTAGTTTTGTTCGCCCGCATTAGTTTTGTTCACCCGCATTGGTTTTGTTCATTCGCATTTCTTTAGGACTTAAGGAATTTTCTGGGATTTTGGAAGATCAGAAATTAGGTTTGACCATGGTTGACTTGATGCTTTTATTTGATTATCTTATGCATGTTGTGGGCTGGCCTTATGTGCCTATTATGATATTAACATGTGACTTTATGTGGATTGCCTATGATCATAAAGTATTATTATTATCAAGTGAAAGATTAATATTACGAAAAATGGAACATAAAGAATGAAAAGACTTGCAAGTAAAAATTTACAGGAGGTGCACGACCATGTTGTTGTTAGCTCAACTGTGTACGGTTTAGCAAACCCAAAGGATGTACACAGGGTCAATCTTTAAGATTGAGGGGACCACTGTTGCTGCCCCGGTACTGGAGTCAGCATATGTGCACCACGGATGGAGTCTATTTATAGACTTCAAGGCCTAGTACCAGGTTTATACGCATTATATGGGGTATAGCACTTTGGACCATATCGACAGTGAAAGATAATAATAAATAAGCAAGAAAGAGAATTGTGATGATGTAAATGGATATGATTTGTATGTATGATGTGTGATCACATCCGAAAGAAAGATAAGATATTTTTTTTAAGAAGTATTTTGTATACAAATCTAACAAGATATTTTTATGATTTTAAAACTAGAACTCACTCAGCAAAGCTGACTTTTATTTGTTTTTAGTTGGCAGGTAATTTGCTGAGGATGGCACTCGGGAGGCTACTCATTGGGCAAGGCTGACATCCATTCTTGAATATAATGTTGTTGTTTTGTAATGCAAACTAATGATCTTTCGTAACTATACCAAACATGTATACTTAGCAACAGCGTTTATAAATTTATGAATGGCTTTTAAATGTTTAAATTCCGCTGCATTGTGATAATGAATTATGAAATATTTTATAAATTGTGCTATGATTGTCCAACTGTGAGGTCTTCGGGAACGGGGCCTTACATGTATCTTTCCGAAAAGAATTATTTAACTTGAATTGAATATCATAACTGTGTAACGAGAAAATGAAGAATCAATGTCGACATTAGGAGTTATGCTTGTTGTTGTGTCCATACTCCATTGATATGCTAAGTTGTGGTCTGGCACAAAGCGGTAATAATCTGTTGTAAATGAGAATATTATGGGCTCTTTTATGCAAGCATGTGAGATTTAGGATGAATGAATGCATGCATGCATGCGTGGATCACTATAAGAATTACACGCAATAGCGGCGAAACCTTTAGAGGCGACAAGAGTAATAGCGGCGACACCATTAGCAGCAACACTTTTAGCAGCCACATGTCTCGGCTATTGATGTCTGATCCTTTTGTGCACACCATAGACAGATCTAACCGTTGATCAGCGTTCAGATTTGACGGCCTCAGATTAATCATACGTTGACCATTATCGATGGCATCTTTAGCGGCGACTTGTCGCCACTAATGGTCTTATGAAAAAGTAGCGGGCTATTTCCCTCCACATCTTCCATTTCCAACCTCACACATCTCCATTGATCTTTTCTCGCCTGAACAAGCTCCGTTGTCGTCGCTTACCTCCAAGGCCACCGTCAACCACCGCCACTACCACTTACACCGCCATCACCTTAGATCGACCACTACAACCGATACTAGTATCCCTGCCTTCACGGTACCACTATCCCCGCCTTCAACCCTTGCTACAGCTACCACCACTGCCGCCACCAAAAGCTAATATCACCATCAAATTGTGGTCTTTCATCCACTCTTTTAATTTTCCTTTTTTTGACATCTTGGTTATAATGTTTTGCCCCAATTTGACATCTAGGTTATTATGCTTGTTATATTTAGTCTCAAGCTTGAATTTATACTATGTTGATAAATAGATTTGTGTATTTTGTTGGTTTTAATCAAAGGTAGTGATTTCATGAAATACCTTAAAATTTTGTAATTTATGTTTAGAGTTACGCTTGAGTTCGATATGCTTGAAGTTATGCTTAGTTTATGAAATAACCTAAAGTTATGCTTAAATTTATTCTTAATTGAGAAGTAGATTTGTGTAATTGTAGGTTTTAAATACAAGTATTAAAGATGGTGAATATATGATGTGTGTTTTGATATATATAAATATTTAAAATAGATTCTACACAATTAAGCTTTCAATTTATAAAAATAATTTTCACCTTATGACTAACTACAAACACAATAGGCAAGTATATCTATCGGAAAGTAGTATAGCTTTTGGTAAGAACCAAGTATCGATCCATGAACACGAGAGCTCTTGATACTAAGCTTTTGTCATTATCTAGCTGATAACAATAATTTGTGAATAATATGATTAACTAATTTAGCTAACAATTAAACTAATTTAAGAAAGTAGACAAGGTGAAGATAATCAATTAGAGGAGGATATCATTTAGACTTCAAATCCGCTTAGCAAAACAATGACAACATACATGAACCTATGGTGAGATCATCTTTTACACATGTAATATGGATGTAACTACACTCCTGTCAAGATTATCTAATTATATAACTCGTTGGAAAGCTAAAACGATAGTAAACACAAACATAATCCAAAAGGGTCGTGCCACCAACACTTGTATTTGCCCTGACCAAACTTGATAAAATTTAAGTAGTGTAGGAGGTGATCATCCTGATAATGTGTTATTGACTTGCATCTCTTGATGGATCGATGTCGTGCCTTCAAAGGTGATTGGTTCATGAAGTAGTTTGCCCTCTCCTGCAATTCATTTGATTTGTGTGACGAATCATTATATTTCTCATTTACGGGCCGACTATCTTTGGTGCAAATTGAGGATTAGGTGTCACCACCATCATTGGTTTGTTGGTGAACCCATTCTTTTGCACAATTTCTTCTTGGTGCGATTCTTCTTTAATTACCATGATTGGTTTCCCATACAACAATGCTTCTAATTCATCAAGATCACCAACCGGGTCAAACCATCCTTCTTTGTTTTCCGTAAAGGGTATGGTCACCAATTCATCTCCAAACTCATCCTCCCAAGACGGACAATGGTTTATGGTTTTATCATAAGTGAGAATCGATAAAACCACTTCCATGTCATCCATGAGATCATCTTCTTGTTGTTCTTTACATTGTGATTCATGTACCTTCTTATCCATGAAATCTTGCTCATCATTAATCAACATACAAGGATAAAGTATGATGGCTCATCATTTCGAATCCGCTCTGAACCGGAGGTGGGACTTGTGTTTCATCCATTATCGTCTCCGGTTCTAGTTCTTGCTCTAACATATCAAAGAATGGAGCCGGATGGGCTTCACTTCCATCCTGTTGGTTCAGATCGATGTTGCAAGATGGACTCTCTTGTAGAGGGTAGTCATAGAGCTTATTAACTTCAACACTTAATGACTCTAATGCACGACCTTGTTCAACAAGTTGTTACTCAAAAATATCTTGATTACATGTGTTCTGTTGGGAAAACATATCAATTCCTTGTTTTAGCAACTCATATATGACGGACGAGGCTCTGTTTGGAATGGTGGTATAGTAGACTCCTCAAATAGCAGCGAATAAGGATATGGTTATTCATAGTAACTTGTAGGGACACCCCGATGGATAATAACAATCTTGTGTATAATGGGGTTCTCGATAAATCTCGCACCTCACCTCCGTACGATAATCCCCATGATCATACGATATCCTTCATAGTAGTCCTCGTAGTAGCGCTCCATAAGAATCACTGTAAAGAACACTTAAGCAAAGCAGATCACGGGGACCCGATAGAAATAACATAAAACCAAAAAGTAAAAAGTAAAAATACACAAAGATAAGAATATGTGCAAATGGCTAAAGTAACAACTCGGGTCGTTCTCAGAATTGTCATGTCCCAGCAATGGCGCCAAAACTTGATGTGTGTTTTGATATACATAAATTTTTTAATAATAGATTTTACACAATTAAGCTTTAAATTTATAAAAATGATTTTCACCTTATGACTAACTACACACAAATAGGCAAGTGTACCTATCGGATAGTTGTATAGCTTTTGGTAAGAACCAAGTATCGATCCATGAACACGAGAGCTCCTGATACTATGCTTTTGTCATTATCTAGCCGATAAAAGATGATTTATGAATACTATGATTAACTAATTTAACTAACAATTAAACTAATTTAAGAAGGTAGACGAAGGTGAAGATAATCAATTAGAGGAAGATATCACTTAGATTTCGATCCGCTTAGCAAAACAATGACAACATACATGAACATATGGTGAGATTATCTTCTACACATGCAACATGGATGTAAACTAGACTCCTATCAAGGTTATAAAATTATATACTTGTTGGAAAACTAAAACGATAAACACATAATAGTCACGTAAAGTTATGCCATGAAGACCCAATGATATTATTAAGCCAAAGTTAAAAATGGTTAGGACTCCCTCAAGGACACGAAAACCACAAATCTTGGAAAGTTAAACGATGAACCATGGTAACCACCTCAATTCACGTAATGTAACAATAGTTATGTAAATCCTTCAATTTATGAATGTCCTAACACGAATAGACGAATCATAAATATGCGCATTATATATGGTTACACATACACAATGTTAGGAGATATTCATAACAAACATAATGGTTTTCACAAACATAAGTATTGGATGCACACTTGTTCAACTTGACTAAATAATCGACCATCATTTACCATTCCTAGTCAAATGCCATAAACCACACACTAATGTATGTATTTCATGAATAAATGTTCTAAAACATAAGGTTTTCTAATAATATGTGACTATAACACCCACAAGATTCATCATTTCATCAATTTCAACAAGCATACACAATCATTGAAGAACATTCAAAGCCTTGTAATAAACATTGACCTAATCGTCACCAAAATTTACATGTAAAATGTCAAAGTATGCTAAGATTTATCTAATCTATGTGATAAAGAGTGTTTAGCGATGAAGCTTACAAAAACCACAACCAAGCTCATAACAATGGAAGAAAACATAATAGATCTAGAGATTTCCAAACCAAAGATGAGTAGAGGTAGGTGTGTAAAGTTGAATCTTCTTTTGAAATGCTTGATCTTCAACCTAGCTTGAACTCTTGAAAGAACTCCTTCAAAGTTACCACAAGAATGGAGAAAAACTAGGGTTTCTACTCTAAATTCGTGTCCCCGAAAATAAAGAAGAACAAAAGCTTAAAAGGGAGCCTGATGCGTGTATGGCCGGAAAGAATCAGTAATGATCATAATGCGCATGAAAAAGGGACCTGATGTATATTATGGTCCTAACAGAATCAGTCATAACCATAACACCTCTATACTTCCAAAATCTTCATGCATTTCTTGTCTTCTTCTTTTGAAGTCATCAAGCAACCATGCAAAACTACAAAATCCAAATTAATTATAATTAAGTATAGATAGAGATGAATTTGTAACAAAAAACACTTAAGATGGGTAAAGATATGCATTATTAACATGTATATTTATTCACATATCAATATATAAGATAACCTACATTTTATACTTGAATTTATCAATAGTTAAGAATGGATTTGTGTAGCTTGTAGGTTTTAATTGGAGATAACCTACATTTTATGCTTGAATTTATCCATATTTAAGAATGGATTTGTGTAGCTTGTAGGTTTTAAGTAAAAGTAGTTTGATTAGATGTTATTTACTTGTGTCATTAGGTAAAAATGTGTTGTCTGAAGTTTGATTATATATTGTTATCAGTTGTGTTATTTTGTTAATAGTTTTTAGTAATTAGGTTTTAATTTAGGTGCTTAATTGGTTGTAAATTAATTAGTAATTAGGTTTTACTTATTTTATTTTTTACGCTTTGTCAAAGAGGACAAAAAGTTAGTATGATGTTCTTTTTTCACCAAAAGTCAATCTAACTCTAGTATATTCTTGTGATTCAAATTCTTTTAGAAATCATATACAAAAAAAAATTACTAAGACACTAAAACGAAATAATTTCTAATTATTATGTATTATTAGCTTTTAGGTTTCGTGGCTTCATTCTAATCACCATGAGTTTAGAAATAC
This sequence comes from Flaveria sonorensis, assembly GCA_025506505.1. Classification (NCBI taxonomy): domain Eukaryota; kingdom Viridiplantae; phylum Streptophyta; class Magnoliopsida; order Asterales; family Asteraceae; genus Flaveria; species Flaveria sonorensis. The sequence goes on from CM046436.1 coordinate 47,715,940, forward strand.
CTCCAGAAATTAAATTGTTTTAACTTTGGGTTGTATATCTTATAATTTTTCAAGATATGATATCACTATAAATTGTTTTTGGTATACCTCCATGGCTATGTCATGAGTCATGGAGTTGATGGCGCGGGAGATCCACCTCTTTCTCCATTTGGCGGTCCCGAAAGTCATGAGTTAGATCGTAATTCTTATTATAATTTTTTTTATTTACTTTGTTTATTCATTTATTATTAATATATATTGTAACTCAGAATTTTTATATAATTGCAGATACGCCTTCGCAAGAACAAGAAGGAAGGCGAAAAAAAAAAAGTTGCAGCAGGAGCGGGCCCAAAGGAGGGCCCTTATGTCTCCCTTTTGATAAAGCTATCACGTATACCCCCGTTGGTAAACTTAATGATATGTTTGTTTGCGAGGTGTGGATATACATGGAGGCCAATTATACTTTTAACGTATGTTCTTATGATAATCTTTGATGCTTAGAAGAATGCATTGGAAGAGCATATGGCGGTAACTTTTTATAAGTTCTATGTTTGTTATTCGATTTTACATAACTAACTTTTTTTGTTTACTTAAATGCAACAACACTTGACTTTGATGAGATTTCGCAAGATCGTGAACGCACTCAGATAGAGGGTGGCACTCGTTCGATCTTTCTCAAGCGATTTACAGACCGGAAAATCATGGCAAAATGACACTTTGAACGTGTTGGAGGATATGAAAATATAGAACAAGAAAGGGTCAACCCTTCACGGGAATGAATCATGAAAATTAAAGGAAAATGTTGACTATTTCGTGAGTGACGCATATAGAGATGCCTAATTCAAACAAACAAATCGTCAACAACAAATTACACAAACGTGGGGGGACTGCTTCATATAGTAGTTATTGTTACAAAAGTATATTGTTCATCTTGTTATCCTTCTTTAATAGATATTACAAATTACATTTGATCATTTCATGTAGTTGGCAAAAATAATGGATCACAGATGGACTAAATTGAGATGTTATCAGTGACGGATTCAGGATTTTTATCCAGTGGGAGGCAAAATGAGTAAGTTAGAACGGTAGGGTCAAAATGGGTCACGTCAATACGGGTCAGATCAAAAAGCTTAAGTTACAATCAACAAAAAAGTTATATGGTTGCTTGATCATATTGTTTCGGAAATCTAAAGTTACAATCAAAATAAGTTTATGAACCAGATTATATTAAGATACGACCAATGTTTAACAAACATTTTTACGTAGTTCACTCACTATGAACATCAATTAACAAACGTTGGATTTATAGTGACGGATTTAGAAACTTTTTTCAGCGAGAACCAAAATTGATGAGTTTAAAACGAGTCATGTCAAGTGAGTTTAAAAAGATAAATACATTAAATCACAATCCCCATATTATTACAAAACTTTAAGTGCTAATATAGACAACCAAACCACACAATAAATATTTTAACCACATATATGTTCTAGCACAAAAGAATGAAGAAGGTCAAAATACATAGGGCTAGAGCATTCACAGTACGTTTTCTCGTTCAATATAAGTGTGCCTTGTATTATGAGTGATGTTTGTGAGTGAATGAGGAGACAAATTTATGGGGATTTTACTGTGCTTCGTCATATTTTGGGAAACAAGATACAACCCTTATAATTTTTTTTAATATTTTTAAAAGTGGTGTGAGTAGAGGAGAGACAAAAGATAATGATAAAAAAATATAAAAAATATTATTGAAATGAAAGAAAGAGTAAAAAAATAGTGTTTTAGTGTACATATTGGAAAGATGAAGGTGAATCTTGTGTGAATGCTCTTACATTAGGTTAAAATGGGCCGGTAAAAACAATTTATACATATTTCATTACAAATATTTAATATTGTAAATTACTAATGCTTATTTAATTATACTATGATGATTTTGGCAAATCTTTAAATCAAACTAGGGGTGTTCGAACACGCGGCGTTGCGCGATTGTTCTTTCTTGTTAATGCACTGCAGCCTGTTTGTTTGCGCGCGTTGCGTGAGGTTGTTTTTGTTGATTGCGGTGATGCAACTGTTTGTTTGTGCTCACTGCCATATATGTACGTACAGTGATGTTCTAATTTTTAACAGGAGCACTTGTGCTACATATGTATTGGATAAAAAAAACTAAAAATTAGGATGGATATCTGGTATTGCGGCCTAGATAAAGTCCAACCATCACAGAAATGTTTGCACATCCAAGATAAAAGATGCAAAGCTGTGTGTGTACTGCTCGCATATATTGTGTGCTAGTATATTTAATCAAAGATCACCTAAATAGAACCCACAAATGTTATGTTCATTTTTGTTAGCAGTAGCATACCTATTAATGGTTGCTTTGGGTCGAGCTAGCTAAAAGAGATCAGGTGAAATGGCTGTAAAGCCATCCAAATTTTGTCTTCAATGCATACAACCTTCGAATGTTTCTTTGGTATTGAAAGTATTTATCCTATGGGTGGTTGTGTTCAAGCATTAAAGGACAGAGTGTGCGTATGAGCGTTTGTAAAAAAAATTATAATCATGATTAACACAATAAGTTTTAAAATAGAAAAAATAAAGTGTTTTCCAACCCGTTACCCAACCTAGCCTAGCCGCCCACTTGGCACCTCTACTAAAAAGGTTGTCAAAACACAATTTTAAAGATAACTGGTTGCATAAAATTGGAACTGAATACACATTTGATCTTGCTCTTATCACTCCTATCTGACAAGTTGCATAAAATTGAAACTTAAATGCACATTTGATCTTCTTCTTATCACTCCTCCATCTCACCAACTTGCAATTATACCGATTGATATTTGTAATATCAATATTCTGCATTGCATTGCAAAGAAAATGGTATAACATTATTCAATTAAGATAATAAAATTTTGATTGAAGATTCTCCACTTTATCATTTCCAACTACCAAAGAGTATCAGAAAGTCTACCTCTAGTGGTTTGTGATTAAAAAAAGTCTAATTCAATAACTACATCACTTAACGTTAATTAAGGAAAATATTTTTGTTGGTTTTGTAATGTGTAGATAAAGATGAAATTTGCATCTTCATTGATCAATTAAGAAGTAACCATGTGATGCTTAATGAAATAAGAATTCTTTTGTTATCAATTCCCCAAGAGAAAATATCTTATACATGTACTTAGGACAACTAATCTCTCTATATGAATGAGAGAACAGAAATAGAAGCATTAGTAGTACTGGTATCCACAATCCCTTAAGAGTGGTACAAAAGAAGAAATTCGTTAAAACTTCCTACATATTGTCTATATGTTGTGCAAAAGAGGTCTTACGCGAACAACGCCATTCTTGAAGACTGGTTCTACTGGGACTATGCTGGACTTCCATTGCTAGTTTTCTTGGTTGGGCTTTCAGCTGTGTGCAATTAAAATAACATAGTTTAACTTACTACATGAAAGCTTATAAGTGGCAAGCGATATGTGTGGCCTAGGTAAGTGGAGTGGTCACACCTTTTGGCCTTGGATGTGTGGGTAATGGCTGTAAAGAATGCATCATTTAGCAGGCTATAAAATATACAGAAAGACCAAACAACCAAGTAACGTAGATGGTGGTGAACTAAACAACATAAATATAATACCTGAATTGGCACCGAAGACGTTGCGTTCCCATCCATGGATATGACTCCCTACGAAGGTGCCACATACATGCTATATATGTGTTTTATGATAAGATTCACTATTTAGTGTGCAAAGGAGAAAAAGAAGACTTTATTAGCTTACCCCATTGTCTGCTAATTCGCCACCAACATGATATTCAAATTCTATGAATAAAATGTGGGAGTAGATAATAGAAGTGATCAAGATGTAGGGATTCAGCGAGTCATCTTAAATTCAACTACATAACAACTTATGGCTTATGCAACTGTTTGCTTGAATACTCTTCCTTGTATACTTTAAATTCAGTATTGGTTCCACAAAAAGATTCACATAAACATTCAAATCAAAACCAGTAACTTGATGATAATTATATAGGCTTTTATCTTTTGCTCTTCCAGCATAACTCACAACTTGAAACACAGAGATAAAAAGGTTCACAAACTATAAAATCACAATTTCTGATGCATTTGTGCATTTTGCAATTACTTATTACTTGACTATTTTAAAGAGAAATGGGTTAAAAACTGCACCAACCACATTACAGAAATCACGATTTATAAAAATAAATGCATACCTAGAGTGTAGCAACGTCATCGACTTTCATGTGTCATCCTCTCTTCCACGGAGCTTCACACAACTTTTCATGTAAAAAGGATATTTGACCACAAATATCATTGATCAAACCTGAACACAAACAAACAAAACAACAAATCCAGAACCAAATAAAATCCACAAACCAGTGCAAAATCTGGAGTTTTCTTTCTTACTCATAACCCGTAGACACAAAGAGACGTTACTTACCCCCAAATTCGGCATCAAACGTAGTGGCTTAGATACTCTCCGTCAACTTTTAGTAAGCTAAAAGTTGACATTTGTACCTGGAATGCAAAAATGATGTCTGCTTCATCCACCCGCAGAGTCACCCTCAATTTATCATCATGAGATTGGCCAAGTTTAAGAATTCCCTACAAAATGACAGCAACTTATAGAGATTTTCTATAAGAAAATAGATCATTTGGATAAATATAAATTCATTTGATAGATGCTAGCGGTTTACCTGATCTCCCAGCACTCTACACATGCATGTAAGTTCCATTATACCAATAGGTGGGATCAATGTTGATTTGCAGATATCAACATAGGACTTGTTTAAGGGCGGACCTACCAAGGGGTGAGGGTGAGGGTAGCCTCAACTTTTTACGCCTAGCGTAAAAAAAAAGTCTTTTATGGTTTTACATTACCCCTGAGAAAATATTACGTCACCTCTAATTTTTTTTAAACTCAAAACTTTATAGAAAATAAACTTTATAAAAACTAGTCTAATATTTTATAAATAATATTATCTTTTATAAAAACATTATAACAAATTCACCAATTAGTCAAAATACCCAATCAAAAGCCTAAATGTTAATTAAGCCCAAAATTTATTTTAACCCAATAATTTTAAAAGCCCAATTTATTAAAAAACCCAATTCACTTTAAAACAACAAACCCCCCCCCCCCCCCCCAAAAAAAAAAAAAAAACCCATTTACAAATTACGACTTGCTGCTGCTGCCTTCTTCTGGTCGTGCTGCTCGCTCCTGCTGCCTTTGGCTCGCTGCTACTCACTGCTGTAGTGCTGCTCGGCGCTCGCTGCTTCTGTCCTGCTACTTGAAGGTATTCTTTTTAGTTTCTAGGGTTTTATTCAATTTATAATATTTGAGTGTTATTTGCAAGAATTCAAGAATAAGAGATTGATTAATGGTTATTTGATTTAATTTTAGGTTTTATTGCCAATTAGGGATTTGTATTGAAATTAGGGATTTGAATTGTGTTATGAATTAAAAATTTGATATTGAAATTAGGGATTTGATGTAATTAGATATATGAATTAGGGATTTGAAATATGAATTAAAGATTTGATATTGAAATTAGGGATTTGATACTAAAAATTTATGAATTGAATTGTGTTATTTGTAATTGTAATTTGTAATCTTATTGTGTTATTTCTTATAAAATTAGTGATTTGAAAGATGAAAAACAAGTTCTTTGAGTTCAATTCCCTCGGTTTCAATTCATTCGGGTTCAATTCCTTCGATCCCAAATGAATTTGATTTGAATGATCTTCCTTCGGACCCCTTTGATAGGCCTCCTATTGCTAGTTATCATCCTAATCAAATGGATGACATAAGAAGACACTATCTTGTTAAAAAGGTTTTTCATCTACGAAATCATAAATTTCCATTCAAAGAGTATTCTAGTAGGCAAAGACGTTTTAATGTAAAATGGTTTGATGCATATCCGTGGTTAGAGTATAGTATTAAAGTGGACAAAGCCTATTTCTTATATTATTATTTGTTTAAAGAAAACCTTGGCAATCAAGGTGGAAGAGATACCTTTTCAAGTTCAAGTGAAGGGGTTTGTAATTGGAGTAAACCGGATGCCTTAAAAGACCATGTTAGATGTTAACAGTCATCCTAATAAGGCGATGCAAAAATGTGATGATCTTTTGAAACAAAAACAATCTATTGATGTTAAGTTAAATACGATAAGTGATTGTGGCGGTTGCAAAAAAGCATGAAGGTGTTAAAGAGTTTTATGATTACCTTAACATGGTTGTTAATACGGTTTCTGCTTCTTGCAAACGAAAAGATATGTTACGGGAGGCAAAAAGAAAGAGTGTGGAGGAAGGAATTCTTTCGGGTGAAATTAAGACCGGAAAAGGATTAAATCAAGGGAGTTCCATAGTAGAGCCGGAGATACAAGATGGGTTTTCATCATGCAACAATTAAAGTGTGCTTAAATTATTTCCGGAAGTTGTTGACGTGCTTCGTTATGTAAAAGAAAAAGGAGATAGCACTCAACAACGAACTATTGCAAAAGGTATTCTATCATATTTTAAAAAACTTGAGTTTATTTTTATGCACACTTGATGGAACATATTTTGGGACACACAAATGTTTTATCCAAACATCTTAAAAAAAAGTCAAGACTTATTAGAAGCGAGTAAGTTGATAAATTTAACAAAATAAGCATTGAATGATTTAAGGAAAAAAGGGTTTGATACTATGTTGGAAAAAATGACTTATTTTTGTGAAAAAAAAAGCATATTAAGGTGTTGGATATGATGTAAAGTTATGAAAACCCAAGAAACCAGAAGAATGTCATTACTAATCAACATCATTTTGAGGTTGAGATTTTTAGTACGGTTTTGGATATGCAAATTCAAGAATTGGGAAATCGATTTAATGAGGTATCAACTACATTGGTAGAAAATATGTCGGGTTTAAATCCTTGTAATGGATTTTCAAAGTTTGACATATCTAAGATAGTGGCTTTTTCTGAGATGTATCCGGTTGATTTTAATATGAATGAAAGAGGATGTATTTTTGGTGAACTTAAGGTGTTTTATCACCCGGTAAAAGAAAATGATAGATTTACAAACTTGAATGGAATGTGTCATGTTGCTCGGCTAATGGTGGAAACCGGAAAAAGTCTATCTTTTCCTTTATTTTATCGGATATTAAAGCTACCATTGATTTTAGCGGTTGCAACTGCAACTGCTGAAAGATGTTTTTCTAAATTGAAGCTTATCAAGACGGATTTACATAATCGAATGGGGGAAGAATATTTGAGCAATGCTCTTGTATGTGCGGTTGAAATGGAAACGTTTGACAAAGTAACAAATGAGGATGTAACGCTTGGTTTTCAAGATATGAAAAACTAAAGATGAGAGTTCTGAGATCAATTAGGTATTTGTTTAACTTTTTTATTATCATGTTTTATTTCTTTTATTTGTATTAATGTACGGTAAAAGAATTTTGAATTACATTACCCCTGAAATAGTTTTCTAGATCCGTTACTGTATAAAATAGTAAGTGTTGATAAAAAGATAGGCAATATTGAATTACTAGGTTATACACACATGTATTACATAGGGCTGTTCAAATAGTTCGACGCTCGAAACTCGTTCGAAAAAAGCTGGGAAAGTTGCTCGTTCGATTTTGGCTCGGTTCCAAAAGAGCCGAGCCGCTGGTTCGGTTTGTAAAAGAACCGAGCACGAGCAAAGGTAAGTTTGCTCGGTTTCGCTCGAATTATTTTAAATATAACTTTTATATATTATATATATGTAATATGGTAGTTTATTTATATAGAGTTTAGGAGATTACTATTTTAATTATTTACCACTTCACCCTTAATCCTTTTTAATTTTTTAATAGATTATTTTTGGATTTTTGTATACTTATTTAAACTTTAAATTAAGTGAATGTTTCTAGTCTATGGTCAAGGTTTTTGGATGGTCAAAGAAGAAAATAAGGTATAGTAGACGTGAAAATGGTTACATTGTTAAACTTATTTTGTATGTTTTCTTTTGTAAATGGAGTTTGCAATATGTGCGAGTCAGGCGTCAAAACAGGCTGAGACACTTTCGGCAAGGTCGCATTGAACAATAATCTTGCTTTGTTCAGTTTCATAATAAGTGAATAAAACTTATGATTGCAAATCCAATATTATCAGTGATAGTAATCTAAAGCCTTAATGAAAAGATTTAGACTATGGCAAGCCCTATTTGACCCATTCTGCTTATACTTATTTTCTTTTGTTTGGCCCATTTTTGTAAAATAAAACACAACCCAAAATGACCCATTTATAAAGCAAATGAGCTGAACTTGGCTCTCTATATGTAACTGTTTAGCCAGATGACATTAATTTTAGTGGTAGAAAAATAATACCTGTTGATGCTGGGGAACGGACTGTATAGTGTCAACCATTGTTAATTTGTAAGCCCTTGACAAAGCCATAGCCATATGATCAACCCTCACCCACAACAAATTAAATAAATAGAGGAAGTTACATAATTGTTTAAACCTAATTTACGTGTGGAAATTGTTTAACGAGTCATTACACAAAAATACTAAAATCCATATGAATAAAGTTTTTACAAAATAAATGAATAAAAATAAACAAAGAAGAAACAAGTAAAAAACAAATATGATGATGTATAGTCATTCAAATCACAAATGAGAACCCGCATAATCCAGTTAGTTGTTAATGAATGAACATCATGTGGTGACTGGTACATAGATATTGCACAAATCAAGAAGCAAGCTTACAAGTTTTTTTTCTTAAATCTATTAACATAAAAAAAAACTATTTTGCCAGAAACATTACCATGGATGTTAGAGCTGAAGTGCAAGTAGATTCTCTAAGCTTAGTTTCAAGCATCTCAATTGCACCCCTGGAAGCCAGGACAAAAGTTCAAGATTAATTTCTGCTTTGATGACATTAAGAGAATTTGTATGTTATAAAACAATTATAGAAAACTATATAACATGCCAAATACCAAGGGCTTTCCTCATATCTCCAGATGCTTTAGCTACTTTCTACATGTTGGTTAATCTTGACGGGTCGGTTTGCAGGTCGGTTTTTATTAGTAATTTTAGTTTGTTTTATTTAATGAATTAACTAAGTGGTAGAAGATCATGGTTGACTGGGTTAAGTGGAGAAGTGCAAGTTGAAGAGTCTAGCATTAATATAAGAGAATGTGATTCTAATTTGTAAGGTAAATTTGTTTATTTCCATTGGGTATGTAGCCTATTATAGCTTTGCTTTTATTAAATGAATTTATTCTTTTTCTATTTACAAAAGTCTCAATCGTCTTCCTGTATTTTCTTCATCACAAATCTAGTACCAAATTCATATTTGCAATAAAAACAAGAAGGATCTGCTACTAACACTGCAAACATTCAACAAATGTCTTATAGTTAAGGATTTCAACTTTGATATTATTTTAAAAGACATTAGTTAAATTTGTAGCACTGAAACTTTACTGTCAATTAAAGTATTAACAGTTCGTCAATGTTAGAAGCGAGGATAATGGGAAAGGGTGCAGAAAACCATTAACTTGTAGCTAAGTCAAGGCAAAGATAAGTAGATAGTAGTTTGGTGTACTCACACATGCGCAGAGTTCCCGTGCTTGTGGATAGAAGATTGTGTAAGGAAGTGACTGATGAAACAAAGCATGCCTGATATAAATGTTGATTAATTCAAGTTTATGAATCAATATCTTAGAACTCTGATATCAATCCAATCATATAATCATCTAAAGAGAAAAGAATGAAACACTTACTTGTAGGAATGATTGTTGTTGGTGTGAAAGATGATGATGGCATACGATTCCGTTATGATACTTTAAGTTTGATGGAGAGATGATAGAGAGGATTCTTGATAGTATTCTTTAGAGAAATCAAATGATCGATGATTTCCAACTTCCATGTATTCTCTTTATATACTAATATCTAAAGAAAATCATAATACCCCTTTACTTATCAATATTTACATTTACATTCATCAAATAAATGTTAGAGACTATCTATATCATATTGGTATAATTAATTATTATTAGTGAATGGTCCTAACGCCATTATTATGTGGATAATTTTCCAACATTCTCTCACTTGGCCAAGTGACCATTCATGATGAGTATTTGTAAGTTTTGGCAAGTTAATACCCATCAAATTTCATTTAAAAGTCTTACCAAAAAGATAAAATCATTCGCGTTGTTTTCAACATGAAGACCTTCATCGATTATACTAAAACATCAACACAAAATGTTTTGACAAACTTAGGTCCAATATGACTATGATATACAACAATTAATTGTACATATTTGTCTATGGATTAATAAGTGAATGCAAACATTATTATAGACGGTAAAACTTAAACATTCGTGAAATTTTACAATAATCCATTCGTAAGAACAATATGCTATTATATAAGGTCTTAACTAAACCCATATTAGTTCCTCTTGAAAGACTTTTGGTGATAAACTTTTCATCATTTGATCCATAAGCAGATCCTGAGTTCTAATATACTCGATACAAAGATTATTTTGCTCTATTCGTTCACGTACGAACAAGTATTTTGTATCAAGATATATTCCAGCGCCACTCAAACTATTACTGTTCGAAAAACTAATAGTAGCAGAATTATCATAGTAAATCTTCAATGGTCATGATATGGAGTTTACAACTTTAAGTCCACCAATAAGATTTCTCAACATCCCGTGGCATGTTGTATTATAGACCGCTACATATTCTGCCATCATTTTTGAAGTTGTCGTTAGTTGTTGTTTGTGACTCTTCACAAGATAGGCCCACCTGCCAACATAAAGACGTACCCCAAAGTAGACCTTTTGTCATCTTCGCATTTAGCAAAGTCAGAACCAGAATAGCCAGTCACTTCTAGGTCATTAGTTCTTCTATAAACTAGTTTGTAGTATTTTGTTCCTTGAAGATATCACAATACTTACTTTGCTACTTTCTAATAATATAGGCCGGGATTAGATTGGTATCGGCCTAGCATCATAATAACATATATAATATTAGGACGTGTACAAACTTGAGCATACATTAGGCTTCCAACTACAAAAGCATAGGTATCAATCTCATTTGTTCCTTTTCTACCTCTATTTTCAGGCATTGGAATAAACCAAAAACATCTCCTTTAACTACGGGAGCAACTGAGGGGAGCAGTGTAGCATGTTATAACATGTAAGCACAAAATCAATATAAGCTTTCTGAGATAACCCTAATGTCCTGTTAGTCTGATTTTGATAGTTTTTAATGCCGTTCACATAGGATGCTTCCCCGAAATCTTTCATGTCAAAATGATGTAAAAGTAATTGCTTAGACTCATGCAACACATCAATATTACTACTTCCCAAAAGAATGTCATCTACATAAAGTACAAGTATAATAAAATTGCTCCCACTCATTTTAAGGTACGTACACTGATCCAGTTGATTTTTATTAAACTCATTCTTTTTCATAACTTCATCAAATTTCAAATACCATTGTCATGATGCTTGTTTTAACCCGTATATGGACTTCTTTAACTTACACACTAGATGTTCTTGACCTTTTAGGCTTAAAACATTCCAGTTAGGTCATAAACACATCTTCATGTAAATCACCAAAAGAAATCTATTTTAACATCCATCTGATGTAGCTACATATCTAAATGAGCTACTAGGGCCATAACGATCTTCAAGGAATCCTTTTATGATACAAGAGAGAATGTCTCTAGGTAATCGATTCCCTCTTTTTGGTTCTAACCTTTTGCAACCAAGCGTGCTTTATATCATTTGATATTTCTGTTTGGATCCATTTTGGTTTTATAAACCCACTTACATCCTATGGGCTTCACTCCCTTAGGAAGTTCAACCAGTTCCCAAATGTTATTTTTACATATAGAATCAAACTTATTAATCATAGCTTCATTCCATTTAGATGATTAGTCACTACTAATGACTTTATTTTAAGTTGGATCATTATGTTTTCCTAATTCCAAGTTTGATTCATTTAGGTATGTTCCATAATCATCATAACTAACACGTCTTCTTGGTCTTGATAATATCCTTAACGGAATACTAGGTTCTTCAGGTTTGATGACAATTTTAGGATTTTGCTCTTCTAAATTTGATGTACCTTCATTTGATGTTACACTAGGAACAATATTATCCTCGACGAAGACACTAGGTGATGCAATGTTATGTACAAGAGTTGTAATGGAAGGAAGATGTAAGGATTTGTCCGCCCTTTCTTGCACTTAGAGGCTATTTGATAACCTCTTAATGTTCATTAAGAGGCTACCTCTTAATAGTTTATAACCTCTGAACGGTTAAAAGTTAACTCTGATGCTGATTGGTTAAAAGCTACCATTAATATTTAACCTCTTAACCATTCAGCATTAGGGTTACCTCTTAACCATTCAGAGGTTATAAACCATTAAAAAGTAGCCTCTTAATGAAAATTAAAAGGCTAGAAAATAGCCCTTTATTGTTCAATGGAATCTGGATGTACATTGCTCCTACTAGTATTAGAGTTCTCTAGGAACTCAGCATAATGAGTTTCAACTATAGGAGTAAAATGTGTGGGATAGTAAAATCTGAATCCCTTTGAACATTCAAGATACCCTATAAAGAAACAACTGACGGTTTTCATGTCAAGTTTTCTTTGTTAAGGGTTGTAAAGCTTAGCTTTGGCCGTTGGTATTACATAACAAACTTTTTACTATATCCATAAGGGTTCTGTTTCTTCTCTAAACAATTCGATTCTACTGAGGAGTACCTCGCATGGTATATTGGTTCACAATTATACGTTCCTTGCAAAATTAAAAGAAAGGACCAGGAGCCTGGCCAATATTAGCATGTCTACCTTACTACCCGCCTCCTTTGTTTGATATCACTACTTTTATCTTACGCTCAAGTTGATTTTCAACTTCAGCTTTAAAGGTTTTAAACATTTTAAGTAATTTAGTTTTCTCTTTAATTAACTACAAATGCATATGACTTATGTCTAGATATTCCTACAGGAAAAAGTCCACAAATATCAGTGTGTATGAGTTCCAATAAACAGAAACGCCTTGTGTTACCCTTTTTATTAGTTTTTGTCATTTTCCTTTTAAGACATTTTAGACACGTCTCAAAATCAATGAAATCGAGAGTTGGAAGAAAACCATCCTTCACGAGTCTTGATAATCGATCCTGTGAAATGTGGTCTAAGCGTTGATACCACAACATAAATGAGGTTTCTAAGTTTTGTTTTCATTTATTTATGTTTTCATTCACATTATATGATAACAAAGATTTTGATAATTAGTCATCCAAGTTCAATTTATAGAAATTTCCATCCAAACAACCATAACCAACAATGTGAGAATTCAAGCTAATAATGACTTCATCATTTCCATGTGTTACATAATATCCATCATTGTCTCATTTTCGTACAAATACTAGATTTTGAATAATTCTTGGTACATATAGAGTATCATATAAGTTAATACAATGGCCACCTTGCATAACTAATTGCAAAGTTCCTAAGGCTTAAAATTTTAGTATGTCACCGTCCCCAACTTTAATGGTTCTTTGGATTGTAAGGAATTCCTGTAAGGTGTTTGTAAAATGAATCATGGAACTAGAATCAACCCACCACGTGTTTTTAGGAACATCAATGTTCAAGGACTCATAAATCATAAATAGATGATTACTTTTCTTTGCTACCCATTCTTTGAATTTAGGGAAATCTCATTAGGTATGTCCTTTCTTATGACAAAATTTGCAATGAACAAAACCCTTTGAATTGGTTGAGTTGAAGGCTATACTTGTATTTATTTTTTGGACCTTTAAGCTTTCACCTTTATTGAAGTAGCCTTTCCTTTTCTTAGTGTTTGTGGTGGTGAGATAAGCAACAATGGGTTTTTCCAACTTTAAACGCCCTTCCTTTTGTACACACATGGCAATGAGTTCACTCATTTTCCATTTATCCAAGTATTGTAGTTTATCTTAAAAGCATCATTTGTGTAGAAATAGAGGTCATTATAAAGTGTACTAAAAGTCCTTATTTATTTCCATGTTCATGCCCTTTAACTTATGGGCCATGTCACTTATCATCATAATGTGCTCACGCACACCACTCGTACCGTCATACTTTATGGTCAACATCTTTTGGATCAAAGTACTCATATGAGCCTTGGAGGTGCCCATAAATTGCTCCTCATTAGATTCCAAATAGGTTTTTGTGTTTTTAGAGTTAGGTATAGCTCCACAAATGACAACCGAGATGAAATTCTTTATGACCATGAGAGACATTCTATTCGACCTCTCCAAGTGTTCATACGCTCGTTTTGGGTCTGTATTGCTTTAAGTAGTAAGTGTAGTAGGAGGGTCATGCCTTAAAGCATAGTCTAAATCCATCATTCCAAAAGTTAATTTGAAAAAAATCTTGCCATGAAGCAAAGTTAGTCCTGGTAAGAGGTTCAATCCTATAAATATGGTTCATAGTTGTAGGACGGTTAATGGTTGTTCAACAATAGTCTCACAGTTGGAGAGTACACACTTACTAGATCAAATAGGGAACCAGGCAAAGAAACAATCAATAAAAGATAAGAACACTCAGAACACAAAGATTGGTTTTTCAAGGATAATGTATATTGCTCTTAAGTGTTTTACAATTGTTACAAGGCTTAGTCTTAAGACTGATTACATGAGATACTTTATACTACATCCTACATCCGGCCATACTTTGAGGGCCAACTGGACAATAATCTAAACAACAAGATCAATATAAAGTAAAAAGGCAGATTGCCTTTTAACATGTGACTATGACATGTCATAGCTCACATCTTATTGTATTACAATAAGGATAAAAGTACAAGAATAGAAAGTTACAGACAAAGACACCATAACAATTGACAAAAGTAAAAAAGGTAATCACCAACTTGTATAAGTTGGTGAGCCTTCAGAGCTAGCAGCATAAAGGTGGTATGCTTTTGTCATGACTATGTCAGAGAAGCGTGTCTTCTCTGTCTTCGGAAGAAATCAATCTTCAGACTTGGAAGACTTGTCTTTAAGCTTCAGAAGACTTCAATTTGGCTTCGGAAGATTTCTATCTTTGACTTCGGAAGATTTGACACTTAGTTGATTTTCTTTGTGCATGGTCAAATCTTGCGAAGTAACTTCCTTGTACTTTAGTGCATGCTGAGAGATCTTTGGTTAGCATCAGCCTTTAAGATAAACACTTATAATAGTGGTCACTGGATTGATATAATCATAACATGTAAATTTAGAAGAACAAAAGTGAACTAAAACATTCAGCGTAATCACATGAAACAAGCAATATTTAATACATTGAAGATTAAGCCTATTATAACAATAAAATTATAGACTAACCTAACGTTCTAATTGAATGTTGGTTTTAAGTTAGCTATGACCAAAACTCAATTGTGATGAACATGCATAAAAGGTAAACTAAGGCACATAAAAACAACATATCACCTTTGAGTAGAGATGTAATATTTATGCATATTACGACATTTCATTATGTGTATGATGAAGCAATTAGCTGTTGGGTTCATTGTTTAACAATACACATAATTACATGAAATGGTAACGTTAGACTTCAATGTCAAGCGAAACAAAGTACCGCTCTTGGTTTTAAAAAGCGTGCCTAAGCACGAGGTGACCTTAGGCGCTTAGTCCATCGCTTCTGCTTGCATAAGGCGATGTTGTACCAAAGGCGAGCGCTTTTAGCTGCTTTAGTCGCTTTGTTTCACGCGCAAATCGTGAGCTTCTTTGTCAAAGTCAAAATGACATACTAGTGATGGAATGAAGATGGAAAAAAGCGAACCAGTGATGGAACAGATCTTTAAAGATGGGGAAGAGAAGCTTGTAATAGAAGAGATTTATGGAGATGGAGATGCGATATAAAGAGATCTATGGAGATAAAGTCATGGAGAAGAAGGAATACCAAAGTGATGCAAGTGACGGCCATATATTAGGGTTTTTGACTTTTCTATTTACTATCTAATCCATTACCCTCTATTTCTTTTATTTTTTTTATATTTTTTAAATTAAGTTTTCATCCTTAATGTTATAGAATTCATCAAATTTTACCCTAAATTTTCCTAATATGATATTATTATTATTATTATTATTATTATTATTATTATTATTATTATTATTATATTATATATTATTATTATTATTATTATTATTATTATTATTATTATTATTTTGCTTCATGAGTTTTATTTAATGTACTTATCGCTTGGTTAGTTGTACATAAAGTGTATCATAGAGATTTTTAGGTTATACATATAAGTTATTTATATATGTATTAAACCACATTCTTGTTTGTGTCTAACATTTTGGTAAATGATGAGAGGAACCTATTAGATATAATAAAAAAAGTTATATCAATACGTTACGCCTAGTGTACGAAAGCCCCACGCTTTTGCGCTTTGCTCCCCGGTTTTAGACTCTATCGCCTCGGTGCGCTTCTTGCTTTTTAAAATACAAGATGTTTTTCGGGACCATTTTAACGATGTTTTCGGTAATAAACCGGATCCGACCCGATCTAACCCGAACCAGAACAAAAAATATATTATATTGTGATAGCAAAATGACCTTTAAAAAATCTCCGCCCCCCGTGAAACAAAATTTTGGACATATGTGTGAATGTCCGCTGTGGACACTTAAACATTCAAGTGTACACAACGGACAACCTAAGTGTCAACAACGAACATTCTAAGAATGTTCAAGTGTCCACAGCGGACAGCCTAAGTCTCCACAGCGGACACTTAAACATTCTTAGAATGTTTGCTGTGGACACTTAGGCTATCTACTGTGGACACTTAAACATTCAACTGTACACAATGGACAGCCTAAGTGTCCTCGACGGACATTCTAAGAATGTTCAAGTGTCCACAGCGGACAGCCTAAGTGTCCACAACGGACATTCACTAACACTTGGTTTTGTTCCAGTGTTGAAATTTCATTACAGTGTTGTAGTTACATGGTTTGTCGTTTGGTTATTAGCTTTGCTACATGTTACAACAATGTAACATTTTAATATGGTGTAAATACGTGCGGGTGAATAAGACAATAGTTTTACATTAGTTTACAATAGGTTTAGTTTTTGTTAGTGCATCCATTCGTTTACATTGGAAAAACATTAGTTTTACAATGATGTAGTTTCGTTATAGTGGTGTATTTAAATTGGTTTATAACATTGTAACTTGATGTAATTGCCTACGAGCAAAATGTTTTACTGTAAGTAATTAAAATATGATGTGATTCATTATAAGCATTAGAATTTAAATTCAAAGAACATGATGTAAATCATTGTAGCTAAGTAATTCAGTTACATTATAGATGTAAATCATTGACTAAAGTGATGTAGTTTTGTTATACTGGTGTAACACGTGGTTTAGGTGTTGTAAAATGGTTTTTAGGTGTTGTAAATGCTACTTATTATTATGTTGTTAGTGCATATATTCTTAGTTTACTAATTGTTTTTTGTTATTCAAATAAACATGATGTAATTCACTGTAAGTATTATCAGATGTCTTGCTACTTATTGTTATATTGTTAGTGCATATGTTCTTAGTTTACTAATTGTATTTTTGTTATTGTAGTTTGACTACAGTGATGTAGTTTCATTATACTGGTGTAGAGATGTGGTTTAGGTGTTGCAAAATGACGTTTTAGGTGTTGCAAATGCTAGTTACAGTGATGTAACTATAGGGGGATGGTAACTATGATGCATCAGATCAAGATATGTTTAAAGTTTTGATATGAATTTGGAAAAGAATTTGAACTCATTTTCTTAGGTTTTATTTTTGTTGGTTATATATATGTTTTTTGTTGTAATTTATTGCAAGGAATTAAAATATGATGTAAGTCACTGTAACTATTAAGATTTGTAATCAAATGAACATGGTGTAATTTATTCTAACTAACTGTTGCACTTTGTGGCATCACCGTATCATGAAAATTACATCAACACAATACATTTGTCTGCATGTTACAGTAATGTAATAAGCAACATTCGGAAAAAAAATTTAAAAATCTTCGAGACTATATTGGAATTAAAGAGAAAAATGAGTCAAGCTTAATGGTGCACTTTTTATAAAATATTAACAATCTATAAAAAAGTTATAGAGGCTTTAAATATAAAAGAGGTAAACTTTTCTTAAAAAGAAAGAGAAAATTAGATGAATTAAAAGAGAGTAGGTGGTGACATTTGTCACCATCATATTAAATCTAAACATTTAAGTTTTTAAGAGGTATGTAAAATGTCCTTTTCTATTAAAAAACATGTGACGACACATGACATGATCTTGTTCTTTCAAAACTAAATCAATAGCTGAAAAATAGTTAAAGAGTTCTCACAATAAGGTAGGGTTCTCATTTGAATCTTACCCTATATATATATATATCAAGAACTACATTAAAGCAATTATACTCATAAAAGTGGTTATATATGATGTTTAAGGAAATTATACTCATAAAAGTGATGATATGTTATATGTTTGAAACAATTATACTCATCGTTAAAACGGTTCCCAAACTCTTTAATACCAATGCAGGACCGGATAAGGGTACTCAACACTTAGTTTTACACTGAGGAGAGATCTTAGATCACTTAACAATTCAAATAGGGAACTGGTAACTTAAACAGATAATACTAAGAACACAAGTAAATTAAAGAGACAAAACTAAGAACAACACAATAACACAAGATTGGTTTTCAAGGATGTTGTATATTGATCTCAAGTTCTTTTACAAGTGTTACAAAGCATAAATAAATTACAAGGACCTGAGACACTTTTATATTACAACCTACAACCATCACGTACATGTAAAGACAGTTAGGATTTGACTAATTTAGACAACAAGATCAATCTAAAGTCAAAAGGCAGATTGCCTTTTGACTAGTGACTATGACATGCCATAGCTCACTGACTTTTCCTAATACAAAAAGTCTACAGGAACAAGTAAGGTAAGTTACAGACAAAGATCATTCCTACTTTTTGATAAAGTATGGAAGTTTCATCAGCTTGTGTAAAGTAGGTGAACCACCAAAGCAGGCAGCGAAAAGTGTGTCAGCTTTATCAAAAGTTGATTCAGAGAAAACATATTTCTCTATCCTCTGAAGAAATCAGTCTTTACAGCTTCGGAAGACTTTGTCTCTGAAGCTTCGGAAGATTTCATCTTTGGCTTCGGAAGATGCTGGTCTTTGGCTTCGGAAGATCTCACACTTAGAATAATTTTCTGTTTGAGTGTGAAACTTCTGAAGTAACTCCTTCTGAATTGTTAGCTTCAGAAGATCTTACACTTAGACATATTTGAGAGTGTAAGACTTCCAAAGCTAGATATCTTTCTTCCTTAGTGCATGTATGGAAGACTTGGTTGTTCTGGCTTGTTGGTTGCATCAGCCTCATAATCTTCAAATGATCTTACAAACTCCCCCTAGGCTATTACTACCAAAACAAAGAAGTTCTTTAGGTTTTGATAGTCCACATTAGGATCCTCGGCATACCTTTCTTCATCATTAGGTCTGGATCCTTCAGACTAACATAGAACCTTTTCATGTCAAAGAGATCATGCAGAGGAAGATTGAGCATGTCTTCTAAGGAATAGACATGCATGCCTTCCTGATCTCTTATGACATACCATCTGTCTTGATCTTCATCATAAGACCATGACATAATTTGTCTTCCAACAGCAAGAGGCTCTACTATGATTGGAGTTTGTTGAGAGACCTCTTCATGCACTCCCTCAGGATGGTCTGACTCATCCTGAGGTTGGGAGGTGGATGCCTTTCTTCTTTTTCTCTTTGAGGTTGATCTTCTGGCCATCCTTTTTCTTCTCCCTGATGATTTTAACTGAGGGGACTGGTCTTGAGTACCAGGTTGTTCAGTTGAGTGCCCCTCAGTTGAGATCTCCTCTCTCACAGGTTCAAAAAGAGAGAGAGGAGGACCCTGCTGTGGATCTGAAGATGAAGTTGGTTGAGATGCAGCTCCAAGTTCAGGTTGTGTTGTCTTAATGGGTTCAACCTTCACCTCAACTTCTGGTTGAGCTAGACTTGGTAGAGAATACAAGTCCACCAGCTCTCCCTTCTTTATCTTCTGCTTGATTACCCTGATATGCTCATCCATTATGGATAGAGACATAGGGCCAAGCCTCCTTCCAGGAGAATCCATATAGCTTCAAGAAGCTCATCATCCTTTGTCTATCAGCAGACTTCTTTTGGCTTTTTGGATGATGGCCCTTGACTTTGCAGCTTCTTCCCTTAATTTTTTCTTTTCAGCTTGTTTTTCTCTTTTAGCTTTTTCTTCCATCTGCTTATTGTATTCAAACAATATGTACTCAGATGGTAAGGAAAGAAGTGCATCTGCCTGATAGAGACCTGTGGCACTCAGGTAGCTCATCATCTTTAGTCTTCCTTCTTTGGTTGCTACCTGAGGTTGTTCAGTGGCCACAGTCTCTGGCTCAGGACATTCTTGAACTGGGGAGAGGACAAGAATGTTCTTGTAGAGTCTTTTTAGCCTTATTTCTTCCTTGTGCTTGAGGAGCAATGCTGCATCCTTCGCTTCCTTCCCCTCCTTTGACAGCTCTGTGTCAGCTAGTTCATTCAGCTCATCTAAGGGGAGAGAGATGAGTTCATCAACATTATAGTTTCTGGTTCCCAGGTAGTTTAGCCTGGCTACCCTTAACTCATCTTCCTGAGTGTTTAGCCTGGAGGCAGCCCTGATTGCAGCTTCCATAAACTCTGGGAAACCACTTGAACTCTCCCCCTCAACTTTCTCTTCCTCTCTCTCTTCTCCTTCTCAATCTCCTCAGGAGTCATTTTCCTTTTGCCTTTGTCAACCACAAGCTTTGGTGACTTAGGCTAGAGAGAGCTTTGGCCTTCATTGCTTGGTTCAGCTATCAAGCTCTAGCCAGAGAGAGGTTGTGAAACACCATCACCAGCTGGTGTTTCACTGAGGATAATGGGTGTAGAAGGAGATCCTGTCTCAAGGTTCACAGGTTCAACCTCTAGGCCTTCAGTCAAGGTTTTCCCTTCAAAGCTAATCTCCGGGTCTACCACAACATCCAGTTGACCAAAGATCTCTCCTGCTAGCCTCTGTCTATATAACTTTGATCTTAATTTAAACTCCTCTAACACCTTGTCTTGGATTCTTTCTACCAATCTTGCTGCTTGTCTGTTATTGCTTTGGTTAACAAGTGGCAGATCTACCAAGTTGATGCTCTCATAGAAATTCAGGTGTGATAAGTTGAGAACTTCTAGTTGACCATGAGCTCTAGAGATCACAAGAGCTCTCCTATTACTATCATACCCCCAACCCCATATTGGGTTCTCAAAAGGGGCAGACATTACTCTTGGTATTCCCTCCTCAAACAGTTATTGAATGAGCAAATGTAGATCACTATCTAGAGGAGGTTGCTGAGTATGAACATCTGCAAGAAAGGATGGTGATTCCTCTCTATCCATACTCTAGGAAGAACTCCCAGGTTTTGTGATTGTCAGAATTTTCTCCCCCTTTTTGGTAGCATCACCCTCTTGCATAGGTGAGCTGGGAGATTGATCCATGACATCCACAGGTTTTTATGGACCTGGATGAGTTGTCCTCATGGGTCTCTCAACTAACTTCCCTTGAGATCGGTGATCTAAAGTTGCTGGTCATTGACCCTCTTCTGTAAGATAGTCACCTAAGATTCCAGGTGAGCTATCTTTGAAACAAAATAGGTGCAAAGATGTGACAGTTTGTGCACCTTTTGTTGCAGACTCCTCTCATCTTCAGATGAAGAATCATTGGGGGATGAGAGAATTGGACCTAAGTCTTCTTCCTCACCACCAGCATGAGTTTCTTGGCTGTTGGATTTCCCCTGCCCAATGATAACTTTCAGAGAAGTGTCAAGAAGCTGGGTTTCCATGGTTGAGGTCTTAGTTATGTAATTACTTTCTAAAGTAAGAGCATCTCCATATGGATCTCCTGAATAGATTCAGAAGGATCCACCTTAGTAGGGGGTTGCTGATGTGGGCTAGAGATGGGGGAAGCAGGAGTACTCATCTCTCCTTGAGTGTGGGAAGAGAGGAGAGAATCATGATACTCACTGAAGCCCAAATCTTCATCAGAATAGAAGACAAGGCTAGGAATAGGGAGATTTAGATCAAGAGGTTGGGGATGGTAGCTTTCCCCAGATGGTTGATTACTAGAGTATTGAGACTCAAAGTGATGGCTTAAGGCTGTTTGTGGGGTTATGAGCTCATCAGGCTGAGCATGACAAACCTCAGCATGAGTGGTGGAAAGATGGGAGTGGTCTGCCCCTCAGGGGAAGTGGGAGCTCGAGATTCCACTTCCTCTTGTATGGGTTCTGATATGGGGGCCTGCACATGCTTAGTAGTAAGTGCAGGGGTTCGTTAGGATTTTCTTTTGTAGGTGATGGTGATGGTAGGCTGTGTTTGAGGTGGTTGAGAAGTGGAGGGTGTTGGTTCAACACTAGTTGGTGCTGCTAGGTTTTCACCTTGAGTAATGAGCTCAAACATTTTCAGGACATGGGCTGTTTCTACCCCAGAGAAGCCAACTGTCGGCTTCTTCAAGATTTTGAAGATGTCGTGTCTTATTTGTCCTATTTTAAGAATATTACCTGTTCCCCTAAACTGTGGTCCCAACTCATAGTTGAGAATGTGTTGAACATACCTAGGGAACATGTAATACTCAAAGGAGTCCAAGTTTGCAAGTAAATTAGTATATACAAACTGAGAGTACATGAACTTGACCCCTTGTACCATCCCATGGACTATAAAGGAGAGGTCTTATGGAACTTGATCCCATCCTCCATGCTTGTTAGAAAGGCTGTGAATGATGACATGGAGGAGGTATTTCCATTAAGATGAGACATTCCCCTTCCTGAAGGTTTTGACTGAGAAGTCACCTTCATAGCCTATCTGCTAAAAGGAGTGGTTGATAGCATATTTGAGAAAGGACAGCTCACCTGCTTCATCATCCAGCTGCAAATGGGTGTTTATGATGGCCGGAGTGATGAACACTATTCTCCCCTGCACTTTAGCAGACAGTGCCTTCTCCCCGTCCATGGTGACCTCTTGACAGGTCCTCCAGAACTCAAGCAACTGATCCTCATAGAGAGGATGATCAATTGTAAGGGAGGTGAAGTAGTGAGATAAAGAAAGGTACCTACATACATCTGAGAAGCTTGGATCCTTCTCAGAGTATAGCAGGGAAACCTGATTGTGTTGCCTATGTAGGTGCATGGAAAAATCAAGGTCATTGTGATGATCAATGTTGGCCATTTGAGGAAGCTTTACAGTGAAGAAAGGAAGAAGAAGATGAAATTTGGGGGTAATTTTAGGGTAAGGATCAATGAGAGTAGAGATATGAAATAGAACCGTTTGGAAGATATATGTTGTGGATTTGAGACAAAGTTATGACAAAAAGATAAACTTTGAAATCTGCAAGTGGGTCCTACTTCTGAAAAAGTGCCCCCAAAAACTTAGTTTTCTTGGAAGTTGTAAAACTTCCGAAGACAATTTTGGCTTCGAAAGCTTTGTAGCAAAGCTTCGAAAGGCAGTTTTTGCTTCGGAAGATATTTCAAAGAACTTTGAAAATTTGGCTTCGGAAGAAGTGAATAAGTCTTCCGAGACTTAGTTGCTTTCGGAAGATATTTGTTCTTTGAATGCATTTAAGTGCTTATATACAAATTTAAGCTCGAAAGATACTCCAAGAATTTCTTTTGAAGGTAAATCTTAGATAAGCTGTTAAATGATTTAAAGAAATAAATTTCTTCCGAAGGCAATTTGAGTTCTTCTGAAGGTAAATTTTCACAAATCTAAGGAATATCAGTTAAAAGTTAGTTTTCTACCAAAGAGAACTGGGCTTATGAGGTGATCTAATAGACAACTTAGGACACATAATTTTAGGAAATAAAGTTGATTAAGTTATTAAAGAAAATCTATTCAAAGTTAATCATCCTAATAGCTGATACAAGATATTTAAATCTTTGTTCATCAAATGCCTTTGTGAACAGATCAGTATATTGTTCATTTGTGTTAACTTTGATTAGTTTGATCAATCCCTTTTCAAAATTATCTCTAATCAGATGATACCTGATGTTGATGTGTTTGGTCCTTGAGTGCTGCACAGGATTCTCTGTAATAAAGATGGCACTGTTGTTGTCTATATGGATGGGAGTCTCCTTGAAGTTGAACCCATAGTCTAGCATCTGATTCTGAATCCAAAGTACTTGAGCACAGCAGCTTGCAGCAACAATGTATTCAGCTTCAGCAGTGTTGATGCAGACACACATGATTGCTTCTTGCATTGCCAAGAGACTATCCTTCCACCAAGGAATTGACATCCCCCAGATCTGGACTTTGTAGTCATGTTGCAGCCACCATAATCACTATATGTATAAGAATACAGATTAAAGTCTGAATTCTTTGGATACCAAAGGCCTAGATTTGGAGCACCTTTAAGGTATCTGAGAATCCTTTTGACAGTGATTAGGTGTGACATCTTGGGGTTAGCTTGATATCTTGTACATATACATATGACAAACATAATATCAGGCCTGCTAGCAGTAAGGTACATAAGTGACCCAATCAGGCCCTGTAGAGATGTTCATCAACACACTCCCCCTCAAGATCAGGACCAAGGGAGTGGTTTCTGGCTATGGGTGTCTTTGCAACCGTACAGTCAGTCATCTTGAATCTTGTAAGTATGTCCTGTACATACTTTGACTGACTAATGAAGATGCCATCTTCAACCTGCTTCACTTGAATTCCTAAAAGAAACTGAGTTCCCCCATGGCACTCATTTCAAATCTATTCTTCATCAGCATCTCAAAGTCTTTGCAGAGCTTTGGATTAGTTGATCCAAAGATGATGTCATCTACATATATTTGAACTAGCAGTGTGTCATTCCCTGTTTCTTTGATGAAGAGAGTCCCATCAATAGTACCTCTTTTGTATCAATAATGACAGAGGTATGTTGATAGTGTCTCATACCACTTTCTTGGAGCTTGATGCAGTCCATATAGAGCTTTATCAAGCTTACAGACATAATCAAGATGATCTGGGTCTGCAAAGCCAGGTGGTTGTTTGATATAAACTTCTTCATCAATCACCCCATAGAGAAAAACATATTTCACATCAAGCTGGTAGACCTTGAAATCCTTGGATGCAGCATAAGCCATGAGTATTCTTACAGCTTCAAGTCTTGCAACTGGAGCAAAGACATCAGTGTAATCAATCATTTCTTCTTGAGTGTATCCTTGGACAACCAGTCTAGCCTTGTTCTTGATGATAATTCTTCTATCATCCTTCTTGTTCCTGAATACCCATTTGGTACCTATGACAGTCTTCCCTTGAGGAAGAGGGCATAAGTTCCACACCTTCTGTCTTCTGATTTGAAGCAGCTCATCTTACATAGCTTCAATCCAGCTTCCATCCTTCAAGCCTCATCAACTTTCTTCGGCTCTATCTGGGATAAGAAACAAAAATGTAGACAAACATGGCTGTAATGAGTTTGTCCTCTGTTCTTACCCCTGAGTCAACATTTTCAATGATGTTTGTGATGGGATGTGACTTGTGGATCCAAAGTTGAGGGATCACAGCAAGTTGGTTGGACAGATCTAAATTAGAGAAATTCTGATCTGGCAATAAGGTGTCTCCCACCACATCAGCACACTATCAAGAGAAACTTGATCCAATGAGTGTGTGACATCATTCATGTTGTCTTCAATGGAGTGGTTATCAGCATACCAACTCCAGTTCCTCCTGCATTAGAAGTTCCTTCTCCTGAATTCTGAGCCTCTGAGCAGGAATTTGAAGGCAATTCAGTTGAATCAGCAGTATTTGTCATGCTTGTGCTGATAGGAGCCTCAATTACAGGGTTAGTCACCACTGGAGCTGAAGTAGTCTTCTTGGTTGGTCTTCTCAGCTCAAAATGTTGGATTAGGATCTTCTGTTGATCTGTTATCTATAGATCCTGAAACATTCTCACAAGATTTGTTAAAACAGTTGGTAACTAAATCAAGATCAAACAGCCAATCGAGACCAGAACCTTTCATACAGGGTGTGTGTTCATTGAAAGTCATATTGGCTGACTCTCAATGATTCTAGTTCTGAGATTGTATACTCTATAAGCCTTAGCTTGAGAAGAGTATCCAACAAAGTTTCCATCATCTGATTTCTCAGCAAACTTGGCTATTTGATCTTTGGTATTCAAGATGGTGCAAGGACATCCAAATGTTCTGAGAAAACCAATGAATGGTCTCCTTTTATGCCACAATTCATAAGGAGTCTTACTATGTCTCTTAACCACTAAAACTCTGTTCTATACATAGCAGGCTGTGTTGACAGCCTCTGCCCAGAAGGTGATAGGCAGTTTAGAGTCAGACAACATGGTTCTAGCAGCTTCAATAAGTGTCCTGTTTCTCCTCTCAGCAACACCATTTTGCTAAGGACTCCTAGGAGCACTATATTGTCTTGAAATACCTTTTTCATCACAAAATGTATCAAGGATTTGGTTTTTAAATTTAGTTCCTTGGTCACATCTTATGATCTTGACCTTATGATCAGATTGATTCTCAGTTTTCAGAATGAAGTACTTTGAGATTTTAGGGGTTTCATCCTTAGTTCTAAGGAAAAACACCCAAGTGAATCTTGTGAAATCATCTATGATCACTAAAAAGTAAGAGGTCCTTCCTAGACTCATTGCACTAGTGGGGAAAAACAGATCCATATGTAACAAGTGTAGGGGAGTAGTGATAGAGTTCATTTCCTTTGACTTGTGAGACACTTTGTGTTGCTTCCCTTTCAGGAATGCAACACAGTGGTCATCACTTGTAAACTCTTTCTTTGACATTTTAGTTACCAAATCATTCTTAATCAATTTATTCATGTTTTTAAAGTTTACATGGCACATTCTTTTATGCCAAAGGAAAGACTCATCACTATTTGCTTTAGACAGAAAGCAAGAAACTTCTCCAGAGGGAGATGTTTCCTACAGATCCATCTTGTACATGTTCCCTCTCCTGGGGGCTCTAAGCAGAATATGCTCTGAGGAATGTCAACCCCAGGCTTGAGAACAATGCACTCATGCTCAGTAAAGAGCATGTGATATTTTTGGTCACAAAATTAGGACACACTCAGAAGATTATATCCAAGCTCCTTGACAAAGTTTACCTTCTCAATGCTGAGCTTACCATTTGTAACCTCCTGCATCTCCTCCAAAAGCAACTGGTCCTCCATCAAATCTTTCAAAGTTTTGAAGTAAGGACTGATTTCCTGTCATGTGCCTGGAGCAGCCACTATTAATGATCCACACATTTCTGTTTGCCTTTGGCTGTTCCTGCACAAAAAGAGATGATTTAGTTACATTTGGAAACCCAAGCCTCATTGGTCTTGGGCTTGTTAAAATAAGTTGAAGGCAATGAAAAAGTAAATGATCCTATGTTTAGGCTCTGAGGATCATTTGCTGTTGCTGAGAAGAATCTTCAGTCACACGGTCTTCCTTCATCTTCCACACCACCTTTGGTAAATTTGGCTTGACCTTCAAAGCTTCGGAAGCTTTTGCAGCTTCGGAAGATTTGGAGACTGGACCTTCAGAAGATCTTGCTTTCACTACAGCAAGCTTCAGTACTTCGGAAGCATTCCTTTCTTTCGAGACCAAATTTTCTTCCGAAGGCAATTTTTCACTTGCCTTCTTATTCATTTTGGAGCTTCCGAAGGAAACAGATTTTCCTTCCGAAGCTTTCTTTTCCTTCTTCTTCCCAGAAGCCATCTCTTTGACCATATGAATAGTACTTTTAGGATTGTAGATGCAATTCTTAGCCAGATGAGAAGTACTACCACACATGATGCAGTCCATTTGCTTCCTTCTGGGAGTCTTCTTTTGAGAGCAAGACTGAACTTGAACACTTTCTTTCTCCAGCTTCTTCTTCACAGATGATGCAGCAATTTTCTTAGGGAGAGAATTGCTCTTGGAGGAGGATGGTTTAGACTGTGTAGCAGTGGTACACAGCAATTCAGCCTTCTCTTTGCTGGAATGAGTTGGAACTGTACTAAAACTCCTAGTACTAGAGTTTGTAGTTGATTCTTCAGCCTTTACCACTTCAAACCCTGCAGAGATGAACACTTGTTTCTGCTTGGAGTCAAAAGTGGCCTTGATCTTTTGAGCCTTCTTTGATCTTCTGTTTGCTCTTCTGATCAAGTTCTTCCTGTTTGTCTTTGTCATACCAGCCTTCTTACTCTTCTCAGGAGCATGGTGGCCCTTTTTGGATTGACTCTCTTCACTCATTTCAGAGTCATTCCTCACCATCTCCTCTTCATCCTCTTCATCACTGGGGTCTATAGAGGGCAGCTCATCTTGACCAGTTCCACACCGGAGATCTTACTGATAGTAGGGTGTGTGGAGGAGCTATCTCACAAGATCCCAGTCCCTGCTTATTCTGATAACAAACTTTTGCATGCAGAGATGAGGATATTATGTTCTTGAAGGTCTCTTCTTCGAGAACACATTTTTCTGCCCTGGCTTTGCTAATCATAAGCTCAGCCTGGCATTCTGTCAACTTAGTAATAAGATCTTTTATTTGAGTCTTGTAGTTTGTTTGCTCATGTTTAAGAGTTAAAATTTTTTCTCTAGATCTTCTATTTTAAACTTATAATCATTTTCAGCTCTCTTAAAATCAGCTTTTAAAATGTTTAAAGACTCAATATCAGATCTTATTTCTAAGTTGTAGGACCTGTATCTATTTACTTTAGCAATACATTCAGGAGAGCAACGATGTTCTAATACCTTGGCTTCATCATGGTCAACCATGAGTGCTTGATTTGGAGAAGCATCTTTAGCTTGGAAGCTCCAGTCAAAGCCTTCTTCTTCAACAGCAACTGCAGCTTGCTGTCTTGGCTTCTCATTCTGGTGCCCTCCTTCAGTGTAGTTTGGCCTGGATGATGCTTGGCCACCATTTGACTTAGGTGCCTTGCATTCTCTGGCAAAGTGTCCCATCTGGTTACAGTTGTAACACTTTACTTTGCTTTTTTCTAGCCCAAACTTGCCACTGGCTGCATTTTTAGGAAATTTCTCCTAGTCCACTTGTAAAACTTCTAGGCTCTGTGAGTGAGAAGAGCCATCTGCTGGACTATCTCTATATATTCCACATCATCTGGATGGATACAGTCCAGGTCTTCAAGAGTGAAAAGAAAGTTTCCTGAACTTTCATCAGTAGAGACAAAGGCTTGAGAGGAACTTGTCTCTTGGAAGGGACTTCCTTGGATGTAGCTCTCTCTGGGTGTCTCTGGGAAGGTGATGAAAGGTCCCTTTTATGAAGTTTCAGGGTAGCAGAAAAGATGATGTTGTGGTTCTCTACTATCCCTTTCACCCACATGAAAGGCAGAACTCTGATGATTATTGGAGGCACCAGATGAATATTGCATGTTCATCTTCATCTGGTATCCACTGAGTATCCCATACAACTCAGTGAGAGTAAGGGTCTTAAGTTTTCAGTCCTCTTAATGACCACATAGTGTATGTCTATTGTCTGGGAAAAGAGGACATGAACTTCCTAACAATATCCCTGTTCTCAATAGTTACTCCAACATCAGCCAGAGTATCCACGGTCTCAACATACCTGAAGTATTGTTGAGTCATGGTTTCACCTGTCTTGAAGTGAATTTTCAAACTGCTGCTTCAGGAGATCCTTCTTGTTTTCCTTGGCTTCATTGGACCCCTCATACATCAGTTTCAGTGCATCCCATAGCTGTTTAGCGGTCTTGCACTTCTTGAAACCTCTGTAGATGGAGTTTGGAAAAGCAGTTTGGAGGGCTGTCATGGCTTTCTGATCAATATCAATCCTTTTCCAGTCTTCATCAGAAAAGTCAGCCCTCTCCTTTGGTATCATGCCACCACCAACAGCAGCTGAAGAAGTGCATGGTACATGAGGCCCATTGACAACAGACTCCCACATCCTGGAATCTTGAGACTTGATGAAGCCTTCCATTCTTTGGCACCAAGTGTCAAAATCCTCAGGAGTGATCAGTGGGGACTTTGTCATAGTTTCAGTTTTCATATCAGCCTTAGAGATAGCTGCCATTTGAAGAGTCAAGTGATGTGTGAAGCTAAGAGGATTAAAGATGGTGAGATCTTACAATCAAGAGCCTGGAATGCTCTGATACCAAATGCAGGACCGGGTAAGAGTACTTAACACTTAGTTTCACACTGAGGAGAGATCTTAGATCACTTAACAATTCAAATAGGGAACTGGTAACTTAAACAGATGATACTAAGAACATAAGTAAATTAAAGAGACAGAACTAAGAACAACACAAGAACACAAGATTGGTTTTAAGGATGTTGTATATTGATCTCAAGTTCTTTTACAAGTGTTACAAAGCATAATAAAATTATAAGGACCTGAGACAATTTTACTCTACAACCTACAACTGTCACTTACATGTAAGACAGTTAGGATTTGACTAATCTAGACAACAAGAACAATCTAAAGTCAAAAGGCAGATTGCCTTTTGACTAGTGATTATGACATGTCATAGCTCACTGACTTTTCCTAATACAAAAAGTCTACAGGAACAAGTAAGCTAAGTTACAGACAAAGACCATTCCTACTTTTTGATAAAGTATGGAAGTTTCACCAACTTGTGTAAAGTAGGTGAACCACCAAAGCAGGCAGCGGAAAGTGTGTCAGCTTTATCAAAAGTTGATTAAGAGAAAGCATATTTTCGCTGTCCTCTGAAGAAATTAGTCTTCACAACTTCGAAAGACTTGTCTCTGAAGCTTCGAAAGATTTCATCTTTGGCTTCGGAAGATGCTGGTCTTTTGGCTTTGGAAGATCTCACACTTAGAATAATTTTCTGTTTGAGTGTGAAACTTCCGAAGTAACTCCTTCTGAACTGTTAGCTTCGGAAGATTTACACTTAGATACATTTGAGAGTGTAAGACTTCAAAGCTAGTTCATCTTTGTTCCTTAGTACATGTATGGAAGACTTGGTTGTTCTGGCTTGTTGGTTGCATCAGCCTCATAATCTTCAGATGATCTTACAACCATGATGTTTAACATGTTTGATAACAATATCGGCCAATATAAATTTAGCTTACTTAATAGTCAAAAACATTTATCTCGATATAAACTTTTTTTTCTTCCTACTAACTACTTGATTATTTGAGAGTGTCAATACTAAAAATCTACTAGGTGTAGACCCGGTTAGGAGAAAATATGATTTGTTGAACTATAACCTTACTGTAGTTCCCCCCTGAGAATGTTTTACGACATATTGTTTCCTCTTTAGTTACAAAAGTTGAAGGGGGGCGGTCGAGATTTTCCATACACATACCACTGAAATTTTTTTCGTTTAGGGTGGGCGGTTGCCCCCCTCCTCAATATGTAGATATGCCCAGTCTAAACTTTTAATAAATAACAAAGTTATAACCAATGAAGGATTAAAGTAACAATGTTATAACCAAAGAAGGATTATGAAATAATATTAATTCAACCAGCTAATCATGTAGCATATAAATACACTAACCAATTATGATATATATGTATATTAAATCACATACCGGTTGAATTCATATAGTAGTCATTTTGTATAACTAAGAATTTGTTAACTAAGTATTTGAAACAAATGTTTGAAACAAAATGGATATTTATTTTTATATTATAATCAATGAATTCAAATGATTTTCTTTAAACAATAATACTAAATTGTAAAATTCGTCAATTGAAATTCTTCAAACTATGGAAATCGATTTGGACTAATACTGGCAACATAATTTTGGTTTGTAGGATTATTATATATACTATCTATGGATAAACCATGTGTTGATATAATTGATAAACAAGTCCACGGTTTGCAATCGAGCATGTCGAATCGATTACTAAAGGTTGTTAAAATATGTATTTGAAACGAATCGATTTCAATTTAGTGTTGTCCAAAACATCAAGACGGTTAAAGAAGGAAACTTTCGGTAGTCGTGATGTTTCCATCATCAAATTGGCTTTTGTAGAGAATCACATCATCAAGATCCATCGATTTTTATGATTGAATATAATCAACATGACTCTAATAACAGATGTTGATTAATTTAAGTTTGTAAAATCAATATTCAAAACCCTAATATCAATTCAATCATGTAATCATCTAGAAGAGAAAAAAAATGAAACACTTACTTGTAGGAATGACTATTCGTGGTGTGAAAAATGATGATGCCATATTATTCCGTTATAATATTGTAAGTTTGATAAAAAAGATGTCATATTATTCTGTTATTTACTAGTATATAATGAAATCACAATACCTCATTTACTTAATAATATTTACATTTACATCCATCAAATAAATATCAGAGACTATCTATATCATATTTGTATAATTTTATTTTTAGTGAATGGCCTTAAGGCCATTATTATGCGGATAATTTCCAACAATAAAAATTTTGTAGAAATAAATAATACTAAACAAAATATAACGTGGTTTTTTTAGTTTAGGTATCAGTTATAGGATCATTAGAGTGTAATTGGGATTTGTTACTTTTGAAGTTTTCGGGCCTAGTTTCAAGAGTGTCTTCAATTTCATAGTGCTCATTGTTGTTAAATTCGTTTTTGTGTTCTTCCAGGTGCATTTTAATTTCTAGCTTCTCGTTAGTTTTCAATGAATATTTCTTTGCAGTTCAGAAAATTTAAGCAAAATATAAAGTAAAAGATATTAAATTGATAGCATTTACAAAGTAGCGAAAAGAACAAAGAACACATACCATTAGCCGTTCTTTGAGAATGATGATTATTTGATTCATGGAGTAGGCTCGAAAAGACACAACCATAGGCTCACCTACCATAAGAAAAAATCAGAAACCCAAAATTAGTAAAATGCCAAAAAATAGCATATTCATTTTGTTTCCTAAACTATAATCAGGAAATGTATAATTCAGCCTATAAGAAAATGGTAGCAGTATGTATATGTAGTGTGTAATGGAGAGAAACAAATACACACAATTTAGAGACTATATTTTTCTGAGAAAACAGTCTGCTAAGTCAATTGCGTTGGCTATTCCTGTAATAGATGATGTAATATGAAGAAGTTATGTAAGTTCAAACAATTATAAGCTCAAACACATTCTGCCAATCATACCTATCAATATAACTTTTAAAATGGCCACGTTGTTATCATAAATAGATCATGAAGCACCACTCAGTCTTTAGTAGTCACGTGATCCAGTTCATCAGCAACAACCAACCTGCTAAATCTCTTGTATATATTTAAAAACCTCACTATTATCATATATAAACAGAAGATCAATGGGTATTGCTAGTCTCAATGCACCAAAGGCTTAAGAAAGTGAAATGAAAGCCATTAGCCATATTATTTATGCTTGTGTATGTATTATTACCTATGTTAACTCATGAGTGGCGCATCTTACATCTTTGTTACAGGTGACTCCTGCTTTTGGTGATACAATTGCTGAAGTTGTTGTAAGGCGTAAAACAACCATTAACTCTTTTTCAAGTATCTGCAAACAACGTATTATTGATCACGAGTGAACATTACACCTTTAAAATATAAACCAACTCATGATAATGATTGTTCTTGGCATATGTTAATTATCATAATGAAACACGTAGCCAATGAGAATTGTCTTCTTTAAATTTGAAAGGATTTTTTTGTCAAAAGATGTCAAACGAATTGTTGCTGCCTAGATAATTCTTGCTTCATAATACGACTGCCTGAAAATATATAATCTGTGGTATTGGTCCATTACATTACCATTTTTTTGGTGAATGAAGTTTGTTTTCTAAATGTTAGTTTATTATGTAAAATCAACAGTTACGAATTTAATTAGAATGCATATCAGAATATTGATTAGAGGGATAGTATATGCCACATGATATTCAAACTAAAGCATGTTTTTTTAATAACACCATACAAAAATTTATTTCCTTTTGTTGCATCCAATATTAATCCGCATGAAATAAGCATCGGAATAACAAATAAAATTAACAGAAACGGATTATCCTTTAATAAACAACTAAAAAAGTAGTTGAAAATTGCTATCAAACATAATCAAAACAAAAATGCATGCAATAAGTTTGTGAAGCTCCAAAAAAATTGATAATCAGAAATGTAATGATAAATACATTGTTTTTTAATTTTTGAAGTTCGTAGTTGGAACTTACCATGAAACTGTAAAAAGAGGAAGATTGAAGTATGCAATACAAGTTCGATATGTGTAATAGTATTGCACAGAATATGAAAATACATACCTGTTGTGTAAGATGAATTGTAGAAAACAAGAGTTGATAATTGACAATAAATTGAAAAAGTATTTATTATATAGACATAGGGATGTAGTGTAGTTGCAAAAAAAAGAAAATTAAAAATACTACAGTTCTAAAATTATGAATTATAGTAATTATGAAAAAAAAAATTATTAATTTAATTAATTTTTATTATAAGAAGGAAAGAGAAAATCTCGGGCGACTAAACAATGAGTAGAAGGTACTTAACGGCTTTAGGGACGCTAGGTCAGAAAAGCAAGAATTCTAACTCTCCCCGAGTAGGATTTGAATCTACGACCACGAGCGAACATAAATATGGTTGTTACGCGGAATTTTTAGAGTTAGGAGTAAGAGATGGGCATAAAACCCGGGTACGGACCCGACCTGGTGGACCCGACCCGGAAGAGGGTGTACCAGGTTTCGACCCGAAAAAAACTGTGCTTAGTTTTATAGATTCTTTAAGAACCCGACTCGACCTGAACCCGACCTGATTGTACCCGGGTCCAACCCGGTTTTTAACCGTTTTTTTTTTCAAAAAACTATCCGTTTTTAACGGCTATATAGCGGTTACCTTCTATTTGTGACCGTTTTTTTGGCCATTTTTGCCCTATAAGTTAGTATAAATAGGTGTGGGTTGATATGGTTGAGTACCCAAGTCCCAAACGCAAAAAAATACGCAAAAAAAAGCAAAAAATACTTTCGTTTTACACTTTCACTCTCTCGTTTTACACTTTCACTCTCTTCAATCTTGATATGGCTCACTCACAATCTTTCGTTGGTCGAGGTTCGTCCAACGCTCCAACCGTCATTCGTGTTCTTGCACACAATCGTAACATAGATGTTTGGTGCAATTGGGATATGGTTTAGTTGAGTGACGGGTTTGTAAAGGCTCGTTGCAAGTTTTGTGGAGCTTGCTTACTAAAGATTCTACCACGACTTTAAGCAAACACATTATCAAGAAGTTTTGTAAGTCGTTGAAAAGTAATTATGATTCACAACAAACACAACTGGGTGGAGACGGTGGAATCTTTAATTACGATGTTAATACTGTTCGAGATTGAATGACGACGTTTGTGATTCAAGAAGCTTTACTTTTTAGTCACTTCGACAATTCTCGGTTGACCAACTTAATACGAGAGACGCTTCAACCTCGTTACGCCCACGTAAGTCGTACTACACTTAGACGTCATTGTTTAAAATTATGAAAACAAGCAAAAAATAATTTAATTGTATTATTTGAAAATTTAAATACCGGTGTAAACTTAACTAATGACGTTTGGTCGGCTCCACATGGTTTACCCGAATCGTACCTTTTCGTCACCGCTCATTGGGTAGATCCCAATTCATGGCAAATGATGAAACGTACGATTGCATTTGATCTTTTCCGTATCCACACACCGGAGAATTGTTGTTTTACTTTTAGATAATGTAATAAGTACTTTTAAGTTACAAAATAAACTTTTTTCAATTGCATTTGATAACGCCTCCAACAACACAACCGCGGTTGAAAAATTAAAATTAAAATATCTTCCGATTGCAAACGATGATTTTTTTCCATACTCGTTGTGTTGCACATATTATTAATTTAGTAGTGCAAGACGGGCTATCCGTAGAATTTGTTGATAACTTTATTAAAGCTTTTCGATTTATGTTACATGAAGTTTTTAAAAAAAGTAGAAAAAGATATCAAGATTATAAACAACTTTGTAAGGATACGGAATCTATATTTTTAGGTCCTAATTAGGATGTCCCTACTCGGTGGAATTTGACTTGTCACATGTTTGATTGTGCTTTAAAACAAAAGGGCACTTTGAAAGCTTTTCATAATAGTCTTTCGGATAATGGTGAAGCCGACCTATTACCGGATGCGGGTTGAAAGATTGTTCAACGTCTATCCGAGTTTCTTGAGGTGTTTAAAAACTCAACAACAAAATTATCGGGAGTTTATCATCCCACTAGTTATTTGGTGCTTCAAGAATTATATTTCATGGCTTTGAATTTTAAAAAATTTCAAAATAAAAATCATATATTTAGTCAAATGATAAAACCAATAAAGAAAAATATAAAAATATTTTAAGGAGTTATCACCCCGTTTTTACTTGTGCCGCCGCTTTAAATCCATTTTTAAATGTTGCGGGGGTTGAATGTTTGATAGACGAGATAAATGACAATTTGGATATGCATGACGAAAAACCTAATTTTTCAAACGATGCAAAAGTAAATTTTAATGAAAGTTTGAAATCAATTTATAATTTTTATTTAAATAGATATGGGTCTAACGTAAAGATAACCATGCCAAGCGAATCAACCTCAAGTGTTAGTACCTCGGTTAAAGACCCGGTTTTGACTATGTTGAATGTTGTTCGGGATGTGACGGCTAAACGACAAAGGGGTAACACCCCAACAAGTGAGCTCGGTAGATATAGTGGAACGGATTTTATTTCCACTATGACTACCGAAGATTATCGTGCATTCGATATTTTGGCTTGGTGGAAAGGAAAAGAATCTCAATTTCCGATTCTTTCTGCTATGGCCCGTGATTTACTAAGCGTCTAAGCTTCTACGGTAGCTTCGGAATCTGCTTTTTCTCTTAGTGGCAAG
Source organism: Flaveria sonorensis (assembly GCA_025506505.1). NCBI lineage: Eukaryota > Viridiplantae > Streptophyta > Magnoliopsida > Asterales > Asteraceae > Flaveria > Flaveria sonorensis. The sequence goes on from CM046436.1 coordinate 47,752,803, forward strand.
GTAATATCATTACAGAGAACAAGACTAACTCCGGAAGCAGTGGAGATGTACGTTTGTTTAAAGGATCACTTAGACGCAATGGATCGTATACAAGACCAAACAAGCCTAGAAGAAGAAATTACACTCGAAGCTAAAGTACACGATGAAGAGATAGAAGAAGAAGTATCTTCCGGCATATTCGATAAAGAATTAGTATTTGATCAAACATCTCGTAGAAAATAAAATTAGATGATAACTTAAATAAAAGTTTATGTTATTTTTATTAATTCATTTATGTATTTTTTAAGTTATTTAATATTGTTATAGAAATACATAACGATTAATAATAATAACAATAACAAATAATAATGATTTATATTTAAAAAAAACTGGATTGTATCCGGTTATAGACCCGACCCTACCCTAACCGGGTATATCGGGTAGGGTTTGGGTGAATGTGAACCTGACCCAGGTTCGTACCCGGGTTCACCAATACCCGGGTACCAAAAAGCCCGGTCGGACCCAACCCGGTTTATACCCGGGCCCGGGTACGGCCCAAAACCCGAAACGTGCACCCCTAAATGCCACATGATGTTCAAACTAAAGCATGTTTTTTTAATAACACCATACAAAAACTTATTTCCTTTTGTTGCATCCAATATTAACCCGCAAGAAATAAGCATCGGAATAACAAATAAAATTAACAGAAACGGATTATCCTTTAATAAACACTAAAAAAGTAGTTGAAAATTGCTATCAAACATAATCAAAACCAAAATGCATGCAATAAGTTTGTGAAGCTCCAAAAAAATTGATAATCAAAAATGTAATGACAAAGACATTGTTTTTTAATTTTTGGAGTTCGTAGTTGGAACTTGCTATGAAACTGTAAAAAGAGGAAGATTGAAGTATGCAATACAAGTTCGATATGTGTAATAGTATTGCACAGAATATGAAAATACATACCTATTGTGTAAGATGAATTGTAGAAAACAAGAGTTGATAATTGACAATAAAATGAAAAAGTATTTATTATATAAACATGGGGATGTAGTGTAGTTGCAAAAAAAAAAAAAATTAAAAATACTACAGTTCTAAAATTATGGATTATAGTAATTATGGAAAAAATTTATTAATTTAATTTAATTTTACTATAAGAAGGAAAGAGAAATCTCGGGCGACTAAACAATGAGTAGAAGGTACCTAACGGCTTTAAGGACGCTAGGCCAGACAAGCAAGAACTCTAAATTCTCTCCAAGTAGGATTTGAATCTACGACCACTAGCGAAATAAATATGGCTGTTACGCGGAATTTTTAGAGTTAGGAGTCTCTGCGCACAAGAATCCAAATTCCATAAAATTTTATTCCAATTTCCTATGTTAAGCATGTAAAGAAATTCATTCCTAATTTTGCTAAACATGGAAATATATATTTGTAGTCAATATCTAATGCCAAAATGTCTGGACAAATATTTAGTGGGGTATACTAAGAGAACAATATAATGTTACAGAAATATGTATGATTTACAAATGTGATATAATTTAATTAATAGTGATATTCTTCGATATACAAATTTTCATATATTCCGAGGATGTTAGGATTACTTAAAAATTAAGATATTATATGTTAATTGAGAAATTTAGAAAACAACTTAAGTTAAATAAGATGATTTTAATTTTTAAATTTAGAATAATTTCTTATTTACCGCATTTGATTTTTTTTAATTTCATAATTTGAAAATTTAACCATTCTCCTGTATGTTAAATATGCAAGTGTGATGAGCAGGAACGTTACTTTAGTTTCTAGATTGGCCACATTAGTTTTTCCACTTTGCAATGGTTGTGGTGCCTATTGCCGCCCTGCCTCCTGTTCTGGTTGAGGTCGGGCCGGCGATTGGTTTCTAACTATCCTGGGCTCCGTGATGATTTGCGAAAGCTCATCTGAGAGTTAGGGTTTCAATTAACCCTAATAGTTTGTTGGCCTATGGGTTTTTCATGCTTGGTTGTTGTTTTTCTTCTGATTGGGATTTTATTTTGGGTATTTCTAATCTAACCCTCAATGTTGGTTCTGGTTATCGAACGATGATGATGGACAAGTCGCCCTTGAACCTTAATATTTTATTTTTGGTTTGTGGCGGTGGTGCATGTTCCGGTATTCGTAAGTCGATGATGATTACGACATGTAATCTGAGACCCATGTCCCTGTGTTAGTTTTCGTTGATTGTTTGAAGTCATTAGGGTCTTGCATTGATTCGTTTCAGATTTATTGATGATGGTGGCTATGGTACATCGATGATTGTTGCCGTGAGACGTCACTGAATCGGTTATGATTGCGGACCTCATTGGTTGTAAGCATTGCTATGATGACTGTGGTAAAAGATGGTTGTTTGGCGTGGCAATATCAGTGTGGGCATGTGTGGTATTCTACATTTGCAACTTGATTTGCAGCCATGATAACCTAATACCGGATCTGAGCCTAATTGTTCTTATTTTTGAAATAATATTGTTTTTCTTTTGGTTGCGTTGTTAACATATATATTAATTAACGTGTTATAGCCGAATTTGTGCTTTTTAAAATTAATTGTTTTATATGGCTTTAATTTGGTTTTGTTTATATGTTTTGAGGTAAATTATATTTGTTTAACAATCATGCACCTTTGGCTAAGTTCGTATTTTAAAACAGATAGCAGCTCTGTAAAAAAAATATGATGGTAAGAACGTGATGATAGGACAATATGCGTGTATTTAATCCTCAGTTTAACTGATCTGTTATGCACGCAACGCGTGCACGGTGAATGACACTAGTAATGAGTTATTTTACAGTTATATTATGACGTTGTTACAATTAATAAAAAAGTAAAAAAATTGAAATGTAGCTTAATTTAGGGTGATATCCTTAGAAAATTTTGGTAAATACGATTTAACTAGTATTAGGTCCCTGCGTTGCGGGGGGTGTAAAACCGTAACAAGTACCAACGCCAGTAACCCCTAATATGGTAAAAACTCTTATTAAAAAATAAAAAAAAATAAAAAAAATAAAAAAAATTGAACGTGACATGTCTTGTGAGGGGGCTACCACTTAAAGATTTTCAGTACTGTTATGTCAAAAAATAGAAACTCTGTTGAGTGTGTCACATATCTGTGATAAAGACATTCCAGTACTGTTTATGTCAAATGAATGCCTGTTTCTCAAACTAGAGTTTACGATCCCAGAAGATTTAGTGATCAGACCTGCTCCAAGAAAGAATGATACTTATCTGCTGGATATGGGATCAAACGAATCCACCTCCACTGTGACATGTCTTCTGTGAGAAGCTTCATCTTCTGAATCCTTTTTATGGCATAGATGATTAGGACATGTTAATTTTGAAAATATAAATAAATTGCTTAAGAACAATCTTGTGAGGGGGCTACCACTTAAAGATTTTCAGTGGTAGAAAAGTGCATGACTTGTGCTCAAGGAAAAATGTACAAAAGGCCACACAAGCTCAAGCTTGAAAATACAATTTCAAAACCCCTTGAATTGCTACATACTGATTTATTTGGTCTTATTAGTGTTAAATCCATTGCTAAAAAATCTTTTGTTTGGTTGTTACAGATGATTATTCAAGATACTCTTGGGTAAGATTTCTAGCACACAAAAGAGACACAACATAAGAGCTTCAAAAGTGATCCTCTCAATTGAAACCATCAACAAAAGGAAAGTGATGGCCATCCGAAGTGATAATGGAACCGAATTCAGAAACCATATCTTTAATTCTTTCTGTTAGAGCAAAGGGATTCTCTGACAGTTCAGTGCTGCCAGGACACCTCAACAAAATGGTGTTGCTGAAAGGAAGAATCGGACCCTTATTGAAGCAGCAAGAACTATGCTGATTGTGTCAAAGCTTCTAATCATTTTTTGGGCAGAAGCAGTCAACTGTGCATCCTATGTATTAAACAGGGTTCTTATTGTGAAAGACAAGATGAAGACTCCTTATGAGCTTCTTCATAAACGGAAACCCTTGATTGACTTCTTTCGTTCATTTGGTTGCTCATGTACTTTGCTAAACACTCAAGCTCAGAAGTCAAAGTTTGATGCAGTTTCTGATGAATGTTTCTTCGTTGGCTATTCTTCCTCCCAAAAGGCGTATAGAGTGTACAACAAAAGAACGCGTATTGTGCAGGAATCATTCTATATTGATTGGCAGGAGTCTAATTCACCAAACATGGGGTCAGACCCAGAATGGTTTTATGACACCAATACTGTCTTCAAATCTTTCAACCTTCCAGTATTTGACGAAGATGTTGTTTCTCAAACTAATGTGCAAATCATTCCTCCAACCGATCCTCTTCCACCTGAACCTTGATGAGGAGATTTATGTTTGTCAGCCTCCAGGTTTCGAGGATCCTGATTTTCCAGAAAAAGTATATAAACTTGATAAATCTTTATATGGATTACATCAAGCTCCTCGTATTCGGTATGAAACACTAACTCAGTATCTGCTCAGCAAGGGTTTCTCTCGTGGAACTATAGATATGACATTATTCAAGAAAAAGGTTGATGGTGAGATGTTGATTGTTCAAGTGTATATTGATAATATTATTTTTGGGTCTACAAACAAGAAACTGTGTAGTGAATTTAAAGAAGTGATGAAAGATCACTTTGAAATGAGTATGATGGGGGAGATGTGTTTTTTCTTAGGGTTGCAGGTTGAACAAAAGCCTGATGGTATTCTTATTCACCAAGAAAAGTATATTCAGGAGATTCTCAAGAAGTTCAAGATGGATGATGCTTCTCGTGAACTTACTCCATTTACTACTCAAACCTGCTTAACTCCAGATGGTAATGGGAAATCCGTGGATGCTCATCGCTATCGTTCTATGATCGGATCTCTCATGTATCTCACAGCTAGCCGTCCGGATATTACATTCACCGTGTGCTACTATGCCCGTTTTCAAGCCAACCAAAAGAATCACATGAAAAAGCTGTTAAACGCATCTTTTGTTACTTAAAGGGTTCTTCTCATTTGGGTCTTTGGTACCCAAAAGGAGGGAACTTTGATTTACATGCTTATTCTGACAGTGATCATGGTGGTTGCAGGATTAACAGGAAATTCATCACTGGCGGATGTCAATATCTCGGGGATTGTCTTGTTTCATGTCAAAGCAAGAAGCAAACAATAGTATCTCTATCTACAAGAGAGGCTGAATATGTTGCTGCATTTAGTTGCTGTTGCCAAGTGCTTTGGATACAACATCAGATGAGAAGGAGACAGGTCATGCATTGATCCATTATGTTGACAAAGACTACGGTATCATCGACTCTGTTGATCTGCTCAAGTTTGGAAGAGAAGATTTGATGAGGTTGCAGGCTTGATCAATTACAGCTGATGAATTTGTTTATTTTATAGCAGCACAGTTCGGTTGGTTGATCATGAATGCCGGGGACGACAAGATGTATGCTTATGGGGGCAGTTACAAGGTTGCAAACGTAGACTTCTAAATGTATTGATTCACCGAGCCTAGAGGGAGATTGTAGGGTTGAACCTAGAGGCTCGGAAAATCAAATCAAAATTATAAAGATCAGTCGCGCAAGAACCTGAAGTTGTCGCGCGAAAAGTTGTATCTCGTGCGAGAACTTGTAGTCGCGCGAGAACTACGCGAGAACTTCATGGTTTAGTATAAATAGTTGTTAGATGATGTAATTTAGAGAGCTTTGTCATTTCCTGATTTCACTTGTATTTGTATATTTCAAATCAGAGAGCAATATAAATTATAGTTTATTTACACTCGTGTTCATCTATTACTTATTATATCTTGTTACCGTGATGATTATTTTCAGTATTCTTGTCACGAGATCGATCTGATTCGTAAAGTGTTGATCCTTACAAAATCAATCTCGTGAGAAGAATGCGGAATGTAATCGCTCACGGTGTAAAGATTGAATGAGTAGAAGACAAGAATTCAAGCAACAACATGTAAATAAACTTCAAGTATATTGCTCTCTGATTCAAAATGTATACAAGAGTTAAACAAAATCAAGAAATCACGAAAATCTACTTAATTACATCAAAAGCAAACTATTTATACTAAACACAAAAGGTTCTCGAGCGAGAAGTAAGTTCTCGCGCGGATTCTATAGTTCTTGCACGACTTGATCTTTATTATTTTCATTTGATTTCCCGAGCCCCTAGGTTCAATCCCTACATTTAATAGATTCGACCCGTGTAATACACGGGTGACTAAAGCTAGTAAGTAAAATATTAGATTCAAAAAATAATAATGTAGCTTAATTTAAGTAGGAATTTTTAAAACATGTTAGTAAATGAGATTTTTTAGGAAGCAATTTAAGTTAAATTTTAAATTTATGAAATTTAAATTCAGGGGTATTAGATTTTAACAATTTAATTAAGTCAAACCTTACATAATATGTTTCCACGTGTACAAATAGAAGCTTAAAAAACGTAATGCGGCAATTTAGATGTTGGTATATTATAATAGAAAGATAAGATAATTTGATTTTAATAATCAATATTATTAACTATTAATTAATATCTGTATTCTTACATGCTTGTATATACGTTTTGTATTCTTTCAAACTTTAAATTTATCATTTATAATTATTAAAAACTTAAAATACCATATAATTACTTAAAAATTAGTTAAAATATCAAACTTACCAATTTTATCAAGAAAAAATAGACTTTAATAAGAAAAACTCTTAATTATTTATTACTATTAATCTCAACTAATAATTTTACTATTGTTAATTCTAACTTTTAATTTTATTACCAATAACAATCTAGTATAACAATTATTAACTTCTTTTATTTCTAGTGTTGAGGCATGTGATTTGGCAATCCTTGGCAATGGCTTCAACTATTTCAATTTAATTTTTTTTTTATAAAAATCAACTTTTTAACGTATTTAACTATGTAACATATGTTTCTTTTCAGTGTATTCAAACTAATGCATATTTCCAATCAATTTGTATCTTTCAAACTTCAATCAATTTCTAAAAGATAAGTTTTCAATCAAAATTCATTTGTTCCTATTGTCTGTTTAAATATAATTGCTTTTACTTTTTCGGTTCGAGCAACATACTTTTAATATGATTTTTTGTTTAATGAGTATTGTTTGTTTTCTCGACACACCACATCGCTAAAATAAACGAATTTAGCGATATGTTAAACTGAGATTGTTATAAGAAACAATAATAATAGTTGGGATTGTTAGAGATTAATAGTTATTATTAAAATCTAATTTTTCTTATATTAAAAACAATTTAAATCTCTAAAGCCTTATGATTCTAGAAATTAAAACTTTCATATTTACCTAATTTAAAGTTTGATATTCTTTACTAGAATACAAATTCATCCAATAGATTTTTTCGAATCAATTTCAATAATTCTTCCATGATCAAGAATTATTGAATACGATTAGAATTTCTTATCTTCTTTTACATGAACCGGTGTCATCAATTAGAGTAGAATTTTATTACACTGAATTCAAGTAGAATTTTCAGCTTTAATTTCCTGTGAATAATTTTTTTAACAACAGATTATAAAAATGATATAACTAGTAGGGGTAGACTGGTCATAAAGAAAGAAATATTCACTTTAGGTATACATGATATTTTTTGTTATGATTGAACATATATGATATTTTAAAGGTACATATGAAATTTTCCCTTTAACATATATACTTTTTATAGAATCTACTTAACTATCAAACGTTACATGTGCTCTCGTAGGTATGAATGGTTCTAGGAGTTTGACATGTTCAATACAGTAGTTCATGACTATTTAATGTGGCAGAATCACACTAACAGCTAAGACAATTATGATTAATGAAACAAAGATAATACGATCAAATACTTGTGTATACTTAACGAAAGGATGATGAATTACATAACAAAAAAGGAACATTTATATAAGGTAAAATGTAACTGAATGAGAAATATTCTTTTAATCAAATCATTAGCTTATTATAACTACCTAGCTAGTCAAAAGAAAACTAAGCTTACACAAGATTTCATTAAAGACAATCCCATTGAATAAGCATTCTTGTCCATGGTAGCTTTGACTTGTAAAGTCGATCAGTACCTCGGCATAAATAATGTCTCGGTGGCAAACCCTTTTGACTTGTATTCTTTAGTAGATAACATATACTTGGTAGCATAGTCTTTTTCGATCGCCACCTGCCTTATATCCCAACAATCTCTCACTATGCAGATGATATCAAAATCACTTACTCTCTTACCATCTATTTGATTGTTCTTTCTACTCTTCATCTCCTTGCTTATTTATCAAAGTCAGCTCTATTGGATCGGTTGAACAAAACTTCCTGCAGATCAGCGGATTATAGATGCGGAAGCTCTATTAACTACTTAGCAACAAATACACAAACAGTAATACTTGAATGAAATAACATAAGGAATTGGTTTAAAGTATTGACTAATTACAGAATGCAATAACAGTAATACAAGTGAGCAAACACAGCTAACCTTATAACTATACAAGAATAAGGTATTTATACTATGAAAGCTAAACACTAAAAAACATCTTGACCATCTATTCTAGATTTAGGACCAATGCCATGTTACAACATACCAATAATGTGTAATATAATTGGCTATAATTCTATATACAAAATAGTCAAGGGTCAACACAACAGGAGATCGACAATTGTAGTGTAATGATATCAGCACTACTCTTAAGCACTGACACCCTTGAGTATAAAAATAGTGAATCTGCATATCATGTGAAACTTAGTTTATAGGTAAAGTTCTAATTCATATTAATTAAGTAGTTAAGTTATTAGATGAAATCTCTTGCAAGTAGAGTGGCAGACTTCTCTTCACTACTTGGACTATATTGACAAATACTATCAGCACTTAGTTTTCAGGTAGCTTTATCCTTTTAAAATCTCAACAAATTTCATCTAGGATGATGCTACCATGTAACATCTCATTCTATGAATGAAAATAAAATATTTAAAACTTATATTTCAAATATTGTTAAACAAGTAAGTAACGGGTAAAATCGTAAGTTTATAATAATATAAGTATTTTTATTTTAGTTGAATCTTTTCCACTAAGAATATCAAGTTGACATATATGTCTGCATATTAATTAAAGGTGGCAATGTGTGTGTATTATAACATTAGTGTTTGAGGATGTCTACAATTTAGACACATCAATAGAATATAGGGGACGTGTAAATGCCACATATATAACTTCAAGATGATAAGGTTGAACTGTAAGACTATATATTGCATATTGGTATAAGTTTGTATGGAAGACAAAAAGAGAGAGACATCTTAGTATTTAAACATATTTATAAAAGAGAGATTAATAAGAGAACAAGGCAATTACGGTGGTGTTAACCGGCAAGTTCAAATATAGTATATTAGTATCTTTGAGGTAAGTATACTAACTCGTAACTTAATCATAATACATGTTTAATTACATGTTATATGTTTTATTTATTGAAGGTTTGAATGAATTTTGTGAAGATGAAACACGTTCAATAACATATGATACGTGTTCATTTATTATAAATATGCATGATTATGATGAAAATGATTATGGGGTATGGGTCAATATATGTTTAGTGACTTTAAAGACGGTGTGTATTTATAATATATAAGAATTTCGAGTGTTGAAGTCCTAAGGGGTTCGGTTGTTGATCTCTACATATATATAAAAAGAGAAGTTAAATATATGTAAGGATTTCAGGTGTTGAAATCACAAGGAGTTCGGTGTTGAACTTCACATATATAAATGAGGAGTTAATAACCCTCAAGGGTTAAAATAAACCCATAAGGAATTCAGATGTTGAATTCTAGAAAGTTGATGAGGATTAAATAAAATTGATTTTGGGTGTTAAATCCCAATAAGAAAATATGTTTTTGAAATTAAAATGTGTATTTACTTAGCAAAAGCAAATAAAAAATGTATTAAATGATTTTAGGAAAAACTCTTATAGATGCTTAAAGTTTCACAGACGTGACTACACTGATTAAGGAATGCTACGCTCATTTAATATTTAAGATAATAAATATTGTATAAAAAGTTTGTAAACAATTATGTTTCCTTGTACTACTTTTATATTTCTTATGAAATGACATGTCACTAAGAATGACAATTTTTTTATGGTAAACGGGGGCAAAGCAAGGGAAAGAGAGGTGAGAGACGCCAAGGGGAATTCCAGCACGAAAGCGACCTTCTGATATAAACACCAAAAAATATTTTATAAAAAAATGGCGTGTTTCAAGTTGGTATCAGAGCACAGTTTAGGAGATTTAAGTATATAAAAGAATACTTATAATCGAACCATAAGTGCTACTAATATAAAAACAAGAGAGTTCAGTCCAGAAGTGGTCGAAGGAAGCGGATAAATAAGGATATTGTATAGGTGCAAAGTGAAAACATATAAGAAAACTTGTGTACACTAAATTTTTATGTGTCACACCCTCGCTAGTAGCGAAAATACGAGGATGCGACGGACGGTATCGTCATAACACATTGGGGGTCTAAGAGAATCTCTAAAGGAATTCTCCGTTAATGGATCATGACGTCGCCTGACACAAAAGAACAAGTCTCAATAACAATCAATACCATAACGTTATTCCATAAATACACAAGTAATCCAGAAGTTCAAAACTAGAAAAACTAGTTCAAGAACAATCCAAAACATTTACAAGTCCAATAATAGTAACATATAGTCCAAACCTAATGTTCCAATGTCTAATGCTCTTGAAGGAGCGGTCTCGTATAAAGTCCACTGTCCAAGTACCTAAGCACCGTTACCTGAAAAGACACGCTCTAAAAAGTCAACATGCATTAGTGAGTTCACAGGTTTAAAAGTACAACCAGTTTACCGTGTATAACATGTACATAAGGTTGTATGTGAGTAAGAGTACATGGCAGCCATAGATATCAACACAAGTTTACGATCAGTCCAAGTCCAATTAACCATATTATATTCACCCAAGGGCATGCACATGCCAAGTCAGTCTCAACTAGCATACCGATGACAGGGGTGGGGGTGTCAACCCGTTAGTAATAACAATACCTCCCCACGATAGTCAAGCACAAGGACAAACACAAGCACTTGTACATACTTATGAATGAACATCTAGACTCAACCCATGACCCAAACCACATACAATGTTTCAAAATAATCTTTAAGACACCATATTGTATAAAACAGTGAGCAAGCTTTTTCCCCAAGTAAAACATATTAAAAAGGGGCCATGAAACTCACTTCGAAATAATACAATCCAAATCCCACAACACGCAAAGCAAGCACTAAAAGTACAAATCCAAAAGGTTTACTAAAGAGCAAAAAAGTCCAATATGGATGTAATCCTTGTAGCCCAGTCCTTAATGTCCATCATGGTTTATATTTTATGGAAACATGATTTACTAATAGAACAAGTCCAATTTCAGATTTAAACTTTAAGTCTTGCCATTTTTAGAATTTTATCTGTCGTTTTATATTATTTTAATTATTCCCTTCGATGCACATCTATTGGTCCATATTTAATGAATTATAGATATTATTAGCTTAGTCTTTTAAAAATTCATTTAACCACTTTTAAATACAAAAATTGTCTTTGTTTGATTATTTTGTTTCAAATCCTTAGTTTTAAGTTTATCAAAATATTTTAGCATGTAGAGTTATTGCGTACCAGTTTTGCATAAACTGTTTGGAGGTTGAAACGGTAACGAAACATCTCGTAATAGGTATATTTTGAAAGATAAGACTTCAAGTTAAATTCCAAAAAAAGAATCATGTAAATTGGGTAAAATATAGGAAAGATATGACTCGATGAACACAGACCAACCTGCTGCCCAAATTCGTCAGTTTTGACCTTCAGTTTTGTTTGCAATGTTTGGAGGACCAAAAGATGTTGAAACGACACAAGATAGTTAGAGGAATCATTGAGCTTGATTTTAGATGAAAATTTTGCCCCATTTGGACTTATTATGACCAAGTTATGACCTGTACAAAATGTCTCATTTTTCTGACAACAAACTGTCTAGTTTATTAGTTTTGTTTCTTTGCATCTCAAACCTCAATAATTGACCATCATCAACCCAAGTACTTAAAGAACGTTTATTCCATGTTCTAATTGTCCAAAACTTTAATTAAGTACTTTGATTATTCCAATTTTCAGTCCCAATACAGTTATTGAATTTTAGTCTTCCGGTTCACAACATTAATTAATCGATTCATAGTTTTTGATTATCCTAACGAGTTTATCCATTCAAGAAACAAAATTAATGATTTTAACAATGATTTATAAGTCCAAGATGTCCATTATGATTAGGTCACACAAGATTACAACCCAATTTGATAGATTCAAGAATATACAAAGATCAAGAATTAGGGTTTTACCGGTTAGTGAGTCCAACACTCGAAACACCTAGATCAAAAGTTTAGAAGATGAAGAAGGCTTGCTTAAAATCCAATCTTGAATGTCTTATTACTTCAAAAATCAATGGAATGGTAGCAAGATGATGATTTTCGACGAAGATTGTGAAAAACAAGAGGGAATTAGGTTGTGGTGGCTAGGGTTCGCAATTAGAGAGAAACTTGTCAAGAAAGTTTCAACAAATGAAAGGAAAACAAGGGGAAACCCCCCTTTTTAGGTATAATTCGACCAAGGGAGGCCTTAGATGGGCCTCCTGGGACCTTTTCCCATCTCATCCAATTTTGTCTCGTCCCGATTTTATGTTTTTAAATTCTATGCCTTATTACGATTTCAACGGACTATTATATGCTATATAAATTATTTAATTTATTATTTTTAAATTAAATTATGTCTATTTAGTAGGCTTTAGGGAAAACACACATGTTTGATTTTTGTTGTGTTCTTAACGTGAATTTTAATACTTTAAGTTTTGGAAATTCTTGATCAAGCCCAAGGTACATAATCATCGTACTACATCCAATCTGATGAACATCTCACTTCACCAACCCTATGCCCATTAGCATATATTAGGCCCATAATGCATAGTTCTAGAACTTAGCGTGTCTATACGCGTCTATTGTACTATTCTCAGACCAAGTTAACATTAGGTCAACTTTCAAGTCAAAGTTCATGTTTAGACTGAATCAAAGTCAAAGATTCAAATTCATAAAGTCAAAGTCAAATCAACAACTATCAATGTCAATTGTCAATGTACCTATTTTGGGGACAGATGTCATAGTATCCCCTCGTTGAGAGAATTTCGTCCTGAAATTCAGTCTGAGTTATCAACTGTAACGCCTTCCATGAGTAGGTGAGGGTACTTAGTCCTCAGTTGACCTTCTAGCACAAAGGTAAATTTGGGTCCTTTCTTTGAGTTCCATCTAATCTTTAGGATCAGGATTTTACTACTTATCAAAGTTCAATTTCTTTAGCCATGATCTCAGCCAGTTCTTCGACGAATAAAATTTTACCGTGCACTAGAATTTTCTTCGGTTGGCACATATACGGTCTCATTAGCAAGACACTACTTGAGTTTGGATGCATGGAACATGTCATGCACCCCTCTCGGTTCTTGCTGTAACTCCAACTGATAATCCATAGCCCAAATCCATTCGGTTGTCTTAACTATAGTTACCAATCTAGGTGCTAATTTGCTCTTTTTGTCTAAGCAGAGAATGGCTTTCTAAGGCAGCTGCTCGTATCCAGCCTATATACTAAGGTCTCTTGGGATGGCTTTTTAGGTCTACAACCTATTGGTTGATATCTCCGGAGTAGGTTGTTGTCCATCACCAAAAAGTTAGTTCCCAGTCTGGTTTTTAGTTCCTAGTCTGGTTCTAATTTCACATTCAAAGTATCACTAGTGTTTATATATAAGGTGTATCATAGCTAACCCATCACACTACTAACACCTTGATAGTGTATCAGTCACCAACCGTAACTAATTTCCAATTTGCTAACGTCTGAGATCATGTGCCTTAAGCAAGGCTTCCTTTGATTGTCAGTGTAAATTTCTGACGACCTTGAGCTGCCTTTAGTTTGTCCTTGATCTAAAAGTCCTAATCTTTCATCTCTTGAATGATTTACGGTCCAGTTATCTAACTTACCCTACTTCTACCCATTACAGACCGACACTTATATATATAAAGTGCCTCGAATGGTGCTAGTATAATACTCCAATGGTAGTTATTATTATGAGGTGAGTGTCCTAACTACCTCCAAAGTCCATGCTATAATAACTTAACATATACTACGGTGTATTAACAGTTTCCTCACTCAGACCGTCAGTTTGAGAGTAATAAGTTGTACTCCTGTCATGGCACATTCCCAGCACCTTCTATAAACTTTGCTAGAACCGTGACATGAAACGACTATCATGATCAAAGACAATCGACGTAGGTACTCCATTTCTACCCATAATTTTACTAACACAAATTCTTGCCAACATTTCCATTTTGTAGCCCTCACGAATAGTCAAGAAGTGGGTAGATTTGGTCATTTATCCTAAATGACCCAAATTAAATCGTTCACACTACTAGTTCATGATGAAGTTCACATTAATGTTTATTTTTTTCCTCCACTTTCATTCCAGAATCTCAGGCTGTTACAATAGGCCAGGTGGCCTTTGATGCACTGCTTTAACCTTCGAACAAGTCAAACACTCGCACACGTTGTCTGCTATGTCCCCTTTTATTCCAGACCACCAATATAAGTCCTTAAGATCATGGTACCTCTAATTAGGGCCAAGATGAACAATATACATAAACTTGTGTACTTTGTCCAATACCAATGGCTGCACACTCACCATAACTTGAAACCAAATCTGATTAGTAAAGTACAATCCTCCATCGTCCTTTTGTACATACTGTTTGTCCAGACTTCTCGAAGCCTCATTCTACACATTCAGTCATCTCATTGACTCGACTTGAGTAGCAACAATGTGAGCACACGGGTTTGACTCTCTCCTTACAACTCATCACGTCCATGAACACTGCAAGTGCCTTTGTTAGCCCAAATTCATAACTAGGAACTCGTAATGTCCGTAACGAGTTCTAAATGCTTTCTTCGGTATGTCATCCACATGTAGTCTATGTTGATAATTTTCAAACGGAGATCAATATTCCAAAAGTACGTCAATACTTGAAGCTGATTGAATAAGTCATTTATCCTTGGAAAATGATAACAGTTCTTGTCCATTAGTTTATTTA
Source organism: Flaveria sonorensis (assembly GCA_025506505.1). NCBI lineage: Eukaryota > Viridiplantae > Streptophyta > Magnoliopsida > Asterales > Asteraceae > Flaveria > Flaveria sonorensis. The sequence continues at coordinate 47,767,951 of CM046436.1, forward strand.
GCTTTTGATAGTCCATGCACGTCCTGTACGATCCATCCTTCTTCTCGACAGAAAGCACTAGTGCCCCATGGTGAGTAAATGGGTCGTATAAAACCCTTACCAAACCAATCCTGAAGTTGATTAGACAGATCTTGCATCTCCAAGAGTGTTAAGCAATAAGAAGCCCTAGGAACACACACTGCCTTATGTACCAGGTCAATCCAAAGGTCCACCTATTGTGAAGTAGGCAATCATACCAAATCCTTCGAGAACACTTCATAGAAGTTTCACACAACATGTATATCATCTAACTCTTATTCCTCCACCTTCATGCTCGAGATCTGTTTGATTTCCTCTTCAAATCTCTTGACATACATGTCAAGTGTCTCACCGTTTGACAACGGTATGCAAGCAATCTTCACACAGCAGATGATCTCAGCACTAATTGTTGGACTTAACAATTGCATTAAGAATTAATGCATGAAAAAGTATGATGTTTGCCAAAGCATACAATCAAACAAAATGTGTTTTAACATACAAAACAATCATTTATAACACATTAACATTATTAACATTCATAACAATCACTAACATTTGTTTAAATTTCTTTTTCAGATTTGTAGATAAAATTTTTTTTGACCAAGTGTTCGCAGCGGATGAAGAGTCTTCACAGCGGATGAAGATCATCAGCAGCGGATGAAGAAAATTTATCTAAGTGTGTGCAGCGGATGAAAGAATCCCACAGCGGATGAAGAACATACAGCGGACAACATCCACAGCGGATGAACATTCCATAGCGGATGTTCATCCACAACGAATGAACAACCAAGCATCCACAGCAGATGAACAACCAAGTATGCATAGCAGATGAATAGTCTTCTCCACAGCGGATGAGAAAACCTCCATAGTGGATGACTTAATTCCACAGCGGATAGCTTAAACACTTAGGATTATTTATGTGATATTTGTTTACATAAGGGTAGTTGAGTAATTGTATATAGATTTTGTGTATAGGCTATAAATAGCACACTACCCTAATCATTTGTAAGCTTTTGAACAATCAATCAAACAATCTGTTATTATCATTTTCGAGCATCCAAAACACACACACTAACACACAATCACACACACACACACTGAATTCTTTCACTTGAATCATGGGTTTCCGCACCATGTTTCTTGTTGGTTGAATATTGAGAGATATTGAAAAAGGTCCTTGGGGGAATCAACTTGTTCATGTTGAATATTGTTCTAATATGTTCATGTTCAACATGTTGTTGTAAAGTTGATTTCATCAGGTGGTATCAGAGCCTTGGCTCAATCATCTATTGATTTCGATTCTCTCATTCAACTTCCTGATTTCAGTGTGTCAAAGCTTAAAAAAAAACACACACACACACCACACATTCAAGCATCAAAATCACCTTCTTCTTCTTATAAACATTCATTAAATGAAAACATCATAATTACTGAATCATTTTGTGCATTTTGAAGAAGTGTTGTTGATTTTTGCTTGAACATCACACTACCACACAAGTTTTTCAGTGGTTTTTGCAACAAACAATACACGGGTATTGTTCATACATTGTTAAACAACCTTTAAACAGAAGGTTTTTAACTTTTAACATCATTCAAACCTTAAAACCCTAATCGGATTTTAAGGGTTTTGTTTTTAAACACTGTTTCATTGATTTTTCTTTGAAACAAATCATTTTGTGAACAATCTAAACCGGTTAGATTGTTTATCATACACTAGTGACAATTTCACTAGAAACTTATTTTTATTCATTATTCAACCATCGGGTTGAATATTTTAAAAAAAAATTATCACCGCAAAAACCCTAGGAAAACCCTAGTTTTTGCAGAACACAATTCACGGGAATTGTTGTAGTTGTTGATAAAACCATCAAAAACAAATTGTCTTGTTTGAAAAGTTTCAGAATCAACTTTTTGATCCAAAAAGTTGTTTTACATAAGACAAAATTTGTTTGTAGGGTTTTTACAAAAAAAATATTAACTTTTTCATAAAAGGACAAATATTCCCATCATCCACAATCTTTCTTGTCACCGTGACCTAGAAAGCAACATTTCATAGAATATTAATTAATTCTTTTATTTTGTAAACAACTAAAACAAATTAGTTTATCAAATTAACAAACAAATCCTAAAGACAATTAGGATTAATTAAATTTTAGCACCGGACTAAAATTTTAATCAAACAAAATTTAACTTAAAAAAAAATTATTATTAAGTTAAAATCAAATCATTCAAACATGGCTGATGATATGATGAGTTCAAACAGTGGACTAAAACCCCCAAAGTTAAAGAACAAATCAGATTTCAAGCAATGGAAAATCTTGTTCAGGAATTGGATTACATATCAAGATCCAGATCTATGGACATCAATCACTGAAGGTCCTTACATTCCAGTGACTTTAGGACCTGACTATAACATACAGAAACCAGTTAGTCTAAAAAGTGTACCTGGTGATGACCTCAAGAGGGTCAAAACAGACATGAAGGCATATAATATTCTAGCTATGACTTTGCCTTTTGAAATTTTGACACGGGTCGAAAATTTCAAAACAGCCCATGAGCTGTGGAAGGTTCTTCACACCATGTGTGAAGGAAGTGAGGAAATAAGAGAGATCAAAAAGGAAAAATTAAGAACTCAATATGAAACCTTCCACCACATCCATAGAGAATCAATTCCTTAATAGTTACACAGATATGTCCAATTGGTCAATGAAATGGTAGTATATGGACTTAAATATGACACTGTTGAAATCAACAAAAAATGTTGCATACATTGCCTGAGAGTTGGACTCAGTCGGTGTCTCTCATGAAAGCAACCTTGGACTTGGAGGCACTATCCCTTGACTCACTTGTAGCCAAGGTTGAAGCACTGGAAATAGATGAAAAATCCAGGAACAACAACCAAATCAGACATGTCGAGGCCTACAAGTTCAAAGAACCACAACACACAGATAGTGCTTTCCTCACAAGCACTGGAGAAGATGAAGAAGAAGAATTTCTGGATTCTCATGATACATCATTCTTCTCAGCACCAGAATCATCCAACAACAAACACAAGTCTAAGAAGACTTGAGTTCATGCTTCTCATGAAGCTACACCCCAAAGTAAACATCAACCTCATAACTCCACCTCAAACAAACAGTCAAAACCTCAAACATCAAACATACACAGGCTTGAAAAACCTATGGATGCTCTTACTATTATTCTACAAAGTGAAGAGCAAAAGGCAGCTTATGCAGCCTTTTCAACAAGCTTTGAAGCATTCTAGGGAGCAAGTCTGACTCCATCTCAGATCATCCAACAGGATTTGGATGAACTTCCACCAGATATGGTAGAAGAGATGGATCTTTAATGGTCAATGGCCATGATAGCATACAGGTCCAAAAGGTTTCTGCAAAGAAATAGAGGTTTAATCATGGACAAGAAAACAAGAATTGGTTTTGATAAAACCAAAGTTAGGTGCTATAACTATCAACTTTATGGGCACTTCTCCAGAGAATTTCAACAGCCCAGAGTTGATAGAAACACTCATCAGGCACAACACTCAAGTAGAATTAATTCAAACAAACAAGTGCCTCCATCAATCAGTATTCCAAATGCACCAACTCAACCTCAGATCACACAATTCAATCCAACTCAACGTCCAACATCTTCTGCAATGATAATCAAAAAGGATGGAGAATGTGACTGGAGCCTTTATGAGGCTGAAATACCATCACCTTCAGATCATGCCCTTATGGCTGATATAAGACAAATTAACAAACATCCCGAAAGAGGTAAAAGAAAACCTCTGCAGTCCAAGCATGTATTGATGAGGTAAAGAGGTATAGAGAGCATGCTGACAAGCTGTCAAAGAAAGTAATTGAAACAAACATTCTTAATAAAGTCTAAAATCAGAACAAAAGCAGTATGCTACAAAAATACTTTCATTACAATCAGACATAGACAAACTACTTTTTGAAAAATTAACATTGACAGCTCAGGTCGAGCAGCTCTCTATCTCATTAACTAAGTCAAAAACAATTCAAGCTAAAACTGAAGTTAAACTTCAGAAGTTTCAGGTGAGCAATAAGAAGTTTGAAGAACTTCTTGCTCAGCAAAGGACCTTTAAGGATCCTACAGGACTTGGATATCATAAGGTAAACCCACCTTATAATGATAACTACATCCCACTTTCTGAGTCAATGACCAACATACAAGATGAGTCAACTGAATCTCAAGACAAACCAATTGAATCAAAGTCATCATCATTATCATCTCCAACAATGTTGAAAACACCATTGATTAAATTTGTAAAAAGTCAAGAGATTTCACAAATCAAAACTACAGATTTTTATCAAGGTTAAAACAATGAATATGATAATGAAACTAGTGATGATGACATTGATCTTTTGGAGGATGACTCAGATCAACCAATTACTGAAGCTCATAAGACTTCAAGTGTGGCTGACACTCCAACCAACCAATCAAAATAGATTAAAGGATTTGATATTTGTGGCAGGAAAGCTTTAACCTCAAATGTTACTTCCAAACAAACTAATAAAGGGAAAGGCAAAGCCACATTTCAACCAAAACAACCATTTGTAACTTTTGAAATTCCATCAAAATCTAATTTAAATCAAAAGTTTTCAGCAACAAACAAAAACATAATTGCCATGTTATGAATGGTGTGATCAATTCACACATTCAACTGAAAAGTGCAGATATGGCAAGTACTGTAAGATGAATAATCATAGTACAGAAACATGTCATTTTCACAATTATTGCTCCATTTGTGAAAGAAACAATCACAGCACGACAAATTGTTTTTTCAATAAGAAAAAGAAGAAAGAAAACAAACAAGCTCAGGTTGAGAAAACTACTAAAAAAAACCTGTTGCTCAAAATAAGAGCAGAGTAGGAGTTCCTAAACATACTCCTCATCAGAAAATTGTTTTAGATAATGATAAAACCTTTTATGACAATTTTCAACACACATCAAGGAGACATAAGTCTCAGAACAGACAAACCACTGACACTAGCTCACAAAAGAGAAGAGCACAAAGCACTTCTCCAAATAGAGCTAAATCAAACCAAAGGAAATCTAGTGTGTCTAGAGCTCCAAAACCTTCAGACAATGCTGTCTTGGAAGAAATTTATGTTGTTGGAAAAGACGGAAAACCCAAGACCATCTTGGCTTGGGTTGCTCCAACTAACTGATTTCTTTTGTTTTTCAGGGACATCTTAGAATGACTGACAACATTTGGTATGTTGACAGTGGATGCTCCCGTCATATGACAGACAACTGTTCCCTCATTCGGGATTTTAAGAACAAACATGGAGGCAATGTAGCCTTTGGAGGAGATAAAACAGGTGGGTAGATAACTGGCAAAGGAACAGTAACAAACGGGTTGATTAGCTTTGAGAACGTCAACTATTGCTCCAATCTTCAGTTCAATCTTCTAAGTGTATCCCAAATCTGTGACAAGGGATATGTCACCCTATTTGACTCCAACAGCTGCTACATCCTTAAGACGGTTTTCAGATTCCAGAAGATCATATCCTTTTGAAAACTCCTCGTCTAAACAACACATACATTGTTGATATGAACAATGTTTCAGCATCAACCCCTGAAACTTGTTTATTATCAAAAGCCACAGAAGATGTATCACAATTGTGGCATAGACGATTAGGTCATTCCAATTTTAACCGAATGAACAAAATTGTTAAAAATGATCTAGTCATAGGTCTACCACAAAAGGAATTTTTCTGCAGACCACTGCACAGTATGTCTGAAGGCAAACTACATAGAATTTCACATAAATCAAAATTGATAAACTCTAACAACACACCACTCAAATTGCTTCATATGGACCTTTTTAGCCCAACAAACATCCTAAGCATAGGAAAGAAGCAATACTATCTTGTCACAGTAGATGATTACTCTAGATTCATATGGGTTTTATTTCTACTACACAAGAAAGAAACAACACAAATCATTACATCCTTTATCACAAAGATTGAGAATCAACTTGATCTTAAAGTTAAATCTTTAAGAAGTGATAATGACACTGAATTTAAGAATGACTACATTTCTTCTTTTTGGGCAGAAAAAGGAACAAGTCATCAATTCAACATAGCAAGAACTCCTCAGCAGAATGGAGTAGCTGAACGAAGGAACAAAACATTAATAGAAGCAGCTAGAACCATGCTAGCTGACTCTCTATTGCCCATATCCTTTTGGGTTGAAGCCATAAACACAGCATGCTACATACAAAACAGAACATTAATCATCAAAGAACATTCCAAAACACCTTATGAATTAGTGTTTAAAAGAAAACCATATATAGGATTTCTTAAGGCCTTTGGATGTTATGTTTTCAATATTAAACACCAGAGAACAATTATCCAAATTTTCTCCAAAAGCAAATGATGGATTCTTTGTTGGATATTCTGGAAGCTCAAAAGCTTACAGAGTATTCAATCCAAGGCTTAATATAGTGGAAGAAACAACAGATGTTGTTTTCAATGAACATTCTTTCACTAAGAAAGTCATTGGATCTAACTGGCTGTTTGTTATTGACGCATTAACCAAATCATTTGACACAGCATATTTGATGTTTCAGGTTCAAAGGAGAACAATGAGTATCCAATGGTTCCTCCATCAGCCATTGATGTTCCATTGACTGCTGATCCTCTAAGGAGAACCACTAACACACCATCAAGCACAACTGTGTCAACACCTCCTAATCAACCAAACACCTCAAGAGAAACATCATCAGACACTCCAGTATCTTCATCTCCTGTACCCACTCAATCACAAGATACCAACAAAACAAAACAACCTGAAGATGATGATGACTACCATTCTCTACCAGACACACATCATGAAGATGAAATCCTAGATTTCTTTCATGATTCCCCTCAAACATTCACTGAACCTCCTCAATCAGACAATCACACATCACCCAATACTCTTGCTCAACCCTCATCACATGACCAGACAATCACCAATCTTGATTCAACAATCCATGTTGATCAGATCACCACAACAAGAATTCACAAAGATCATCCCATCAAAACATCATAGGTGATCTCAATACTAGATTGACTCATAGTCAATCTGATACAGTAAACATTTGATTGTATTCCTGTTTCTTATTCTTAACTGTACCCAAAAACATCACTGAAGCCTTAAAGGACAACAGTTGGATAGAAGCCATGCAAGAGGAACTATAGCAATTCAAGAAGCAAGAAGTTTGGAAGCTGGTAGATCTGCCTGAAGGTCAATATGCAATTGGCACAAGGTGGCTATTCAAAAATAAAGCAGATGACAGAGGGATTGTCATAAGAAACAAAGAAAGGCTTATAGCTCAAGGATATACTCAAGAGGAAGGGATTGATTATGATGATGTCTTTGCTCCTGTAGCTAGATTGGAAGCCATCTGAGTATTCCTTGCTTATGCCTCATCACAGAAGTTCACTTTCTACCAAATGGATGTCAAATGTGCATTCCTTTATGGTAAGATAGATGAAGAGGTGTATGTTGCTCAACCTCCCGGGTTTGAAGATCCAGATTTCCCTCACAAAGTATACAAGTTAGACAAAGCTCTATATGGTCTTCACCAAGCACCCAGAAAGTGGTATGAAACTCTATCAAAGTTTCTACTACAGAATGGTTACACCAAAGGTAAAATTGATCAGACATTGTTCTTAAAAAGAAAAGAACAAGACTTGTTAGTAGTGCAAGTCTATGTGGATGACATAATTTTTGGCTCCACAAACATGCTGCTTTGCAAAGAGTTTAAAACTCTTATGCAATCAAAATTCTAGATGAGCTCAATGGGAGAACTCACATTCTTCCTAGGTCTATAAGTGCAACAATCAATAGATGGAATTTTCATCAATCATAGCAATATATGCATCAGATCCTCAAGAAGTATAACATGATGATTGCAATTCAAGTAAGACACCATTTGCAACTGGTTTGAAGTTTGGACCAGATCCAGAAGGAACATCAGTTGACCAGAAACTTTACAGATCTATGATAAGTTCTCTGATGTACCTAACAAGAAGCAGACCAGATATCATGTATGCAGTATGCATGTGTGCAAGATATCAAGCAGATCCTAAGGAATCACACATAAATACTGTAAAGAGAATCCTTCGATACTTGAAAGGCAAACCAGCTCTTGGTTTGTGGTATCCTAAAGATGGAGACTTCTCATTATGTGCATACACAGACAGTGATTATGGGGGATGCAATAACAACAGGAAATCAACCAGTGGAGGCTGCCAGTTTCTTGGATCAAGATTGATCTCTTGGCAATGCAAGAAACAGACAAATGTCTCTGTGTCCACAGCCGAAGTAGAATATATAGCTGCTTCTGCATGTTGTTCTCAAGTGTTATGGATTCAAAACCAAATGCTTGATTATGGCTTTAATTTTCTTAAAACACCCATACACATTGACAATTCTGCAGCCATGTTTATAACAGACAATCCTGTTCAACATTCAAAAACCAAACACATAGAGATCAGATTCACTTTTTGAGAGATTGCTTAGAAAAGGGTCTGATCAAGTTGATCAAGGTCCACACAGACAACCAATTGGCTGACCTTTTTACAAAACCATTTGATTCAACACGATTTGAATTTTTGGTTTAGTCTCTTGGTATGATCAACTATGAAACAACAAATTAATATTTTCAAAACATTCAAATTAGACATACTTGATTTTGTCAAAGTCTATGATTACCATCAGCTTTCCCTTTTTCAAAATCAAGATATCATGCAAATCATTCATTTTGATAATATTGAATCACACATACATTTCATGAGAAATGATAGTACACTAGCATAATTCTCCACTTGAGTCTTTTTCCACTAATAAAGACTGACAAATTCTTTGTTTGATATATGGATAGGCTCAGCTTGGGACACATAAAATCAAATACAATAGTGAAGATCTAAATTCTCATGACTGTGTGGTTAACAACACATCTTGGTTTATGATGAGTATTGATTTATCCAATATAGGTTGCTTTCAAAGTAACTATAATACACCAAGTGAAACGATTATAAATTGCTCAATCATTCAAGTGTCTCATTTGTTATGATAATTATAGACCTAGAGTACATCTAGGCATTCTTTGTTATGCTAAGCACAGACCTGAATGACCTAAATCATGATCCAAAAAGATTCCCAAAGAGTAACACATCCATCTTGGATGAATCATCAATAAAGTCTTTATGACTACATTCCTTGTGAATGAATCAAAGAATCCCAAAAGGATCAACTTCCAAAGTGAAGTGAAAAAGAATCCCAAAGAGGATCAACCACATGGATCAAATTGAGCATTTATACTCCTAAGTAACTAGGTTTTAAGTATTGAAAGTACTTTCTAACATATCTTGAGGAGGGTTCTATTAATCATACAATCAGATGTGAGGTACATACATCTCATGTCAATCAATTCAAAACATGATAATCACTCACTGTTTTAAATCAATCATTAATACCATGCTTGAGTTTAAGGGAATCAATATATCTGCAATCAACATTGTACTTGTCTATGTCTATTCTCCAAATCATACAAACAACTCAGTGAGAACTATAGACTAGTATGATGTCATGGTATGTGCAAAAGATTAATGTGTAAAACATGATAAACATCCATTTTTAGTAAGATTCACTCTTCTCTTGCTAAATGATTATCAAACAAGCAAAATGGACTTTGATAATTTTCATATTAAATCATATAAATTTTTGACATTTAATAAAAGATTTTTATAAATATGCAAAATTTAGGGGGAGAAATTGAACATAGAATTATCAAAGGCAACAGAATTGTGCATTATCATATATTTCAAATTTTGATATTTTCAATATTGCTTATGAGTGATATCAAAACATCCATATATTGAATATGTTAAAATTCAATATTTTAACATACAATTTAATTCAAATTTTTTAAACAAATATTTTGATTTAAACAAAATTTAACATTCAGAATCTTCTTTTGCAAGAAAAACAAACAAATTTGCAATTTTATGTGCTTCGGAAGCAAGATATTTGCTTCGGAAGAAATGACTTCAAAACATACAAAATTTTTAAATTTTTTAAAATTTTGACAACTGTTCACACAACGGATGAACAAATATCTCATCCGCTGTAGGAACAGTACCATTTATATCATCCAAGTGTCCACAGCGCATGAACATTGTTCATCCGCTGTGAACATCTCTCAAAAATTACGAAGTGTTCCACAGCGCATGAACATTGTTCATTAGTTGTGAACAAAGCATTCAATCCATTCAAAGTTTCCACAGCGCATGAATAAGGTTCATCTGCTGTGTATATTCATTCAAACATTCAGGTGTTCCACAGCGCATGACAGTTGTTCATCCGCTGTGAACATATCAAACATATGATCCAAGGATCTACAGCGTATGAACAAATGTTCATCCGCTGTGAACAATCAATACAATGGACAAAGGGTATACAGCGTATGAACAAATTGTTAATCCGCTATGAAAACAGTTGTCATAAGTAGCATATAAGTTATGTGCACAGCACATGAACAAATTGTTCATCCACTGTGTGCACAATACTTCATACATCGCACAGTGTAAAATGCACAGCGCATGACCACTGTTCATACAGCGGATGACCTAAATTTATTTTAAGTCATTTTTGCATAGCTCATGACCACTGTTCATACAACGGATAGTTTGTGCATAACCACTGTATCCACAGTGGATAGTTCATTGTCCGCTGTATATTTAAACAATAAAACATGCAAACATTCAAGACAAACAACAAACAACTATTATTCATAATAAACACACACACACACATTATTAAACAAAACATTTATCAAACAAATAGAAAACAGTGGCAACATCATACTTAGGGGGAGTATTGTTGGACTCAACAATTGCATTAAGAATTAATGCATGAAAAAGTATGATGCTTGCCAAAGCATACAATCAAACAAAATGTGTTTTAACATACAAAACAATCAATTATAACACATTAACATTATTAACATTCATAACAATCACTAACATTTGTTTAAATTTCTTTTTCAGATTTGTAGATAAAAGAAATTTTGACCAAGTGTTCGCAGCAGATGAAGAGTCTCCATAGCGGATGAAGATCATCAGCAGCGGATGAAGAAAATTCATCTAAGTGTGTGCAGCGGATGAAAGAATCCCACAGTGGATGAAGAACATACAGCGGACAACATCCACAGATGATATCCACAGCTGATGAACATTCCACAGCGGATGTTCATCCACAGCGGATGAACAACTAAGCATCCACAGCGGATGAACAACCAAGTATGCACAGTAGATGAATAGTCTTCTCCACAGCGGATGACTTAATTCCACAGCGGATAGCTTAGACACTTAGGATTATTTTTATGTAATTTTTGTTTACATAAGGGTAGATTAGTAATTGTATATAGCTTTTATGTATAGGCTATAAATGGCACTCTACCCTAATCCTTGGTATGCTTTTGAACAATCAATCAAACAATCTGTTATTATCATTTTTGAGCATTCAAAACACACACACTAACACACAATCACACACACACACACACACACACACACTGAATTCTTTCACTTGAATCATGGGTTTCCGTACCATGTCTCTTGTTGGTTGAATATTGAGAGATATTGAAAAAGGTCCTTGGGGAATCAACTTGTTCATGTTGAATATTGTTCTAATATGTTCATGTTCAACATGTTGTTGTAAAGTTGATTTCATCACTATTCCTTGACAATCAATCCATCCCTATGACCATGTTGAAACTTCTGCATTAAATCATAAAAGATCTATTTTAAATGCTTGATCCTCTAATAGCATAGTACAGTCCCATATTACTTCCCTATTATTTACAAGTCTATCATTAGCCTATTTAATAACACGTATCCTCATGACTAGGGTTAAGCTCAACTTAGTTACAAAAGTCAAAGTCACTACATATAGGTCCTTTTGGGCATCAGTGACACCAATCCTAAATGCCTTTCTATGAACAGAGTTGCCATATTACCTTGCCCTGCATTTGCACCAATTGCAGACTAGATTTGTTTTGTTTTTCCTTTTATTTTTGATTGACCATTTGACCTTGAGATCTATTTAACCACGCATATGCATTTCGATAATGCTACTGGACTCCGCACTCATATTGTCAACGTCAAACTCTTGCTGATTTAACCGCATTAATCGGCATAAATGGGTTCACAAATACCTTAAAACTCTTCACTAAGCGATCCATTTGCTTGAAATTGAAACACACAGGTCATGACATCATAGTCGGATGGTGCAGATTGCACTTATTACTCACCGGACAAGTGCCAGCATAGTCCTTCATTGCCAGCACAACAACCACATATCCTTTCGTGACCTTGTCCTTCTTGTCTACATTAACACCAGCTAGCTCACCCGATTCCCTAACTTCCTTCTACATCTCACTAGCTTTCTCGAGGGTCTAATACGAATCATCTCATCAGCTAAAGTACATCTCTTTAGTATTGCACTCTAAATGGTTGGGGGAGTAGCAGTGATCATCATTCCACAAACTGTAGAACTAGCCCCTTGATGTACTTCCCCATCCACTTTGATTTATGTGTCACAAATATGGCACCAGCTTTTCCAACTTATAGAATTGGTAGGGATAGGCGGCATGACCTGATCCCACCATTACTTTATTCCAAAACTAATAATCTGTATTTTGCATCTTGTCCATGGGGCAGTACTCCTCAATTACTAATGCTTTAAGCCCATCCAAAGTCATGGCCATCTTGACTTTTCTACTTCGTACTTGAACTTGGATATTCCACCACATTAGTGCTTTGCCCATTAGTGGCCAAATAACACTCTTGCCTTTTGATTATTAGCACAGATCTCAATGTCACATCCGTTTCCATTTTCTCAATGCAACGGGTCACGACTATTGCTCCAACTTTCCCGTCGTACTCTTTTGGCTTGCACATCATGAACTCCGTGCACGTATAACCAATCCTGCGTCTAGTGCTATTTCCTTCCACGTTATCAGTCTCACCATGTCCAACTCTAATCCTCTAGGATCATCACATAGCCTACTTTAGGCATATCCTTTGCATACAGAAGATGTTTATGTATAGGGTTCCCTGCAGCGTTCCCACCACACCAACGATATACCAAGGATGTCATCTAAACTGGTTACATGACATCCTATTACTCCATTAAGTATAATGCTAGAATGTCTCAGCAACCAATGCTCCAAGTATTAAGATTAGTTTGAACAAAGCATCATAGGTACAAGGAGTCTCACCTCTCTACTTCAACTCTTCAAAGACCAAGTACATTTTGAACATGTAGTCAATTTCCACGATCACAAAAACAAAAGCGAGAAACTTCTCATAGATATTAGGCTAAAATGTCCTAGTATGATTCCCATGAAGGCTCCAGATCTATTTGTACTGTGCAAGGACAAATGGGATTGGTGTTTCGACACCATTGATTTTTATAAGAACAGGAACTTCAATGTCCCATGTATAAAATGGAATATTCGTACTAACTATGACTGTTATCTTGCGAAACGGTTTTCCAAATTTCGCATGCACTGCAAATTGTAATTACGTGTGCACCCGTAATGGTAATTTGCTTTGCATGGTCACCCCTAGCTCCTCCTGCCTGAGTCAATGCATCTTGTCTTGTACAAAGTGTTATCTATGATTGGAAAATCAAGGATATGGTCATAAACCAAAGGTTAAGTAACTAAAGTTGTACAGAGGAATCGATTGAGAAAGCAATCACTTAGGTAAAGGACAGTCAAAAGAGTCCATTTAGTATAGTATGAAATCCAATAAAGTAGTCATCTGACCTAAGTACGCCATGGTTCTTGTCTGTTGGTGTCATGATAGCTAGCGTGTCCATCTCCCAAGATTCAACTTACAAGATATAAATAAGGACTCATACAGCATAGCTAACTCCAGTAGATACACATAATAAATGTTGATTTAACAACCTAAGTCCTTTAAAATCCTTATAGCCGCACTTATCAATCCAAACCAAATAATAATCAAGCGAATAACGTGAGGATGTCCTTACCTAATGCTTTCTCAAGGCATGCATAGATAATACAACGACCAAAATTCACCAAATAAGAAGATCACAAATAACACATAAGGTAGGCTACACAACACAACAAATAATACAAATAGAACATTCTCATGTATAAAAGTACACACATAATCCTATGATGCATACTACACGTGGGTACCTAGGTTATAGTCTAGGTCGAATAATCCACCTAATTCTCTATAACCAATGGCCCTGATACCAATCTGTCACACCCTCGCTAGTAGCGGAAATACGAGGATGCGACGGACGGGATCGTCATAACACATTGTGGGTCTAAGAGAATCTCTAAAGTAATTTCTATCAATGGATCATGATGTCGCCCGACACAAAAGAACAAGTGTCAAGAACAATAAATACCATAACGTTATTCCATAAATGCACAAGTAATCCAGAAGTTCAAAACTAGAAAAACTAGTACAAGAACAATCCAAAACATTTACAAGTCCAACAAAAGTAACATATAGTCCAAAACTAATGTTCCAATGTCTAATGCTCTTGAAGGAGCGGTCTCGTATAAAGTCCACTGTCCAACTACCTAAGCACCGTTAGGCTCTAAAAAGTCAGCATACATTTGTGAGTTCACAGGTTTAAAAGTACCACCAGTTTACCATGTATAACATGTACATAAGGTTGTACGTGAGTAAGAGTACATGGCAGCCATAGATATCAACACAAGTTTACGATCAGTCCAAGTACAATAAATCGGATTATATTCACCCAAGGGCACGCACAGGCCAAGTTAGTCTCAACTAGCATACCGACGACAGGGGTGGGGGTGTCAACCCGTTAGTACTAATAATACCTCTCCACGACAGTCAAGCACAAGAACAAGCACAAGCACATGTACACACTTATGAATGAACATCTAGACTCAACCCATGATCCAAACCACAAAGCATGGCATTGTCCAAAACAGTGAGCAAGTAAAACATATTAAAAAGGGGCCGTGAAACTCACCTCGAAATAGTACAGTCCAAATCCCATAATATGCAAAGCAAGCACTAAAAGTACAAATCACAAAATGATTACCAAAGAACAACAATGTCCTATATGGGTGTAATCCTTGTAGCCCAGTCCTTAATGTCCATCATGGTTTCCATTTTATGGAAACATGATTTACTAATAGAACAAGTCTAATGTCAGATTTAAACTTTAAGTCTCGCCGTTTTTAGGGTTTTATCTGTCGCTTTATATTATTTTATTTATTCCCTTCGATGCACATCTATTAGTCCATATTCAATGAATTATGGATATTAGTAGCTTATTCTTTTAAAAATTCGTTTAACCACTTTTAAATACAAAACTTGTCTTTGTTTGATTATTTAGTTTCAAATCCTTAGTTTTAAGTTTATCAAAATATTTCAACATGTAGAGTTGATTACGCACCAGTTTTGCATAAACTGTTTGGAGGTCGAAACGGTAACGAAATACCGCGTAATAGGTATCATTTGAAAGATAAGACTTCAAATTAAACTCCAAAAAAATAATCATCTCAATTGGATAAAATATGAGAAAGATACGACTCGAGTAACAACGGAATTGGTATCTTTTGCAACGTTTGGAGGACCAAACGATGTCGAAACAACAAAAGACCACTTGGTTTAGTTAGAGGACTCATTGAGCTTGATTTTAGATACAAAGTTTTCCCAATTTGGGATTATTATGACTATGTTATGACCTGTACAAAATGTCCTATTTTTCTGACAGCAAACTGTCCAGTTCATTAGTCTTGTTCCTTTGCATCCCAAACCTCAATATTTGATCATCATCAACCCAAGTACTTAAAGAATGTTTATTCCATGTTATAACTGTCCAAAACTTGAATTAAATACTTGGATTATTCCAATTTTCAGTCCCAAAATAGTTAGTTGGATTTTAGGCTTCCGGTTCACAACATTAATTAATCGATTCATAGTTTTTGATTATCCAAAAGGGTTTATCCATTCAAGAAACAAAATTAATGATTTTAACAATGATTTATAAGTCCAAGATGTTTATTATTATCAGATCACACAAGATTACAACCCAATTAGATAGATTCAAGAATATACATAGATCAAGAATTAGGGTTTTATCGGTTAGTAAGTCCAACACTCGAAACACCTAGATCGAAAGTTTAGAAGATGAAGAAGGCTTGCTTAAAATCCAATCTTGAATGTCTTGTTACTTTCAAAATCAATGGAATGGTAGCAAGATGATGATTTTCGATGAAGATTGTGAAAAACAAGAGGGAATTGGGTTGTGGTGGCTAGTGTTTGCCATTAGAGAGAAATTTGTCAAGAAAGTTTCAACAAATGAAAGGAAAACAAGGGGAATCCCCTCTTTTTAGGTAGAATTCGACCAAGGGAGGCCTTAAATGGGCCTCATGGGCCCTTTTCCCATCTCATCCAATTTTGTCTCGTCCTGGTACACGTGTCGTCCAATTTTTACGTTTTTAAATTCTACGCGTTATTCGATTTCAAGGGACTATTATATGCTATATAAATTATGTAATTTATATATTTTTAAATTAAATTGTGTCTATTTATTAGGCTTTAGGGAAAGCACACATGTTCAATTTTTGTTGTGTTCTTAACGTGAATTTTAATACTTTAAGTTTTGGCAATTCCTGATCAAGCCCAAAGTACATAATCATCGTACTACATCCAATCCGGTGAACATCTCACTTCACCGACCCTAAGCCCATTAGCACGTATTAGGCCCATAATGCATAGTTCTAGAACTTAGCGTGTCTACACGCGTGTTGGACTCAACAAGTGTATTAAAATGATAATGCTTGCCATAATCAAACATAATATGTTCTAACATTCAAACAATCATTAACTAACACATTAGTATCATTAACATTTATAACATATACTAATTTAGTTTAAATTTCATTTTTTAGTTTTGTAGATAAAAGGAATTTTTGCTAAGTGTCTGCAGCGGATGAAGAAAGTCTATAGCGGATGACTATCTATGAGCAGCGGATGAAGAATGAAGTCCCAAGTGTAGACAACAGATGAACAAGCACACACAGTGGATGACCAATGTCCACAGCTGATGAACAGTCCACAACAGATGTTTATCCACAATGGATGAACACTCCACAGCGGACAACTAACAAGACAATCATTCAAACAAGTGTTCACAGTAGACAACATCCAAGGCACATCGGATAGCTTTTTTACCATCCACAGCGGATAGCATGTCATCCACAGCGGACGATCGACATTCACAGCGGACAACTTATAGACTTAGGATTATTTATGTAATTTGGTTTTACATAAGGGTATTTTAGTAACTGTACATAGCTTTTTGTATAGTCTATAAATAACAGTATACCCTAATCCTTTGTAAGCTTTTTGAACAATCAATACATACAAGCATTTTGATATTCTTCTAAGCATTCCATCACTAGCAATGACACACACACGCACACACTGATATCATATTTTTAATCATGGGTTTCCGCACCATGATTATTGATTGTTGAATACACTATAACAATCTATTGTTATATTTGTTGAGAGATTTGAAAAGATCCTTGGGGGAATCCTTCTGTTTATGCTCTTGTTTAGAAGTTCAAAATTAGCTTGTTTATTGGGATTTCATCAGGTGGTATCAGTGCCTTAGCTCAAATCATACACTGATTTTCAATCCTCTCATTCAATAACATGATATCTGTGGTTCATTAGCTTTATAACATACATTTTGAGCTAAAAAATCATCACAAAAACCTTCTTCTACTCCAAACATTCATAAAGTGCTTAAAACATGATTTCTTAATATGTTTTTTATGCATTTTGTAGAAGATTTTGTGTGTTTAAAGCTCTACACATCACTCATACATTGTTTTTGAACGTGTTCATCACAAAACTCTCTAGAATCTCATCGACTTCTAAGTGTTTTTGGATAAAACAGTACTTGGATATTGTTCTATCATTTTCATAACAAACAAACACTATTTTGGGTGATTTGAATCCATTCATTGTGTTTAACACATCACATTCACGTATTTTCATACTTGAATCAGGTTTGTGTTCCTCAATCAATAAACCAATTGTTGATTTTTGTGCAGAACATACAGCCGCAAACAAACCCTAGGATAAACCCTAGTTTTTGTTTATTCAAACCTTCACAATCTCCAATGATTGCGTTGGTTCATCATCAAATCAAAGAAGAAACATAGTCTTCTTTTGAATTTTCAGAAAAAGTCACTTTTTGATCTGAAAAACTTTACTTTTAAAACGTATTATTTGTTTTTTAGGGTTTTGACTTTGTTGACCGGATTCATTAAAAGGTTTTGACTATTGATTGACATCCTTAACAGAATATTCCATTTTATTCTACCAAGATTTGAGTGTGACATATCATCGGACATTAATTAATTGATTAATTAATTTCCTTTATTCATTAAACAATTAAAAGTGACAAAAACTTCAAACAAATCCTAGTGATTTTAGGATAAAACAAATTTAGCACCTAGCTAAATATTGAAACAGCTCATGAACTCTGGAAGGTACTTCACACCATGTGTGAAGGAAGTGAGGTGATAAGGGAAATCAAAAGGAGAAATTAAGGACCCAATATGAAACTTTCCACCATGTTCAAAGAGAATCCATACCTCAAAAACTCCATAGATTTGTTCAACTAGTCAATGAGATGATAGTCTATGGTCTCAAATATGAATCTGTGGAGATCAACAAAAAGATGTTGCACACACCACGAGAGAGCTGGACTCAGTCAGTATCTTTGATGAAAGAAACATTAGATCTTGAAGGATTATCTCTAGATGCACTAGTGAAACTTCATTCTTCTCTACTCCTGAATCATTAAACAACAAAGAAAAGTCTAAGAAGACTAGTGTTCATGCTTCCCAAAGAAACAGAGGGTTGAGCATGGACTAGAAAACCAAAATTGGTTTTGATAAGACAAAGGTGAGATGCTATAACTGCCAACTTTATGGACATTCTCAAGAGAATGCCAACAACCAAGAGTTGACAAAAACAACAACCAAACACAAGCATCAAGCAGCTACAACTCAAACAGACAAATCCTACCTCCTATCAGTATTCCTGCTGCACTAACCCCACCTCAAATCACATAGTATAGCCCAAATCAACACTCAAAATAATCTACAATGATTATCAAACAAGATGGTGAGTGTGATTAGAGTATGTACGAGCCTGAGATCCAATCTCCTGATCATTCCCTCATGGCAAACATAGAAGATAAGATTTCAGAAATCCCGAAAGAGGTAAGAGAAAACCTCAGTACACAAGCATGTATTGACGAAGTCAATATATATAGAGAACATGCAGACAAACTTTTCAAGAAAGTAATTGAAACAAACATTTTAAATGAAAGTTTAAAATCAGAACAAAAACAATATGGGACTAAAATTGTTTCATTACAAAATAATTTAGACAAATTGATTTCTGAAAAATTAACACTTACAGCTCAAGTAGAGCAACTTCTAAAGCATTGACTCAGTTAAAAACACTACAGGCTAAAACTAAAATGAAACTTCAGAAATTTCAGGTGAGCAACAAGAAGTTTGAAGTACTTCTTGCTCAGCAAAGGGCATTTAAAGACCCTTCAGGTTTAGGATATAATAAGGTCAATCCACCTTATAGTGAAAATTATATTCCACTTCTTGATTCCATGACAAACAAACAAGGTGAGTCTCTTGACCCACATGACAGGTCTGATGACTCAAAACAATCATCATCATCATCGTCATCATCATCAAAATGATCATTAATATCCAAAACACCTTTGATAAAATTTGTTAAGAGTCAAACACCTTCACAAATAAAATTAACTGATTTTTATCAAGGAGAAAATAATGACTTTGATGAACAAACAACTGATGAAGATGATGTTGATCTATTGGATGATGAGTCAGGTCAACAATTTAGTAAAACTACAAAAGTTTCAAGTGCGGTTAATACACCAACCAAACAAATAAAGCACACATAAGGTTTTGACATCTGCTCTGGTGGAAGAAAAACTGGATCTTCCACTGCCTCTCCTAAACAAACAAACAAAGAAAAAGGCAAAGCTCCCATTCAGCCAAAACAAACAATAGTAACTTTTGATGTACCTTTAAAATAAAATTAAAATCTAAGGTTATTAACAAACAAGGCAATGCAAATTTACCATACCACTAGTGGTGTGATCAATACACTCATACCACAGAAAAATACAAATATGGTAAATATTGCAAGTACTGTAACATGAACAATCATAGTACTGAATCTTGCCAATCAAAGCACTGCTAATTGCTTTTTCAATAAGAAAAACAAGAAGCAAAACAAACAGCCTCAAGTTGAGAAATCAATTGAGAAACAGACAGTTTGTAAGGCCCCATTCCCGGAATTCTTACAGTTGGACAATCATCGCATGAAACATATAAAAATCATCATTTTTACAGTGGAAATTTAACTTTTCATTAACAATTAAAAACATGTCAAATCATCATATCATTTCTTTTACATTCCAAAAATGTATTAGTATAAAAACATTCTCCAAAATATGGATGCCAGACTTGAACCATCCCTAGTAGCTTATGCATCCATGCCTGCACCTCTTCAGCATCAACAAATACCTGCCAACTATTATGCATACAAAACTCAGTGACGCTGAGTGAGTTCTAGTTTCATAATATAGAAAATATACTTTTTGTAAACTTCACTTGGTGATCATTCAACATTATACACAATCATTCGTTAAGAGTTTCATTATCTTTCTTTCCTTCATTAACTTTCTCTTTCATTAACTAAATTGCACAAAGCAAGAGCTTACATTGTTGGTTGGCAACAGATGCCGAACCCCTGTCGGCAAACGTTTATCATGGTAGCTAACCCATCGACAGTTGACCCACTCTGCTAAGCACGAAGCCTGCTCATGAATACGAGTCCCATTCATCATACATTGGTCAATCACACCCAGATGTGCATCCCTTGGGCTGAAACAGCCGCACATTAGTTGAGCAAATGACACCCAGGGTCGTGAACCTCTATTCATTTTGCTAGCAAGGCTTTCATTCATCATAAGGGCCCGAGGGTACCATTCATTAGGTTGCACTATCTTTCTTTCATATCTTTGTGACCACTTATTTATGAATAATACTTTTAAGATATTCATTACCTTATAATCACTTAACATGAAATAATAATCATTATTCATAACAACACCCTATAAGAAAGGAATCAAACAATAAAAACATTAAACAAGCATAATCTTTCCTTATACATAAGCACTTAACATTCAAATTCTATCCCCAAAATTTCAGAAAATTTCTAAGTGTCTACAGCGCATGAACAAACTTACAGCGGACAGCTGAAAATTTTCTAAGTGTCCACAGCAGACAGCCAATGTCCACAATGGACAGCCAAAGTCCATAGTGCATGGCCAAAATATTCTAAGTATCCACAACGGATGAACAAGTCCACAGCGGACAGTTCATAGAATTTACTAAGTGTCCACTGCGGATGAATAAATCCACAACGGATGAACAAGTCCATAGCTGTTGAACAAGTCCACGGCAGATGAACAAGTCCACAACAAACAAACCATAAAATTGACCAAGTGTCCACAGCGAACATGCAAAATCCACAGTGGACACAAGTCCTTAGCGGACGGCATAGCTTCTTCTATGTGTTTACAGCAGACAGTTTAATGTCCACAGTGGACATCATGCAAAATTCTTCTAAGTGTCCACAGTGGACACTTTAAGGTCCACAGCAGACACTTTAAGGTTCACAGCGAACAGCATGCAATATACACTAAGTGTCCATACACCATGCAAACAACATGCAAAATCTACTAAGTGTCCACAGCGGACACTTTATGTCCACAGCGGACACTTTGTGTCCACAGCAGACATCATTCAAACATCTACAATATATCATACGTACTTCTAGTCCCCAAACATCATTCTAAATTATACTAAGCATAGATCTAACATGTTACACATATAAAACATACTAAACAACATACAACAACTTAGAAATCATCTAAAAAAACATACATCAACCGTACATAGTCGTACATCATGGAAAAATTCATAGTTGGTTTAGAAACCTCCTGTCCAGTATGCATAACAGCCCCAACCACTTAGAAAACCAGCAAAAAAGGGGATCTAGAACTCACCTTCAATATGTAACACCCGGAAAATTTTAAAAGACGAGAAAGAAAGTATAAACGTGCAGAAAAAGGAAGAAACACAATTTAACCCAAGTTGAGGGGCTAAATGTGTCAAAACGACATAAAGTATAAAAAGTGGGTGCAAAAGGTGATGGCCGCCCACACCTACCTGCATATTTCACTTCAACCGGATTTTGGAGAGAGAAAGAGCTGAGTTCGGATTTTTGAAGAAGCAAGAACAAGAAACTGAATTCAAGGTAAGAATTCTTGGCTTTTAAGTTGTTCTTGGCCGGCCTATGCCTTGGTTATATGCTTATGTGTGTTTGTGTGTTCGGGTTGTGTGTTTTGGTGGGTTTTAGGTGGTTGAACTCATAGTGCAAACGGGTTTGAAGGAAGTCATACTCGAAGGTTGTCAAAGGCGAGTTCTAGAACCCCTTTTTACTTTTTTTAACTGATTTTGGAGCTGGAAATGCATGTATGTATGTTTTTATGTATGTGGGTTTTATACCCGTATGTGTGTGTATGCTTGAATATGGGTGGGTTATGATTTGGGTGATTTATGATGTTATGATGATGCCATGTTCATGTTATGATGCTTAGAATGCTAGAACTAGGCTTAGAACATGATAAACTGATGATTTGGGGCTGATTACGAAGTTATTAGTATATGTTGGTTGCCCATGCGCCTGGATTTGGCCCATGTGCCCAACGGTTGAATTTGCTTAAGTGTTGCCCCATGCGCCCAAAACCCATGCTCCCAAATAGTATCCATGCGCCTAGAATAGGCTGAGATTGACTAAGTGTTGGGTCATGCACCCAAATAGTTCCCATGCGCCTGAAAGTTCCCCATGCGCCTAAGTGTTCCCATGCGCCCAGAAGGCCATGCGCATGCATAGTGCTCATGCGCCTATGCCTTAGAATATTTTCTGAAATTTTGGGGAAAATGTAAAGTGTAAGCTTTGACTTGGGATGTTCCCGGGGTGATGTATGTTGACTTTATGATGTCATATATGATGTGATGATGCTATGTATGGTATGGTTACGTTTATGTTATGTTCCTTATTATGTATGTTTATTTTCTGTGGCTTTACGTGGTATGATTATGAAAAGTAAATGGAAAGTATTATGTAACGTAAAGCGGAAGATAATGAAAAAAAGAAACGTAAGGAATGAAGGAATGCATGCATTAATGAATGAATGGAAAAGTCTTTTAAGCCAAAGGTTGAGGTGAGTGACTGTGTTGTCACCAAAGACTCATAAGCCAAAGGTTGAGGTGAGTGACTATGTTGTCACAAAAGACCTGTAAGCCAAAGGTTGAGGTAAGTGACTATGTTGTCACAAAAGACTTGTAAGCCAAAGGTTGAGGTGAGTGACTGTGCTGTCACAAAAGACTCGTAAGCCAAAAGTTGAGGTGAGTGACTGTGTTGTCACAAAAGACTCGTAAGCCAAAGGTTGAGGTGAGTGACTGTGCTGTCACAACATACTTGTAAGCCAAAGGTTGAGGTGAGTGACTGTGTTGTCATAAAAGACTTGTATGCCAAAGTTGAGGTGAGTGTTGTCACAAAAGACTCGTAAGGGGTTCAATCCATGAGATTGACCCGGATCTTTGTCGCTTACCCCGGTCCTGGTGCCAGGCTTTGTGCGCAATGAATGGAAGTCTGATAAACTTCGGCCCAGTACCCGCTTTGTGCCTACGTTTGGGGTATAGCTGATGACATTGATCCGGAAGGAATGAACGAAGGATGGTTAATGAATGAAATGTACGGAATGAAAGATAACGAATGATAAAGATGACGTACGATAATGAATGAAAGGAAGTCAACGAATGACGATGAAAGATAATAATAAATTATTATCTATGTGTACGTATGTTGTATGATCGCGTATGAAAGTAAAAAAAGAATGGTTTTAAATGAAAGAAATGGATTTTATTTTTATACAAACTAGAACTCACTTAGCAATGCTGACTTTTATGTGTTTCCAGTTTGCAGGTAATGTTGCTGAGGATGGCACGGGGCAGCTACTTGGCATTTTTGGATGGCATCCGTTTTTTAAATTATAATGTTTTTGTGATGTAATGCAACGAGTATTATTTTGTAACAGTTAACTGCAATGTATTGTTTTGCAAAAGCAATTATAATGAAATGGTTTGTTTAAAAGAATTCTGCTGCAATATTTTGGTAAAGTTAATGTATGTTTTATGCTTTGTGTGCAATGATTGACCAGCTGTAAGCGTTCCGGGAACGGGGCCTTACACAATAGCTTTCAATTATAATGTTTTCCAGCCGATATGTACTTGAAAGAGAAGGTATGGGTAGCCTTAACACCTTTTTGAACCCACTATGTGCAACTTTGGCCCTTGCATGCTTTTAACCCCTTGCTTTTGAACTAACTTCCTGTTTGCTCCCTTACTTTTCTTTTCATTCTTTTTCTTAAATTTCCGGATGTTACAAGTCCACCCCCCTTAAATAGGTTTCATCCCCGAAACCTGTGACTCCTTAAAGAGATCTAGGTAGTGCCATCTCATTTCTTCCTCTGACTCCCAAGTGGCCTCCAATTCTTTAATATAAAGACCATAGCCACCACTTTAGAGAAGTTTTGGATAAATCTCCTGTAGTACTCACCAAACCCAAGAAACTACGAATCTCGGATGGCGTCCTTGGAGACTTCCATTGCATCATCACCTCAACCTTTGTCAGGTCTACATTAATCCCTTAAGGGTTAACCATAGGACCCAAAACTAAACTCGCGTAACAGGATCGCACACTTGGAGAACTTGGCGTACAGGTTCTCTCTTCTAGGCGTCTCCAACACCTCACGGGTATGACTATCATGCTCTTCTTTTCTCCTCAAATAAATCAGGATGTCATCGATAAACACAATCACTGATTTATTTAGCATAGGTCGACCTACCCGATTCATCAGATCCCTAAAGCAGCTGGCGCGTTGGTTAAACTAAATAACATTACGGGAAACTCGTAGTGTCCATAACACATATGAAAAGCTGTTTTAGAAATATTCTGCTCCTTACCTTCAATTGTTGGTAACCCGATCAGAGATCTATCCTCGAGAACCACCTGGCACCTTGGAGCTGATCGAACAAGTCGTCAATCCTCGGTAACAGATATCGGTTCCTCACAGTTAACTTGTTCGGCTCACGGTAGTTGATACACATCCTTATGCTACCATCCTTCTTCTTCACAAATAAGACTGGAGCACCCCATGGAGAGATACTCGGTCGAATGAACCCCTTGTCTAACAACTCTTGCAGCTGAGTCATCAATTCCTTCATCTCGGAGGGAGCTAAACGAAACGGCACCTTAGCAACCGGTTGGGCATCAGGCATCAGATCGATCTGGAGCTCAATCTCGCGGTCAGGTAGCACACCTGGTAGATCCTTCGGGAACACATCTAGGAAGTCACATGCGACCAGTACATCCATCAATCATGGCAATGACACATCCAGATCCTTTACACAGGCTAGATAGGTACCACTTCCACGTCTCATACACTTTTTCGCCTCAACCGTCAAAATTACCTTGGTTCCGTACTAGCACTATCGCCATAGATCATCACTGAACTCACATCGAGCGTGATAAATCGAATCATCTTCTTATGACACGAGATGTTTACCTCATAGGCCACTAGCCAATCCATCCCTAGGAATACATCAATTTGTCTAAGGGCATCACGAACAATCTAACAGAGAACCTATGGCCTTTCAACTCTATGTCACAGTCTTCTACCATATCAGAAATCCTAATCGATTTACCAATGGCAGTTTCTACATCGAAGGGTTCGTCAGTCTTCCTACTCCTAGCGGAAAACTTATCATAAAAGGCAGCAGAAATAAAACTCTTACTAGCACCAAAATCAAAAGTACAAAGGCACAAGTTTGGTTTACTAGAAATGTACCTGACACCGAGTCGGGGTCCACCCTAGCCTCCTTCCAAGTCAGAGCGAATGCCCTGGCCTTCACCTTTTGGCCTCCTTCTCAGTCCCCTTCTTTACCCCAGAGCTCTCAGCCGTCGACTTCTTGCAGTCTCTGCTCATATGCCATGTCTCGCCACAGTTGTAACATTTCACCAAAAGACAATCCCTTGCCATGTGGCCCTCCCTCCCACATTGAAAGCAGAGATTCGATCCCCACCTACATTCTCCTGCATGCTCCTTCCAGTACTTCTCGCACACCTTCATTTCTAACTCGGTTGCATCCACCTTGCGACCCTCTACCTTTTCCTTTTTGCCCATGGGAGGGAAACCACCACTACTAAAACGTTTTCCACTCCAGTTCTCCCCTCTCCTCTCATATTCCCTTATGGCTCTAAGGACCTTAGTCACCACAGAAAGCAGAATCGTGTGAATGACTTGATGAACACCCTCAACTATAGCCTCCTTCACTAAGGCCGTCAGATTAACGCTCTCATCCCCACCTTTATGCTCATGAAACTCGAGCCCTTCAGGAGCCGTTTCAGCAGTGCTAGCCCTGTTCCTTGTTACACACAGTCCAGCACCACACCCATTATGACCTCCACCTCGAGAAGCCTTCAAAGATCTACCACCAGCCATCTCTAAGCACTATAAGATTCAAACACCAACATGGTCATTCTAGGTAATAGCTTAGTTTATGTCAAGTATAGTAAGTCCCTAATTATAGTGGACATTTGTGATTAGCCACTTACTTTACTCTTCATTCTCCAAGCGTTTCCTATCCTGACTACATCAGTATCCAAATTTACAAAGAGCACATAATTCACATAGCATACACACATAATTCCTTTTTCCATTATTTTACATAAAACGTTTACATAAAACATTTACCTGCAGGCATGTAGCTACTAGGACTGGCATCCCTTCCCCTTTCTTGTCCCATTCTCAGTTTAAGTTTAGGTTTTTGAAATACTTTACCCAATTCTTTTAAACTTTGGCTCTGATACCAACTTGTAAGGCCCCGTTCCCGGAACACTTACAGTTGGACAATCATTGCACGAAACATATAAAACTCATCATTTTTGCAGCGGAAATTTAACTTTTTGTTAATAATTAAAAACATGTAAAATCATCATATCATTTCATTTACATTCCAAAAATGTACTAGTAAAAAAAACATTCTCCAAAATATGGATGCCAGACTTGAACCATCCCCAGTAGCTTATGCATCCATGCCTGCACCTCCTCACCATCAACAAATACCTGCCAACTATTATGCATACAAAAGTCAGTGACGCTGAGTGAGTTCTAGTTTGATAATATAGAAAATATATTTTTGTAAACTTCACTTGGTGATCATTCAACATTATGCACAATCATTTGTTAAGAGGTTCATTATCTTTCTTTCCTTCATTATCTTTCTCTTTCATTAACTAGGATTGCACAAAGCAAGAGCCTACATTGTTGGTTGGCAACAGATGCCGAACCCCTTTCTGCAAACGTTTATCATGGTAGCTAACCCATCAACAGTTGACCCGCACTGCTAAGCACGAAGCCTGCTCATAAAACGGGTCCCATTCATCATACATTGCTCTATCACAAGGATTTTGTTGGGTTCAACAATAGATAAACTGAAGCTTTCCAAAACACAATCAAAGCCAACTTAAAATCTCATTGTACAAGTTCAGAGACCATGTTGATAAACAGAACAAAACAAACACAAGACAAACTCAACAAGACAAAGTCAACATCAAGACCACAAGAAAAGTCAAGATTAGGTCATAATGTAATAACATTATAAATAGAACCACTAGTGCTACTTTGGAAGGGGTGGTTATTGTAAAGTGTGTGAGTGGCTGGTAGTTCTTAAGTGTGTGTTTTTCATGGTGTAAATCACCACCCAAGGAGAAATTCTCTCCTTTGGGTGGGTTTGATGTTCATCTATCTTTGTATATGTTTCTTCATTGTAATTTGTTATTCAATATCAATGAAATCATAACATTATACATTACACACACATCCTTGTTCTTTGATTCACAACTTCCACCCATCTTTAATTTTGAATTCTCAGATCTGAAAATAATGAATCCTAAGATCCAAGCTCAACGAATCTGAAATTATTGATTCAGCAAAATGGTATCAGAGCTGTTGGTTGCTGGGTTCATTTATGTTTCAGATCTGTTTTCATCTTTAAAGATGTTTACAACAAAGAAGAAAATCACAAAAATGAATAACAAGCATCTGTTCATCAATAACTCATATGTTCATCAACAAAATCAAGAAATCTGCTCTTATTTGCTTTGAATTGAAGATGATAAAGCATTTAACAAAAGACATTCGGTTCAATCCTTCAATCAAGTAAATTAAATCCGTCCCAAGAAGAAAAGTGCCTCGAACAAGTTGTAATTCGATGAGATTGTTGAATCAAATTCAACCACAGCTCAGATCCAAGAAGAAAATTGCTTCAAACAGATGGTAATCGATGGTTTTTTTTAAATCAGATCCAAACATACATGAACCCAGCAACCAACATCTCTGATACCATTTTGCTGAATCAATAATTTCAGATTCGTTGAGCTTGGATCTTAGGATTCATCATTTTCAGATCTGAGAATTCAAAATTAAAGATGGATAGAAGTGTGTGAATCAAAGAACAAGGATGTGTGTGTCATGTATAATGTTATGATTTCATTGATATTGAATAACAAATTACAATGAAGAAACATATACAAAGATGGGTGAACATCAAACCCACCCAAAGGATAGAATTTCTCCTTGGGTGGTGATTTACACCATGAAAAACACACACTTAAGAACTACCAGCCACTCACACACTTTGCAATAACCACCCCTACCAAAGTAGCACTAGTGGTTCTATTTATAATGTTATTACATCATGACCTAATCTTGACTTTTCTTGTGGTCTTGATGTTGACTTTGTCTTGTTGACTTTGTCTTGTGTTTGTTTTGTTTTGTTTATCAACTTGGTCTCTGAACTTGTAAAATAAGATTTTCAGTTGGCTTTGATTGTATTTTGAAAAGCTTCAGTTTATCTATTGTTGAACCCCACTGATCAGACCCCAGATGTGCATCCTTTGGGCTAAAACAGCCGCACATCAGTGAGCAAACGACACCTAGGGTCGTGAACCTCCATTCATTTTGCTTGCAAGGCTTTTCATTCATCATAAGGGCTGGAGGGTAACATTCATTAGGTTAAACTGTCTTTCTTTCATTTCTTTGTGACCATTTATTTATGAATAATACTTTTAAGATATTCATTACCTTATAATCACTTACCATGAAATAATATTTATTATTCACAACAACAGCCTATAAGAAAGGAATCAAACGTTAGAAACATTAAACAAGCATAATCTTTCCTTATACATAAGCACTTAACATTGAAATTTTATCCCCAAAATTTCAAAAAATTTCTAAGTGTCTACGACGCATGAACAAACAAACTACGGACAGCTTAAAATTTTCTAAGTGTCCACAGCGGACTGCCAAAGTCCACAGCGGACAGCCAAAGTCCACAGCGCATGGCCAAAATATTCTAAGTATCCACAGCAGATGAACAAATCCACAGCGAACAGTTCATAGAATTCATTAAGTTTCCCCAACGGATGAACAAATCCACAATGGATGAACAAGTCCACAGCGGATGAACAAGTCCACAGCGGATGAGCAAGTCCACAGCGGACAAATAATAAAATTGACCAAGGGTCCACAGTGGTCATGCAAAATCCACAGTGGATGGCATAATTTCTTCTAAGTGTCTACAACAGACAGTTTAATGTTCACAGCGGACAGCATGCAAAAATCTTCTAAGTGTCCACAGCAGACACTTTAAGGTCCACAACGGACACTTTAAGGTCCACAATGGAAAACATGCAAAATACACTAAGTGTCCACAACGGACACCGTGCAAACACTGTGCAAAATCTACTAAGTGTCCACAGCAGACACTTTATGTCCACAGCAGACAACATGCATGACTTTTCTAAGTGTACACAGCAGACATCATGTAAAGATATGCAATGCATCATACGTACTTCCAGTCCCCAAATATCATTCTAACTTATACTAAGCATAGATCTAACATGTTACACACATAAAACATGCTAAACATCATTCAACAACTTAGAAATCATCTAAAAAAACATACATCAACCGTACATAGTAGTACATCATGGAAAAATTCATAGTTGGTTTAGAAACCTCCTGTCCAGTATGCATAACAGCCCCAAACACTTAGAAAACTAGTAAAAGAGGGGATCTAGAACTCACCTTCAATAGCTTTCAAGTAGAACACCTTAAACACGAGAGCCCACTTGAAGTTCCAGCACCTTAAAATCTCACTTTCTTGAAGAACTTTCCACTTTCTCTCTCTAAAACCAGATGGGAACTTTCTCTTCTTTTTTTCTAGCTGATATCTACTTGAAAGAAAAGGTATGGGTAGCCTTAACACCTTTTTGAGCCCACTATGTGCAAGGTTGGCCCTTGCATGCTTTTAACCCTTGCTTTTGAACTAACTTCCTGTTTGCTCCCTTATTTTTCTTTTCTTTCTGTTTTTAAAATTTCCGGGTGTTACACCGTTGTTCCTAACAAGAACAAAGGAGGAGTACCATGACAAACTCCTCATCAAAAAGTTGTTTTAACTAATGATAAAACCTTTTATAACAACTTCAAACAATCAAACAGGAGACATAAGTCTCAGAATAGAAAACAAATTATAACAGAATGAATCAACTTGTAAAAGGTGACTTAGTTATAGGTTTACCATAAAAAGAATTCTTCTGTACAGAACACTGCACTGCATGTCTGAAAGGCAAACAACACAGAGTGTCTTATAAGTCAAAATTGGTAAACTCTAACAACACACCACTCAAATTGCTTCACATGGACCTTTTTAGCCTAACAAACATCCTAAGTATAGGAAAGAAGCAATACTGTCTTGTCAAAGTAGATGAATACTCCAGATTTACCTGGGTTTTCTTTCTACTACACGAGTCAGAAACATCAGAAATCATCAAATCCTTTATCACTAAAATTGAGAATCAGTTGGATATTAAGGATAAATCTTTAAGAAGTGATAATGGTACTAAATTTAAAAATGACTTCATTTCTTCTTTTTGTGCAGAGAAAGTAATCAGTCATCAATTCAGTGTAGCAAGGACTCCTCAGCAGAATGGAGTTGCTAAAAGGAGAAATAGAACATTGTTAGAAGCTACTAGATCTATGCTAGCTGACTCTCTATTACCCATATCCTTTTGGGCTGAAGCAATCAACACAACTTGCTACATTCAAAACAGAACTTTAATAATCAAAGAACATTCTAAAACTCCATATGAATTAATGTTTAAAAGAAAACCTTTCATTAGATTTCTTAAAGCGTTTGGATGTTTTTTTCAATATTAAACACTAGAGAACAATTATCTAAGTTTGCTTCAAAAGCAGATGAAGGATTTTTTGTTGGATACTCTGGAAGCTCAAAAGCTTACCGAGTATACAATCCAAGACTAAACATAGTGGAAGAAACAACAGATGTTGTTTTTAATGAACATTCATTCACTAAGAAAGTCATTGGATCAGACTGGTTGTTTAATATTGACTTATTAACAAAATCATTTGACACATCTTACTTTGATGTTTCAGGTACCAAGGATGATAATGAGTATCCAATGGTTCCACCAACAACCATTGATGTTCCATTAACTGCAACATCACTCCTTCCAGTACCACAGTTTCAACTCCTCCAGAACAAACAAACACATCAAAAGAAACATCATCAGACACACCATCTTCATCAACTCCTGTGACCACCCAACCACAACAAAATAACCAAACTAAGTCACATCAACTAGCCACAGTTGAAGAAGATGATGATTATCATTCATTACCTCATACAGATCATGAAGATGAAACTCTAGATTTCTTTCATGATTCACCACAAACATTCACTGGACCCACAACTCCAAATACCCTTGCTCATCCGTCAACACCCAATCAAACAATCACCAATCTTGATTCAACCATCCCTGTTGATTAGATTGCAACAACCAGAGTTCACAAATATCATCCTTTAGAAAACATCATAGGTGACCTCAATTCCAGATTGACACGAAGTCAATCGGATACAACAAATATTTGCTTGTATTCCTGCTTCCTATCTCTATCTGTACCCAAAAACATCATAAAAGCACTCAAGGACAACAGTTGGAAGCAATGCAAGAGGAATTACAACAATTCAGAAAGCAAGAGGTATGGAAGTGGGTTGACCTGCCTAAAGGTTAATATGCCATTGGCATAAGATGGCTATTCAGAAACAAAGCAGATAACAGAGGGATTGTCATCAGAAACAAAGCAAGGCTAATTGCCCAAGGATATACTCAAGAGGAAGGCATTGATTATGATCATGTCTTTGCTCCGGTAGCTAGACTAGAAGCCATCCGAGTGTTCCTTGTATATGCTCATCTAAAAACTTCACTGTCTTCCAAGTGGATGTCAAGTGTGCATTCCTCTATGGAAAGATAGATGAAGAGATATATGTTGCTCAACCACCAGGGTTTGAAGACCCAGAATTCCCCTACAGAGTCTACAAGTAAGATATAGCTCTGTACGGTCTTCATCAAGCACCTAAGAAGTGGTATGAAACTTTATCTAAGTTTCTCCTACAGAATGGGTACACCCGAGGGAAAATAGATCAGACATTGTTCTTAAAGAGAAAAGAACAAGACTTATTAGTGGTTCAAGTCTATATGGATGACATAATTTTTGGCTCCACCAACATCCAACTTTTACAGAAAGTTTGAAACTATTATACAATCAAATTCCAAATGAGCTCAATGGGAGAAGTTATCTTCTTCCTTGGTCTTCAAGTTCAACAATCTGTTGAAGGAATTTTTATCAATTAGAGCAAGTATGTGAATCAAATATTAAAGAAATACAACATGTTTGATTGAACATCTAACAAAACACCATTTGCAAATGGATTAAAATTTGGCCCCGATCCAAAAGGAACATCAGTTGATCAGAAGCTTTACAGATCAATGATAGACTCTCTGATGTATCTAACAGCAAGCAGACCAGACATCATGCATGTATTTTGCATGTGTGCCAGATACCAAGCAGATCCAAAAGAATCACACATAAATGCTGCAAAGAGAATCTTCAGATACTTAAAAGGCAAACCAGCACTTGGCCTATGGTATCCAAAAGATGGAGATTTCTCTTTATATGCATACATAGACAGTGATTATGGTGGATGCAAAAACAATAGAAAATCCAATACTGGAGGTTGTCAGTTTCTTGGATCAAGATTGATCTCCTGGCAGTGCAAGAAACAAACAAATATCTCTATGTTAACAACTAAAGTAGAATGCATACCTGCTTCTGCATGCTGTTCTCAGGTGCTTTGGATTCAAAACCAAATGCTTGATTATCGCTTTAATTTTCATAAAACCTAATACACATTGACAATTCTACTACCATGTTTATAACTGACAATCCAGTTCAACATTCATAGACATCAAATATCATTTTTGAGAGATTGCTCAGAAAAGGGGCTGATAAAGTAATCAAAGTCCATACAGACAATCAATTGGCTGACCTGTTACCAAACCATTTGATTCAACAAGATTCGAATTTCTGGTGCAGTCACTTGGTATGATCAACTATGAACCAAACAAGTAATGATTTCAAAACATTAGTTTCAAAAACCTTGATTGTCAAAGTCCAAGTTTAACATAAAACAAGCATCTTTAAAAATCAAGATATCAAACAAACATCATGTTTTCTAATTAACAAACAATTTGAATCACATAAAACCATTCATGAGAAATGATAGTACAAAGACTATTCTTCACTTGAGTCATTTCCACTAATAAAGACTAATAATACTTGTTTGATATGGGGATAGGCTCAGCATGGGACACCTAACATCACATACAATAGTGAAGAGCTAAATCTCATGATACGTGGTCAGCAACACACATCTTGGTTTATGGTGAGTATTAGTCTATCTAATATAGGTTGTTTGTAAAGTAACTACAATACACTAAGTGAAAAAGTTTAAATTGCTCAATAAGTGTCTCTCTGTTATGATTATCATAGACCTGGAGTGCTCTACGACATTCTTTGTTGTGTGAGCACAGAAACTGACCTACATCATGATCCAAAAGAGTCCTAATAAGGAACACATCCATTAAGGATGAACAATGAAAAGAATACCAAAGAGGATCACCTTCCAAAGTGAAGTGAAAAAGAATCCAAATGTGTATCAAACAACATGGATCAATTAAGCATTTATTCTTAAGTAGCTAGTCATAAGTATGAAAGTACTTTCTAGCATCTTGAGGAGGATGATATGAACATACAATCAGATGTGGGGTATATACAATTCATGTTAATACACTCAAAACATGATAATCACTTACTGTTTAAATCAATCATTAATGCCATGCATGATTTTAAGTGGATCATAAACTGCAATCAACATTGTATTAGTCTATGTCTATTCTCAAAATCATCCAAACAACTCAGTGAAAATTTAAGACTAGTATGATCTCATATCATGTGCATATGATACATGACCAAGCATGAAAATCAACCATTCTTAGTTAGATAAAATGCTATCTTTCTATATGTTTATCATGCAAACAATCAAATTGGACTGATAATTTCCATTAAAACAAATTCAAATTGTCATTATATAAAAAGTTTTTATAAATATGCAAATTTAGGTGGAGTAATGAACATGAAAATATCAAAGGCAGTAGAACATTTGCATAATCATAGAATTTTAAATTTTGAAAATAAAATTTTGAGTTTTAAATAAAGCCATCAAGCTAACACTCAAACACAACAGTTTGACACATATGCATATGCACAATATTGCATAAAATTGCTTGTGAGTGACTCTTTAACATCCATTTTAACAAACATTTAAATTTTGAAATATTCAAAATAATTTCAAAGTTTGAAAATTTTTATGTTCTCGGAAGAATTAATTGTTCTGGAAGAAATTATTTCGAAACAATAAAAAATTTTAAAATTTTGACACTGTTGTCATAGCGAACACATAAACATATAGACGCTATAGCTACGGTAAACCATTAACATGCAAAATACACCAAGTGTTTATAATGGATGATGTTTCTAAATCATCAGTGTGAATGATCAGTAACATTCCACAGCGTATGACAATAAGTCATCCGGTGTTAATGTCTCTTAAACAAACAGTGTACACAGCGCATGAACAAGGCTCATCCACTGTGTATACACAAACAAACAAACTGCTGAATCAATATTTCAGATTTAATGGCGTGGATCTTAGGATCATCATGTCAGATCCTAAAAATCAAATTTAAGATGGTGGTGTGTGGCGAATCAAAGACAAAAGAAGTAGATGATAATAAGTAGATGATTTCATTGATGTTGATGAACAAAGTACAACGAAAACCAAATACAAAGATGGATGAAGATCAAACCCACCCAAAGGAGAGAATTTCTCCTTGGGTGGTGATTCACCCATCAGAAAACACACACACAAGAACAACACTTGCAAAAATGCACAAGTAGGTCTATTTATACTATTATTACATCAAGACCTATTTTAACTTTCTAATTGGTCTTGATGTGGACTTTGTC
Source organism: Flaveria sonorensis (assembly GCA_025506505.1). NCBI lineage: Eukaryota > Viridiplantae > Streptophyta > Magnoliopsida > Asterales > Asteraceae > Flaveria > Flaveria sonorensis. The sequence goes on from CM046436.1 coordinate 47,803,798, forward strand.
TTATATTTGTTTTTCTTCTGTTTATCAACTGGTTTCTAAACTTGTACAATGAGATCTTCAGTCGACCGTAATTATCATTTTGGTAAGCTTCAGTTATTCAATTGTTGGACCCAACAATACTCCCCCTAAACTAACGCTTGGCAAACTTTAAACTTGAAGATCTTCTCAGTCACATGTTTTCTTGATCAACTGATGTTCTGACATAGTTCACTATAGTTCTCCCCTTTGATTAAGCTTCTCCTAATATATTTCTGACAAAGGATAGAATCTCTTGTGAATACTTAGCGTTGGATATGGGTCGTATCATTTTGGATTACAGTTCATATCACACTCAAGCATTAGAATGTATTAGGCATATGATAGGGCTTTAAACTTCAATAAACAGCATCAGGAAATAAATCAATCTTGAAAACACTTCCACTTTTTGAATCTCTAAATAACTTGATAATTTCATTCTTTAGTGACTGGTTTTTCCCTTGATTAAAGTCTGTCTAACTGTTCAGCTTAGTAGATAGACACGGGTGCACAACATCATCATAGAATATGAATCCAAGTATTTCAAAATGAGTATCTGACACGTATACAGATCCCTGAGTGAATCGGTGATTATGTGACCAAAGTGATTCTTCATTTCTTTTGAATGCTCAAAATGGACAGGCTTGTGGTTGCAATCATCCACATTCATGATAATATCTTTTTATTATTTGTTGTTAACATCTGTTCATCATCTCTGTAGTTGGATGAATTGCAATTGAATTTATGGTTATTGAATGGATTGCATATGAAACTAACTCATCCGCATTAGTTGAGCAATACATCCGCATTTGTTTATCAAGGCATCCGTATTTGTTACACGTAACAAATGAAACCGCATGATTTTCAACCATCCGCATTTGTATGATGTGAATCCGCATTTGTATAATTGAGATAACTCCTCCGCATTTGGTAGCAGATTATCGGCATTTTGTTATCACATCATCGCATTTGATTGCAACTCATCCACATTTGTTATCACATCATCCGCATTTGATTGCAACTCATCCGCATTTGTTATCACATCATCCGAAACATTTGATTTCAACTCATCTCCGCATTTGTTATCACATCACCGCATTGATTGCAACTCATCCGCATTTATGTAATGTTCTCCGCATTGTGTGTTTACAAATGCGCATGTGTAGAACACCCATATGTTGGGGTGACATCGGATAGAAGGATTTGGGGAGCGTTGAAGTGATCGATGCTACGATGAAAAGTTAGAGAAGATCAAGGCCCTTTATGAAGGCGGCAAAAGATAGGAAAAAGTGTATGCTGACAAGAGGCGGTAGACCGATGAATTCAAGGTGGGTGATAAAGTTATGCTGAAAGTTCACCTTAGAAGGGGATCATTAGGTTCAGAATGCTGGGTAAGCTGAGCCCGAGGTCTATAGACCTTTCTGAATTATTGCTCGAGTAGGAAAGGTGGCCTATAGGTTGGAGCTACCTGATGAGTTAAGTGGGATTCATCCAACATTCGTGTATCTCATCTGAGGAAGTGCTTAGCCGACAAGGATATGATTGTGCCACTAGGATATTGAGGTGGTATGAATGGCTCAATTATGTGGAGCAATCGGTGGCCATCATTGACAGAAAAAAGAAGAGGCTGCGGAATAAAGTGGTTTCACTGGTGTGAGTACAGTGGAGGCACAGGAAGGGATCCGAGTCTATGGGGAGATCGGGAGAGATGACACAGCATTATCCATAACTATTCAAGGAGTGACGGTTTCGAGGACGAAACCTATATAAGGGGGGTGGACTTGTAACACCTAGATATTTTAAAAAAGAAGAAAAGAAGAGAAAAATAAAAGAAAAGAGAAGTATAAAGAAAGAAAGGTGAAATAACCCAAGTTGAGGGGTTAAAGTATGCAAGAGGCAAACTTTATATTATTATGTTTAAAGTGGGCATGGCCGCCCACTCTTCCTGCTCCCACCAACTGCTCGGTTGCAAAAGTAAAAGAACAGAGTTTTCATCGGTTTTCTAGAGAGAGAAGAGAAGAAGAAGAGTCTAGAGGTATGATTTGTGTGATTTGTTCGGTTTCAGCTGGGTTTTAGCTTGTAGATCGAGTCTTATGTGTTCTCGTTTTCGGTTGGGTGTGTTTTGGTGTGTTTAGGTGTTTGAACTCAAGTGCTCTTGAGTTTGGAGGAGTTTTACTCGAGGCTTGTAGGTGGTCTAGATCCCCAGTTTTTCTGTTTTAAACATGTTTGGGGCTGAAATGCATGTAAAGTAATATTTTGCGAATTTCCAGTATGTAACCATATGTGTTCCCTTGTTTTATGTGGGTATGGTGTTTGTGAATATTTGACTGATATGATGTTGTATGCTTGTTTTATGAGCTTAGTATGCTAGATTTGGCTAGGATTATGTAAGGATGATGATCGGGAATTGAAATTTGCATAGGTTAGAACTGGTATAGTGCCCATGCATCCAACTGCCCATATGCCTAAGGGTTTGCTCATGCGCCTAAGTTTCCCATGCGCCCAAGTAGTCATGCGCTGCATAGTACTCATGCACCTACATAGTTCCCATGCGCCTAAGTTTTTGCCCATACGCCTAAGTGTTGCTCATGCGCCTAAGTTTCCCATGCGCCCAAGTATTCATGCACTGCATAGTACTCATGCGCCTGCATAGTATCCATACGCCTAAGTTTTTCCCATGCGCCTAAGTTTTCCCCATGCGCCAAGTGTTCCCCATGCGCCTAAGTGTTCATACGCCTGCATAGTGACCAGCGCCACAATAGTGTCATGCGCCTAAGTTGCCTTAGAAATTTTCTGAAATTTTGGAAAAATGGAAATTTATGATTAAGCTCTGGAATGTTTTGGTGGGTATGTTTGTTCTTTTATGCATGTTATGGCCTGTATTGATGTCCTTATTACGTTAATACGTGACTTTACGTGGTGTGTTAATGCTATGTACGTAAAGTATTATATAATAAAAGTGAAAGACATTATTAACGAAGTGGAACCTGATGAAAGAATGTAAAGTCTTGCAAGCAACTGAAAGGAGGTTCACAATCATTAAGGGGTTGTTAGCTCACTGTGTGCGGTTAGCTAACCCATGAGGATGCACACAGGGGTCATCTTTGTGATTGACCAGTATGTACAAAACGGGACCCTTGTCACTTGCCCCGGTAAAGAGTCAGCTTCGTGCACAATGTTAGGGGTCTAGATAAGACTTCGGCCTAGTACCAGCTTCGTGCACAATGTTTGGGGTATAGCATATGACATTTGTCTAGATGAAAGTGAAAAATAATGATGGAAGTACAAAATGAATGAAAGTAATGTTGAAAGATAATAATGATATATCAAGATGTATGTATGGTGTGTGATCACGAACGAAAGTAAAAGAAAGGTTTTACTAAAGGTAAAGTATTTATTATATAAAACTAGAACTCACTCAGCGACGGTGATTTTCATGCATTTTCAGTTGGCAGGTAACTTGTTGCTGAGGATGGCAAGAGGGTGAGCTACTGGCAGGCAGAGGTTGTGATTGATCAACTGTGGGGTTCCCAGGAACGGGGTCTTACAAAGACTTACTTCAGCACATCTGATTCAGGAAGATCTAGAAGAAATAGATCCAGATGATGTTGAAAGAATGGACTTGAAATGGCAAATGGCCATGATTACAATGAGAGCCAAGAAATTCTTCGAAAAAGGAAGAAGCTAAGTCTGAATGAGAACATAAAACTTGGATATGACAATCCAAGGTAAAGTGTTTTAATTATGGTGTGACTAGCCATTTCTCTAGGGAATGCAATGCTCCCGAAGAAGTAGCAAAAATTACCAAAGAACTCACATGGTCAGCCATCATCTCAATCCAACTCAAGCTTTCAATCAAGCAATCAACATCAGTATCAACTTCAAAATCAGCATCAACAAACTCATCATAATCAACCATAACTTACTCATCAAGCTCAGGGAAGCAACCAACCAACTCTAATGCACTTGTCATCAGACAAGATGGAGTCTGTGACTGGAGCCTATATGCAAGGCAGTCAAGCCTCACTTCCAGAATCATGCCTCTCATGGTCACATCATGATGGTCAGCTCCAATGCCAACTAAGGTAAAATCTAATCTTTGTAGTGATAATGCATTCAAGAAGTACAGGGATATCGAGAACATAATCACAAGTTGGCTCTTAAAATCAAAGAGAAAAGGTCAAATCTAAAGTTAAAACATGAAATGAAAAGTTTAAATTAAATGAAATAACTCCTTTCAGATATGAAAAACTCTATGGTGAAAAGTACACTCTAGCAGCTGAGAATGAGAAGTTAACTGAATTGTTAACAAAAACCAAAGCTGAGCAATTAGCTACAGAAGTGAACTTGAAAAGTTTAATTCTCTTTGCTAAGCTGCAAGAGTTACTTGACCACAGAAAGAGCAAAGGATATGACTGGGATAGGATACAATTCTTGTCCACCTCCGTACAATGACAACTATACGGTATGCCAAAGGCACTCACATTCTGATTCAACTGAACCAAACGTTATTGAAACTAAAATATTGTTCTAGATAACCAATCCTCAAAACAAACCACAGTGTTTATATTGAAACCAATGAGGATAAAATCAAGTGGGTCACCCAATCAAAATCAAAGAGTGCTCATACAAACCTGTAGTTGCCAAGAACCAAAAACAGTTCAGTCAAAGCAATTGTGCCATTTGTGAAATTCATCCCTAAAAATCTCAAGTGGTGAAGAATGCTGAAGTATCAGTGAAATCCTTTGTTGAAAGCAGATCTATAGTGAGATTAAATCTCCTAAAAATTCAAGCAAATCGGAAAGGTTTCATGAAAATCCAAAAGCAACACAATAGCATCTCACATCAAAGGAAAAATCTCCCATGGTTCAAAATCAAAAGTAAAAACTGAACCAATCTCATCAACAAAGTCAAAACAGGGGGTCGGTTTGACATTTCAATAAAAAGGATGTAGACCAATGAAAAGGAGTTAAGTAAGGAAAAAGGAAGCAAAACTAGTGCTCCAAGACCCAAGCAAAGTGAATGAAACAATCTACAGAAACTAAGATGGCTGAATTGATTCTTCATCAAAAACAAAATTCGAAGCTAATCAAAAATCTGTTATATCACATGAAGTCTTCAATTCAAAATCAAAAGACAATCAAATGTACTGTGACATTTGTGAGATGTCTAATCATAACACAGATGAGTGTTATTCTAATCAATATTGCTCTATATATGACATGAACAATCATTCAACAAAAAATTGTTATTTCAACAAGTATTGTTCTGTATGTGATATGACAAATCACAATATATCTGATTGTTTCTTTAAACAGAAAGGCTTGAGAATCCCACAAAATAAGCCTATTTCACCAATTTCAACTGACAAGGTCAAACACAGAAGTCTATCACACATTAAACAAACACGGGTTTCAAATTTTGATGATGACTTTTATGATCAATGGTAGTCAAAGAGTGTCAAAAGAAATCTCAATCATAATATGAAACAATCATTTGGTTCTCGCCCAAAAATTAAAACAAAAGTGATTTCTGAAAATCAAAACGTGCCCAATTTCTACATAGAAACCAGGATGAAAGATTTGACTACTCTTCAGACTACTCTGTTGAAATTGATGAAATAAAAACCAAAAGGACTCCACAGAAATTCTTCAAAGCATCAATCTCTAAATCACAACCTAGTGGCAAGTATCAAAAGGTTACAGTAAAGGATAGAAATGGGCAAGCCAAGACCATCATGGCTTGGGTTCCATATTCTAAATAGTTCTTTTATGCTTGTAGGGTCATCCATATAGGTCAAACAACTTATGGTATATGGATAGTGGATGCTCCCGTCACATGACTGGAGACAGTTCCCTCCTTCATGACTTCAAGCATATACAAGGAACTATGTAGCATTCGATGGAAACTCACAAGGTGGCATAATTACTGGGGATGGATCTGTAACAAATGGACTTCTGAACTTTGACAAAGTGAACTACTGCGAGAACCTGAATTTCAATCTCCTTAGCGTGTCTCAGATCTGTGACAAGAAATATTCCACTCATTTCACAGACACTCATTGCTACATTTTGAAACTAAGATTTCAAATTCTTGAAGATTTGGTTGTCTCGAAGACTCGAGAAAGGATAATACCTATGTCTTGAACCTTAAATCTGCTCAACCAATAGAAGAAACATGTCTTTTGTCTAAAGCATCATTTGACGAGTCACAACTTTGGCATAGACATTTAGGACACAAATTTCAAAAACATGAACAGATTGGTAAAGGAAATCATGTGATTGGTTTACCTCAAAAGGAATTTCATTTTATTGACCACTGTTCTGTATGTCTCAAAGGAAAACAACATAAATCTACCCATTTATGTGTTGGAGAGACCATTTCTTATTTTGTGCTGAAGCTATTATAAAGCAGAAGCTGAAACAGGTGAAATCAAAGGGCATTACTTCAATGCTACTGTGGGTACATGTGAAGAAATGCTTAAAGGGCAAATAGCCAAAGCTTGTGAACATAATCAATACTCCATTGAAATTACTTCATATATATCTCTTTGGACCAACTCATGTCATGAGTAATGGCAAGAAACAGAATTGTTTGGTGATCATTGATGACTTTTCACGATTCACATGGGTCTTCGTCCTTCTTCATAAAAATGAAGCGTCCCAAATAATAAAAGATTTTATCACTAAAATTGAAAATCAACTCGATCTAAAGGTAAAATCAATCAGAAGTGATAATGGGACAGATTTTAAAATGAAAACTAACATCATTTTGCACACAAAAAGGCATTGCTCATCAATTTAGTGCAGCCGGAACTCCTCAATAAAATGGGGTAGCTGAAAGGAGGAACAAAACACTGATTGAAGCAGCAAGAACAATGCTAGCAGATGCTAAGCTACCAATTACCTTTTGGGCTGAAGCAGTCAAACATCGTGTTTTATGCAAAAACAAACTTTGATTGTTAAATAAAACAGCAGAACACTTTATGAACTTCTTTTCATAGAAAACCATTCATTGAATTTTTCAAGTCATTTGGTTGTCCCGTCTTAATATTAAACACCCAAGATCATTTAGGAAAGTTTGCTGCTAAATCTAATGAGGGATTTTTTGTAGGTTCTTCCTCAGTCTCAAAGGCTTTCAGAGTGTTTAATCCTAGATTAAACATTATTGATGAATCAACAAATGTTCAATTCAATGAGAACTCCTTTCCTAAGTCAATTAATGGTCCCGATTGGTTGTTTGATATTCACTCTTTTACAAGATCTTTTGATAAGTTTCACTTGTCAAATGCAGGTAACCTACAATCAGCTGTATATTCTGGAACAGTAGAAAGAAGGGATGACTTTCCAATGATTCCTCCATCTTTGCAAATCAACCTGATGAAGAAGTTCCATTGCAAGCTGATCCTGTTAGACAAGAAATACAAAATCAGAGTGTCTTAACTGAGGTTCGTCCTAGTACACTACCCACTCCTTCAGCAGAACCGTCTACTGAAGATAGAAATCAAGAACCAGCTACTGTGGCAGTTGAAACTGATGTGAATACAAATGATGGAAGTCTTTAAAGTGCTACTGTTGTTGAAGCTGAAGTTGGTGAAGTATTTGATTACATTCACAATTCTCCTACATCACAACCTGAAGGTGCCTCTCTCCAAGATAAAATGAATGTCTCTAACTTGATGTATCAATTGCTGATGACTCAATTCCAACCACCAGGATACATAAGAATCATCCAGTGTCAAGCGTCATGGTGATGTAGATGAGCGAGTGACAAGAAGCAAGTCAAGTATTTCAAACATTTGTTTGTTTTCTTGCTTTCTGTGTCAAACAGTTCCCAAAAATATAAAAGAGGCTCTTCAAGACAACAGCTGAATCATGGCAATGCAGGAAGAATTGCTCCAGTTCAAGAAACAAGAAGTATGGCCACTAGTAGACCTTCTCGAAGGACAATACCCTATCGGTACCGGTGGTTATACAGAAACAAGACTAATACAGGGGCATTGTTATCAGAAACAAGGCAAGATTGGTTGCACAAGGATACACCCAAGAAGAAGGAATAGACTATGATGAGGTGTTTGCACATGTTGCCAGATTAAAAACCATAAGACCTTTTCTTGCTTACTCTGCATCTATGAAATTCACTGTGTATCAAATGGATGTAAAATGTGCATTTCTTTATGGAAAAAACTCTAAAGAGGTCTATGTGAGTCAACCACCAGCTTTGAGGAAACGGATTCCCTCACAGGGTGTACAAGCTTGTCAAAGCTTTGTTTGGCCTATATCAAGCCCACGAAAGTGGTACGAGACTTTATCATCTTCCTTCTTGCACACGATTATGAGAGAGGAAAGATTGATCAGACTTTGTTCAAAAAAAGAAAAGAACATGAAATGTTTCTAGTCCAGATCTACATGGATGATATCATTTTTGGATCAACAAACAAGTAACTTTGCAAGGATTTTGAAGACCTTATGCACTCCAAGTTCCAGATGAGTGTAATGGGGGAGCTTACATTCTTCTTAGGATTGCAAGTATAGCAGACAGCAGATGGAATCTTCATCAATCAATGAAAATACATGGAATCCATGTTGATGAAATTTCATTTTGCAGATTGTCAGTCTATTAGAAATCATGTGGATACAAAAATGAAGATTGGTCCAGACTCAGATGGCTAATAAGTGGATCAGACTCACTGTCGATCAATGATAGGGTTGCTCATGTATCTAACAGCAAGCAGACCTGGCATAATGTTTGGTGTATGTGTTTGTGCTAGATATCAAGCAGATCCCAAGGAATCACATGTAAATGTTGTAAAGAGGATATTCAGATATCTCAAGGGCAAGCCTGCACTTGGATTATAGTACCTAAAGAGGGAAGATTTCAATCTCTTTGCCTACACAGAAAGTGATTACGGGGGATGAAACCTCAATCGGAAGTCCACTTCTGGAGGTTATCAATTTCTTGGTCCCAGACTGGTCTCCTTGCAGTGCAAGAAGCAGACAAACATGTCTGTTTCCACAGCTGAAGCTGAGAACATAACAACATCAGCTAGTTTCTCTCAAGTTCTCTAGATTCAAACCAGATGCTTGATTATGGTTATAACTTCTTGCACACACAAATTCACTTGACAACACAACCGCCATACTCATAACAAACAATACAGTTCAGCACTCAAAAACCAAACACATTGAAATTAGATCACTTTTTGAGAGACTGTGTTGCAAAAGGGTTAATCAAGTCGATACACATTCACACGGATAATCAATTAGCTGATTTGTTCACTAAGGCATTTGACCCTAGTCAGTTTGAATTCTTAGTTCAATCAATTGGCATGATTAACCTTGAGTAAAATCAAAATTTGCAAAAATATTCAAATATTATAAAAATACAAAAAGAAGTTATTTTTGTTGAAGTATTTGAAATATACTCCAATAGGGAAATGCTATAATTACAGTCGTTATATCATTCACTGTGCTTATTTCAAAATCTTGAAAGACTGACATGACTTATCTGATATGCGGGTAGACTCAGCTTGGAAAAGAAGATACATGCTGTGATGAACAAAAGCTCATATTCAGCTGTGAAAGCCATCATCTCATGTATGAGTAAGTATTAGCTTATCCAAGTATGTGTGTGTGTAGTAACCTAAACACACCAAGTAATGATGCTTATGAATCTCATTCAACCACATCAGTTTCTCCTCTGTTTTGCTGTGCAAAGACCTGGAGAAACAGGCATAAAATACCGATGTCATGATCCAAAAAGATTGCCAATATGGAACACATCCAAAATGAATGAATTAATAAAATCAAAAGAATCCCAAAGAGGATCACCTTCCAAAGTGAAGTGCAAAAAGAATCCCAATGTGGATCTAATAATTTTAAAGATCAAAGTAAAACAATCCAATGAGGATCCCCTTACCCAAAACCAAATGAGATTTCATAAAAACCAATGAGATTTCATAATTTAAATGACATGGTTATGTAAGTTGTGATGGGGTGGTTGATCTTGCCATGCAATTGAGTGTGAGGTACATGTTGAATATTTAATCTACTCAAAACATGATAAAAATCACAAGCATTAAAATATTAACCAAGTATGAGTTTAAAAGGACAACATACCTACAATCAATATCATCATGATTATGTCTGTTTTACTAAAAATTGCTTGTACTTGTGAAAGGTAAGATTGATATGATCCCATGTAAGGTATACTTCCTCTTCATGTACAGATAAGAAAATCAAAAATTACAAAAATATTTTCTTTCAAAAGTTTAAAATCTTTAAAGCTTTTATCCCATATGGATATAAACTTTATGGGGAGTAATTAAAATTTAATGAAAATACTCACAAAAACATGAAAATTTTACAAAATCTCAAAAATATTTTAATTACTTTGTCCAGTTGCTGCTTTTCTTGAAAAATATAAAATTAGAAAATTGGCTATTATGGTGTGGAAGTTATACTAAAGTATCTCAGCATATGCAGATTTTTGGAAGCATAAAAGTCCAAGATCATTCAAATCTGGGAGACTTGTTGCACATCGGGTGCATAATTCAAACCAAGGCATTTAACCAATGCGGGTAACAGTTTGGTGCAAGGAAAACCAAAGTGAAACTAATGCGGATAAGTAAGCCATTCGCATTTGTTTCCAAACAAATGCGTACAACAAAGTATCATGGCAGAAAACTTATGCGGACAAAATTTGCTCCTCCACATTTGTCAATACGGATAAGTTTCTGTTCATCCGCATTTCCTTAATGCGGAGGACATGATCAATGCGGGTAACTTTGTTGTGAATTTGTATCAAAATAAATCATTAAAACATGTGCTTTCACTCTTCTGTCATTTTATGCTTGAAATCAGTTAATGCGGAGAAGTTTATAAAATGCAGACAAATGAATGTTCATCCGCATTTGTATAGTTTATGCGGACAACTGAATTGTTCATCCGCATTTGTTACAGTGTATGCGGACAACTAAATTGTTCATCCACATTTGCTGCAGCAAGTTCTGATGTAAATGCAAACAAGTCCAAACGTTCTTCCTCATTTAGTACAGAGTAAATGTTGACAGATTTATGCTTCTGCATTTGTCTCAGTACTCAAATGTGTCTAAGTCCAAGCATCCACATTTGCTACAGTACAAAATTAAAACATTCGCATTTCTTCCTTCACTTGCAAAATTTGAGAAATTCATTAAAATGACTATTTTAACAGATCAATCATCGTCATTTAATACTTTTTAAATTTGAGTAAACCAAAGTGAGACGAGCATTGTTCAACTGTTCATCATCAAACATTCAAATCATCATATATCTTGCTTGTTGATTGTTCATTCAGCCTAATTTCATATGTATTTCTATTCTTAGCACAAGTAGTATCGAAACAAGGTGATTCTCGGCGGATTTGCGAGCTTTGAATACCGAACCTATAATGAACATAAAACCCTAGGTTTAGAACAATCAAAATTAACCATGCACAATGGATTTCAAAGAGATTTTCGAGTTCAACGAAACTGATTTCGATGCTTACAAGTAACAATCGATCAGAAACCCTAGGATAACCAAGATGAACAGGGAAACTGAAACTTAAAATGTTGAAATCAAGTCCAATGTTTTAGTGTTATAGATGATTAAAACAATGAACATAATCAAAGATAATCATAAACAAACATAACAATGGTTAAATAACATAAAATCAATGATAGGTCAAATTGCTATGCAACAGTGACCTTGAACTCTCAATTTTGACCTGAGAAAGTCAAACTAAGAAAGTAAAACATGTTCTTACTTGCATAATCTGATATTTGCTAGTACATTACTAACACATGTGTCTCTATTGAAGAATCTATGGCAAACCTAACCTGGATCAAACTCCATAATGTTAGTGGATATCTTGATATAGATGTGCCTGAATCTGAGGGATTGAAAGACATGATCAGATTCATCTCAACAACAAGAATAACACATGCATCACTGTTAGACCCATCATCTATGAGAACTTCATCAAATCTTTTTGGGGAACAACTGAAGTGAATGAAGTAGATGGTGTGAGGACTATATCAGGAACGATCAATGATGATCACACTCTACTTATCTCTAAACAAACTGTGAGACAATATCTATAGTTTGGGGATGATGCCAAGTCTCCCTAAGAACTGGAAGAAGATGACATTCTGACCTTCTTTGCCAACATCGGTTATGAAGGTGGATTTGAAGGAAAACAGATTGTCAAAGAATTAGTTGACTTGTAGTGGAGATTCATGATTCATCATTTCCAACATTGTCTATCAAAAAGGAAGACTGGCTGGAATGACATCCCCATCAGTACATCATCAGCCATTTGTGCCTTTTGCACTAACAGACTGTAGGATCGGTGTTGGTCTCTCAACACAAGTTTTATCTCACAAACTCACTAACCCTAATTTTTGGGTCCAGAAAACTTTTTTTAGAAACCATAACGGACCACACAATGATCACAACAAAAGCCCATATGATGGGCCCAACAAGATCAAACTCCTAGACATGGATAAACACACACCATAATGGGCTTAGGCCCATCACACTTAAAACTGGTCATTAGGCCATGGTGCAAAATGGGCTTGACCCATGAAACCCTAATGGGCCATTGGGCCATGTTATGAGATTGTTCGTGAACTATCAACCCTAGTGGGCTTTAGGCCCGATGTCTTAGTGAAACTATTTGCCAATTAGTCTAATAAATGAAAATTTCATCCTAAGTCTATAAGCCATCCGCACTTGTACACTTAGTCATCCGCTGTAAGCACTTAGTCATCCACTATGAACACTTAGCCATCCCCTGTGAACACTTAGCCATCCGTTGTGAACATTAGTGTATGGGTATGTTATGTATGTTAATGCACTTGCTGAATCCGATATATCCGTCAATAAATAAAAACTTACAACTTAATAACCATAAATTTAAGATATAAAACCTTTGCAAGACATAATCTATATAAACAACAACAACAACAACAACAATAATAATAATAATAATAATAATAATAATAATAATAATAATAATAATAATAATAATAATAAAATAATAATAATAAAATTTAAATTAAATAATAAACCCACCAAATACTTACACCTTACTAATAAAAACTAAAACTAACTTTACATTGAATAATAAGTAATAAAAGATTTACCCCACTCAAATAACACATACATGCATACGTATAAAAACTCATACACACCCGTATGCAAATACTTACACACCATACGACACATACATACTTACATATGTAAATACACTTTTTTTTTAGAAAAGAAATGCTAGTTGACTAGTCCAATCACCACCCAAGCGACCCAATGCATGAAGAGTTCACCTAGGGAACTAGTTGTTTGCATTAGTTGCCATAATCTTCCAATTCCCAAGCATAATCTTGTAATTAAACAAGAAAGTGGACCCAATTTCCCTCCCCAACACCTCTCGGCCGAATCCCCTACAACACTACTGTTAGACCCTGAAAGGATCATACTTGCCAATTCAAGAGGTGGTTGAAGGTTGCACTGGTTGGTAAGCATTAAAGATAGAAGACAACAGAAGACTTTTTGTACAAAAGTATACAAGATAGAAAAGACAAGTATGAAGTACCCGCATTTGTTAATGCGGATGACTAGTGAACAAATGCTGACAAGTATTTGTTCACCCGCATTAACTAATACGGATGAAGACAGAAGAAATGCTGGACTTGTTCACCCGCATTAATCTATGCGGATGAACAAAAGGAAATGTTGATCAAGACTTGTTCACCCGTATTAGTTTATGCGGATGAACAAATGAAGAAATACTGAAAATACTTGTTCACCCGCATAAACTAATACGTATGAACTAAGTTAATGCTGATGAAAAGACAACAAATGCTGATGAAGACATGTTCATCCGCATGAACTAATGCGGATGAACAACTTACAAATGTTTATATTTATTTTGTACTTAGACTAGATTCTCATGTATAAGTCAGGGGTAGTTTAGTCTTTTGTACAGGCAATGTGTATGCCTATAAATAGGGTTTCATACCCTAACTTTTTAAAGTTTTCAACTTCAACAATTATAACATTATTATTATACATCTTTGACTTTTGTGTTCATGTGTTTCATTCACTCAAACATTTATTTCAGTTTCAACTGTTCTGTAATATAGTAATTTCGCAACTATATTACTGACTTAGTCTACATATTCGATCCTAGGTTGAGTCACATCAACCGAGAATATCATTCTCAAACCCAGTCAATTGGTATCAGAGTTGTTGGTTGCTGGGTTCATGTATGTTTCAGATCTGTTTTCATCTTTAAAGATGTTTACAACAAAGAAGAAAATCACAAAATGAAGAACAAGCATCTGTTCATCAATAACTCATATGTTCATCAACAAAATCAAGAAATCTGCTCTTATTTGCTTCGAATTGAAGATGATAAAGCATTTAACAGAAGACATTCGGTTCAACCCTTCAACAGTTAGATCTCATTGAACTTGTACAATGAGATTTTCAGTTGGCTCTGATACCATTTTGCTGAATCAATAATTTTAGATTCGTTGAGCTTGGATCTTAGGATTCATCATTTTCAGATCTGAGAATTCAAAATTAAATATGGGTGGAAGTGTGTGAATCAAAGAACAAGGATGTGTGTGTAATGTATAATGTTATGATTTCATTGATATCGAATAACAAATTACAATGAAGAAACATATACAAAGATGGATGAATGTCAAACCCACCCAAAGGAGAGAATTTCTCCTTGGGTGGTGATTTACACCTTGAAAAACACACACTTAAGAACTACCAGCCACTCACACACTTTGCAATAACCACCCCTTCCAAAGTAGCATAGTGGTTCTATTTATAATGTTATTACATCATGACCTAATCTTGACTTTTCTTGTGGTCTTGATGTTGACTTTGTCTTGTGTTTGTTTTGTTCTGTTTATCAACTTGGTCTCTGAACTTGTATAATAAGATTTTCAGTTGGCTTTGATTGTGTTTTGGAAAGCTTCAATTTATCTATTGTTGAACCCAACAATACTCCCCCTTAAGTGATGCTTGCCAACTTTTACTTGAAGATCTTCTCTGTCACATATCTTCTTGATCAATTGATGTTCTAACACATTTCACTGTAGTTCTCCCCCTAAGATAGGCTTCAAAGCTAGCAACAAAGGCATTGTAAGTAGCCTTTTGTTCTTCAGATCTTTGCTCATTGGGCATACTACAGGGTGTTGCTGTGGACTGAGTAGAAGATGAGGGTTTATGTTGTTAAGCAGCACAGAATCTAGTTGTCTTTGACTGGTCACCAGATGAAAGAAAGTCATCTTCTTCAATCACAAATGCATTCTCAACAGAATGAGTTTCTGATGGAAACTTGTAAGCCTCAATGACTTGTGGTCCACTGAGATTTCTACTCCTTTCATCCAGCTCCAGAGCCTTAATTTTAGCAATCATGATATCCAAGCTTGTACTCTCCAAATCAAGGGTATTCTTTAACTTAGTGACATTTTGTTTCCAGCTTTCTGGTAAACTATGCAGCATTTTCTTGTTCATTTCTTTTTCTTTGTAATTGACCCCATGATTTTAAGATCATTTACAAGTTGAGCAAATCTATGAAGTTGTCTTGAAATTGACTCTCCTTTGGTGTGATGAAAAGTTTCATATTGGTTTTTTAGCTTATCTTTGTTAATTTCAGTCACTTCACTACTTCCCTCACACATGATCTGTAGAGCATCCCAAATCCCCTTAGCAGTTCCATATTTTTCTAATCTTTTCAGAACATCCATTTTCAATGCTTGTGTAAGGATGGAATAAGCTCTAAGATCAATCTTGATTTTCTTATATTCTTTATCATCAAGATTTAAACTGGGATCCTCAATGGGAATTCTTGTAGTTTTGTACTGAGCAGCTTGATCAGCATTTAGAGATAGTGGAATGTAGGGACCTTTGCAAATAGATATCCAGTAGTCAGGATCTACACCTGTAATGTAGTTTCTAAAACAAATTTTCCACTGCTTAAACTCAGATTTGTGTTTAAGCAGAGGAGGTTTTGAAGCATGCCCAATTTCAGAAAGATTGTGAGAATCCATGTTAGATAAACTGATTTTAACTAGGTTGAGTAAGGTTTTAAATTGATTTTAAGTTCGAGCAGTGAGTTGTTCTCTGAATTTTCCGTTCACAGTCTTTACCAGATCTGTTAAGATCAAATCTGTTAGTACGAAGGAGTTCTATGTTTTTGTTGTTTGTGTGTGGGTCGGTTCGACAACAACAGATCAGAATGGTTACTACTTCTTGGTGTTCGATTTCAGTGTGTATGTTTACCAGAAGTATAGATCTTGCTGATAAACAAATCAGTCTACAGTTCAATCGATTTTCACACACAATCTGAAATGATTCTGTGATGAATTCAAGAGCCGAGGCTCTGATACCATTTTGCTGAATCAATAATTTCAGATTCGTTGAGCTTGGAATATTAGGATTCATCATTTTCAGATCTGAGAATTCAAAATTAAAGATGGGTGGAAGTGTGTGAATCAAAGAACAAGGATGTGTGTGTAATGTATAATGTTATGATTTTATTGATATTGAATAACAAATTACAATGAAGAAACATATACAAAGATGGATGAACATCAAACCCACCCAAAGGAGAGAATTTCTCCTTGGGTGGTGATTTACACCATGAAAAACACACACTTAAGAACTACCAGCCACTCACACACTTTGCAATAACCATCCCTTCTAAAGTAGCACTAGTGGTTCTATTTATAATGTTATTACATCATGACCTAATCTTGACTTTTCTTGTGGTCTTGATGTTGACTTTGTCTTGTTGACTTTATCTTGTGTTTGTTTTGTTCTGTTTATCAACTTGGTCTTTGAACTTGTACAATGTGATTTTCAGTTGGCTTTGATTGTGTTTTAGAAAGCTTCATTTTATCTATTGTTGAACCCATTTTGCCAATTATGCTGTTCATCCAATGTCTTCTTGATTAACTGATGTTCTGACACAGTTCACTGTAGTTCTCCCCTTCGGATTAAGCTTCTCCTAATGTATTTCTGATAAAGGATAGAATCTCTTTGAGAATACTTAATGTATTGGATATGAGATGTCTCACTTTGGATTACTGTTTGTTCATATCACACTCAAAGGATTAGAATGTATTAGGCATATGATGAGGCTTTGAACTTCAATACACAGCAACAGGAACATAATCAACGATAAATTGAAGCTTTCCAAAACACAATCAAAGCCAGCTGAAATACATTTGGAGAAGCTTTCCAATTAGAACCGCATATGATGAGTTATTGATGAACAGCATATGATGAGTGAGAAATGCGGATGGCTTCAGTATCTATTGTTGGCATTAGTTCTGTTTGTACAATTAGAACCCACTTTTGGTCTCTTGTTGACTTTGTCTTGTGTTTTGGGTTCAACAATAGATAAACTGAAGCTTTCCAAACCACAATCAAAGCCAACTGAAAATCTAATTGTACAAGTTCAGAGACCAAGTTGATAAACAGAACAAAACAAACACAAGACAAAGTCAACAAGAAAAAGTCAACATCAAGACCACAAGAAAAGTCAAGATTATGTCATGATGTAATTACATTATAAATAGAACCACTAGTGCTACTTTGGAAGGGGTGGTTATTGGAAAGTGTGTCAGTGTCTGGTAGTTCTTAAGTGTGTGTTTTTCATGGTATAAATCACCACCCAAGGAGAAATTCTCTCCTTTGGGTGGGTTTAATGTTCATCCATCTTTGAATATGTTTCTTCATTGTAATTTGTTATTCAATATCAATGAAATCATAGCATTATACATTACACACACATCCTTGTTCCTTGATTCACACACTTCCACCCATATTTAATTTTGAATTCTTAGATCTAAAAATGATGAATCCTAAGATCCAAGCTCAACGAATCTGAAATTATTGATTCAGCGAAATGGTATCAGAGATGTTGGTTGCTGGGTTCATGTATGTTTCAGATCTGTTTTCATCTTTAAAGATGTTTACCACAAAGAAGAAAATCACAAAAATGAAGAACAAGCATCTGTTCATCAATAACTCATATGTTCATTAACAAAATCAAGAAATTTGCTCTTATTTGCTTCGAATTGAAGATGATAAAGCATTTAACAAAAGACATTTGGTTCAACCCTTCAATCAAGTAAATTAAATCCGTCCCAAGAAGAAAAGTGCCTCGAACAGGTTGTAATTCGATAAGATTATTGAATCAAATTCAACCACAGCTCAGTTCCAAGAAGAAACTTGCTTCAAACAGATGGTAATCGATGGTTTTTTTAAATTCAACCACAAAAATGAAGATGAACAACATCAACAATATAAACTTCAACAACAACATCAACAACAACAACATCAACATCAACAACATCAACAACAACATCAACATCAACAACAACATCAACAACAACATCATCAACACAACAATGCCAATGAGCAGTTGACAATAACAACCAAGAAATACAAGAAAGATGATGAACAGATGCCTACAACAAACAAGTAAAACAAGAAACATGATGAATAAGGATGATTGCAACCAACAGGCACATCCATTTTCACATTCGACAGAAATGAAGAAATCAACCTTGGTCACATAATCACTGATCCAATCAAGGATTTGTACAACTGTTAGAAACTCTTTCTGAAGTACTTGGAACCATCCATTATCAAGTTAATTCAGAGATTCAAAGAGTTGAAGTGTCTTCAAGACTGACTTATGTTCTTGATGCTGTTTATTGAAGTTCAAAGCCTCATCATATGCCTAATACATTCTAATCCTTTGAGTCTGATATGAACAAACAGTAATCCAAAAGTGATACACCTTATATCCAATACGTTAAGCATTCTCAAAGAGATTCTATCCTTTATCAGAAATACATTAGGAAAGCTTAATCTGAGGGGGAGAACTACAGTGAACTGTGTCAGAACATCAGTTGATCAAGAAGACATGTGATAGAGAAGATCTTCAAGTCAATGTTTGGCAAGCATCAGTTTAGGGGGAGTATTGTTGGTTCAACAATAGATAAACTGAAGCTTTCAAAACACAATTAAAGCCAACTGAAAATCTCATTATACAAGTTTAGAGACCAAGTTGATAAACATAACAAAACAAACACAAGACAAAGTCAATAGGACAACGTCAACATCAAGACCACAAGAAAAGCCAAGATTAGGTCATGAGGTAATAACATTATAAATAGAACCACTAGTGCTACTTTGGAAGGGGTGGTTATTGCAAAGTGTGTGAGTGGCTGGTAGTTCTTAAGTGTGTGTTTTTCATGGTGTAAATCACCACCCAAGGAGAAATTCTCTCCTTTGGGTGGGTTTGATGTTCATCCATCTTTGTATATGTTTCTTCATTGTAATTTGTTATTCGATATCAATGAAATCATAACATTATACATTACACACACATCCTTGTTCTTTGATTCACACACTTCCACCCATTTTAAATTTTGAATTCTCAGATCTGAAAATGATGAATCCTAAGATCCAAGTTCAACGAATCTGAAATTATTGATTCAGCAAAAAATTGACTGGGTTTGAGAATGATATTCTCGGTTGATGTGACTCAACCTAGGATCGAATATGTAGGCTAAGTCAGTAATATAGTTGCGGAATTACTATATTACAGAACAGTTGAAACTGAAATAAATGTCTGAGTGAATGAAGCACATGAACACAGAAGTAAAAGATGTATAATAATAATGTTATAACTGTTGAAGTCGAAAACCTTACAAAGATAGGGTATGAAACCCTATTTATAGGCATACACATTGCCTGTACAAAAGACTAAACTACCC
Organism: Flaveria sonorensis; assembly: GCA_025506505.1. Lineage (NCBI taxonomy): Eukaryota > Viridiplantae > Streptophyta > Magnoliopsida > Asterales > Asteraceae > Flaveria > Flaveria sonorensis. Next base: position 47,823,653 of record CM046436.1, read on the forward strand.
CTGACTTATACATGAGAATCTAGTCTAAGTACAAAATAAATATAAACATTTGTAAGTTGTTCATCCGCATTAGTTCATGCGGATGAACATGTCTTCATCAGCATTTGTTGTCTTGTCATTAGCATTAACTTAGTTCATCTGCATTAGTTTATGCAGGTGAACAAGTCATGTCAGTATTTCTTCATTTGTTCATCCCCATAAACTAATACGGGTGAGCAAGTCTTGATCAGCATTTCCTTTTGTTCACCCGCATAGACTAATGCGGGTGAACAAGTCCAGCATTTCTTCTGTCTTCATCCGCATTAGTTAATGCAGGTGAACAAATACTTGTTAGCATTTGTTCACTAGTCATCCACATTAACAAATGTGGGTACTTCATACTTGTCTTTTCTGTCTTGTATACTTTTGTACAAAAAGTCTTCTGTTGTCTTCTGTCTTTAATGCTTACCAACCAGTGCAACCTTTAACCACCTCTTCAATTGGCAACTATGATCCTTTCAGGGTCTAACAATACTCCCCCTAAGGATTATACTACCTAAGTACTTCAAGAGTGTGATGGTGGTGGAGGTTGTGATGATTCTCGTGGTTCTTCATGTCTTTCTTCTGTTGGACTGTTGTTGGAGAATGTGTTGTTGCAGCTTCATCGGGTACTACAGGTTCTGCCATAGAAGGATTTAGGATTGCCTTGATCATGTTTGAAAAATCTCTTGCTTCTTTCATTTTGTCTCTGCTTAATACATGTATCTTCATCTCACTCTTGGTGTAAATTGCATCAATGGGCATTTCTTTCAAGGAGATGGGTTCCTAAACTGAAATTGAGGAAAGCCCATCTTTATGAATCAGTAGAGAGCCATCAGCATCAACTTCCAACTTTACTATGTTTCCTAATTGCATTGGCAGATTCCTCTTCTTTCTATGTTCTCTTTTCTTGATTATTCTGTCAAAGGCCATCTTCAAGATCTTGATACATTTTAGCATAAACTCCAAATCATCTTTAGCAGCTTTGTTGTTGAGGGATCTAAAGTGTCTTGTGTAGATGTAATGCACATAAGATTCATCCAGTAGTCTCACTTCATATCCACTGAATATTCTAATCTCAGGTGCTTCTTTTCCACCCCATTTTCTCCAATTACCAATTCATATGTCTTTTCATCATAAAATACATTAGAGATTGGTTTTGTTTTGTGAGTACCAACATCATCTTTCTCTTTAATGATTCAGTAGGTTTTACATGTAACTCTGGAAACACTACTTCTTCAGCCTCTCTTTTTCTTTTCTGTTCAAAGGGATTTCTGAATGTTTTATCTTTTCTTATACATATAGCTTTAAGGGACTTGAAGTTATTGGTCCTTTTAAACATCTTTAGAATATCCACAAACTCATAACCCCTATACATTCCATCATGATTGATTAGGTCCAGATCAACCAACTCTTTTAAATCATGGACCTTCATAGCATTAACCAAGGTTGTATATTCAGTAAAGAACTGCACCAGGCCTGTGATTCTCTTCACCATGAACATGTTCCAACTACTATTGTACTTCCAGGTAATAATTTTGACATCTGTTTGCCTTTGGGAATAGATACCCCTCTAATCATTTCAGCAGTGGTCAAACCTTCTTGAAGTTTCAGTTGTGAAGGTTCAATGAACAACTCTGGATTTTTATGTAGAATAGGGGCCAGAACATCTTTGTCTTTTGTTGTTAATTGTACATCTTGTGCAGATGTTCTTGTTCTGGGCTTCTTCCCAATCACTTCTTCTTTAAGAGATTTCAGCCTATCTCTTTTCTCATTAATCATTTTCAACATAGCAGCCCTTAGTGAATTGGTTTTCATGTTCCCAAGCTTTCTTTTTGTAAACCCCTGTAGAGAAAGATAATCCTTCATTTCCTTATCTGTCATACTATAAGGATCAGGATATGCAGTTTGTGTGTCATCCTTCTTTGCAAACTTAGTGATACTTGTGATTGATTTAGCAGTTTCTTTTTCTTTTTCATATTCAGTCACAAAGGTTGGGTCAAGTAGTTCTCCATCTTTTTCACCTCTTCTACTATCCCTTCATAAGTCATGCTAAACACTACATCAACATCATATCCATGGTTAATCAGGAACATGGCTTGTATCATAAGATCATTAGTCTTAGCCTTCTCTATCATACTCTCCATAGATGGTTCAATAATAGCAGGACTGTCAACAGCAGAGGGTTTTTAGTTTGTTCATCCTCAATCTCCCCTTCTTCCAACATTATCATTCAAGAGTCTGTTGTAACTCTTTCTCTGCTTGTTCATGCTCCTCTAAGAATTCAGCAATTGTTGCTAAACTCCTAGGATCATCTCTAGCCTTCTTCTTTGGTTGTTCTTCCTCAACCATAGGAAGTTTTCCCTTTGCTTTTTCAGTCAAGTACTTCTTTTTCTCTTATATGTAATCACTCTGGGTCCTGATGTGGATGCTACATCAGCTTTGGCCTGTTGTTTTTCCTCAACAACCTCTATTTCAGCAATGATTTCCTGTTGTTCAGCTTCTTTATGTTCTTTTCAGTTGTTTCTTTTCTTGAACTCTTCACAAAGGTTTTTGATTAAATTTTACTATTCAATAGTTAAGATAACAGCAGGAACAAGCTACAGCCTGAGTTCTTCTTCTATTGGGATAGGATGTGGTGGAATTATAACTATAGAACCAGAAGGGATTTAGTGTCTTTAATATAATCCCAGAATTCCTCATCTATAATGAATTCACTTGAAGAATATCTATCCATATCTTCTATCAAATCTTTCATCATGTTTTCATCTTCTGTGGAAGGATCAGAATGAACTACCATTTTCCAACTTTCATCATATCTAATCTCTCCTTCTTGTTCTTGTTGTGGGGATGCTTGTTGTTCTGTTTCTTCACTAACTTTTTCAGTCCTTTCTCTTATAAACTCTTCTTTCAGTTGCACAATCAATTCCAACTCAGCAACCCTTTTTGTCAAATCCTCATTCCTTTTGTTTAGATCATCATAATCTTAGTTTGAGTCTCAATTAGATGTTCTTGTTCTTCCATTGCCATAGTTTGGATGGCAACAGTTTCAACATGACCACAACTTTCTTCTCTTGACATTTCTAATAAGGATTTAAGTTTGCTTATCTCATCATCGTTTTTTCTTAACTCAGCCTCATAATTGGTTTTAATTCCTTCAGTTCAACCTCCTTTTCATCCAACTCTTTAATTCTATCATTAATAATCCCTGTTCTTCTATCCAGTGTTTTCTTCATTCTAGAAACTTTTATCATCAAGTCAGAGATCATTTTGTCTTTTTCATCAGGTCTATTGATCTCAGACTCTGTAAAGCTCTCAGAAGTAGCATCCTTAAAGAATATTTGCCTCTCTGGTAATGGTATAAATTGCTGTTGTTCCTCCTCATCATCAGATGACTTAAAAGAATCTGATGAACTGGTAGATTTACGAGATACACCAGCATCAGCAGCTGCTTCATGTGATGAGCTCTCTTGGATTCTTGCTGGATGTGAATAGGAGAAAATGGAGGACATAATAGGATCAATCCTAAAGGGAATGAATCTTAGCATCATGTATTGAAGGCTCAATGTGAAGATCACCACCTACATCAACATGTGTGACATTGGCCTCAATATTTCTTCTTGTGTTGCTGCATTCTCATCAGCAATTTGTTGATTTACAGCAGCAGGCTGTTCTTCAACTGTTTCTTGTATTGGTTCTTGAACATCTTCTTGAATTTGTTCCACAACAATAGGAACATCATGTTGTTCATCTCTTTCTTGTACAAAAACAACAGCCTCTTTTGAATAGGTTCCTCAATAGGACATTCTCTGGTGCTTGTTCCTTAATAACATGAACTTCTTCTTGAGCCTGTTCCTCTACCACAGGAACATCTTCTTGTTGATTAATCAGTTGTTGCATCCATGGTAGTAGTGGAAAGAAAGCACCACTATTAGAGTTCCTTGGATCCCTTTTCTTGATATACTTGTAAGACTTGGCATTATAGGGAGGGACATCCAGAATAGGACCTTCTAGTGTAATATTGGGGAAAGCTTCATTAATAAGCACTTGATAAATCTTGGATACATGAAAACATGTGCCTTCTTCCCTCTTGAATATTGGAAACAAGACCATTGAATACATAGGCTGACATGTTGAAGGTATGCTTAGCACAGTGCACATATAAGAGATGATGTTGTCAATGGAATGTCATTCCAACTAGTCTTTCTTTTGGATAGACAGTGTTTGACATAGTGTATCAAAATCTCCATTGTAAGTCAACAGTCCTTTGACTATTTGTTTTTGCTTCAAACCCTATTTCATATCCAATATTGGCAAAGAATGTCATAATGTCATCATCATCAAACTCTATAGGGGAGTTGGCATCATAACAAACTGTAGACACTGTCTCACAGTTTGTTCTGAAATAACCAAAGTGTGATCATCAGTGATTCTCCCTGAAATAACTTTTGTGCCATCAACCTCAAATACTTCAGCATTTCCCCAGAATGATCTTATGTAGTTCTCATATATGACTGGTCTGACAGTGATAGCTTGAGCTACTCTTGTAGCAGCAATGAATCTAATCATATCCCTTAGTCCTTCTGCTTCTAGGACATCAGGATTAAGAAAGCCACTGACATTATGGAGTTTACTCCAAGTCAGATTAGCCATATGAAATCTGCAAAAGATATGAATGAATTAGTGAACATTATGGAAAATATATCTCAAATGAATATGAATTAAGTTTGATTTGTCAAATTTTGACTTTTCAGGTCAAAATAGTGATTATGAATGTTACTGTTACATTAGGTGGTTTGACCTAGTTTTGATTTTGAATGATAAACAGCTCAAACTTTGTCCTTTTTAGATGATTTGAAATGATGTTGATTGTGTTTCAAAGTTTTACATCTTAAACAGTTAATTAGGTTTCAACATTGTTGTGGGATTGTATCCTCTGTTTGTCGATGTCTTAGTTGATTTTAGAAGCACAGGAAATCCTGATGTTTACCCTAATCATTGGTTTTAATGAACTCTGTCATTCATGTAAATCCATTGTTCTTGAGTGTATTTTAAGAATTTCTCAAAATAGGATTCCATGACTCAGCATTTGTTTGACTGTCGAAGGTTTTCAGATTTGATAATCACCTTGTAGTTGACAATACTTCAATTCAATAGACACTTTTGGATGTTTTGATGTTAGACTTGAACACAATGATTCTCGATTAGAGAAGATTTGAATGTTGAAGAAGAACAGTATATGGCACTCGTCTCACTATAAAAAGTTCACTCAAATTTGAAAAGTAATAAATGACACATTAAATAGTATTTATAGTACATCTCATAATTTTCACAAAAGTTTACAAGTGCTGAAAAGTTCTATACTGTAGCAAATGCACATAGTGGAATTCTATGGGCGCATTTACTGTAGCAAATGCTGATGAACAAATTAAATTTGTCAGCGTTTACTGTAACAAATGCGGAAGAACTAATTTTACCTATCCGCATTTACTGTAGCAAATGCGGGTGAACAAAGTTAACTTATCAGCATTTATTGTAGCAAATGCTGAAGTCTCAGCATTTACTGTAGCAAATGTGGGAGACAAAAGACTTGTTCGCATTTACTGTGACAAATGTTGTTGAGTAGAACTGTCTGCATTTACTGTAGCAAATGCGGAAGAACACTTTGTTGTCCGCATTAGTTTTACTTGTAAAACAGTTACCCGCATTGGTTAAATGACAGGGTTACCTTCACCCGCATTAACCAATGCTCTTACCCGCATTAAATTTTGAACTTGTCAAAAATTAATGTAGTTGCAGTGGATGATTCTGACTGGTTTTGCACAGCTGTTTCTGATTTTATAAAGATAAGTCTGCATTTTTGGTGTTTCTGATTTAGCAGATTCTGAGATTGTCAATTCTTGCTTGGATTGACATGTATCTTTGATGTGATACAGATTTCCCAGTTTGACTGATTTAGGGCCAAGTGCATCTTCTGAAGCTATTTATGGTATAATTTCCATACAGACACAATCACTTTAAACAATGTTGCCAATTTTATGTTTTAGTAAACATTTCCTTTTAAAATTTTATGACTCCCCCTAAAGTTTATATCCATATGGGATAAAAACTTTAAGCAAATTTATAAAATTTAAGGAAAATATTTCTAAATTTTTTTTTGTTTTGCTTATCTGTAAATGTAGAAATTTTGTACTATTGTTTGAAATTTTGGGATCATATCAATCTTATCTTTCATAAGTGTAAGTTCTCATGAACTTATTGATTGAAGGTATTTTGTCCTTTTAAACTCATGCTTGGTCAATATTGTAATGCATGTGATTATTATCATGTTTTGATTGAATTAAACATTCAACATGTACCTCACACCCATAAGCATAGCAAGATCAACTACCCTCATGTACTGTATGGTAGAACTTTCTTACAACTTTCAAACCTTTCATTTAAATTTTGAAATCTCATTCATTTTGGGTAAGAGGGATCCATATTGGGATTCTTTTACCTGATCCTTATTGTTATTTGATCCTTATGGGATTCTTTTTGCTCTTCACTTTGGAAGGTGATCCACTTGGGATTCTTTTTGTTCATTCACTTGGAATGTAATATTTTGTTTTATTTGTCACCCTGATCGGATGTGTTTCTCATTGGGACTTTTTTGGATCTTGACATCCACTATGTGCTTGTTTCTCAGGTCTTTGCTCAGCAAAACAAAGGAGAAACTGATGTGAATGAGATTCATAAGGTATCATGACCTGGTGTGTTTAGGTTACTACACATACATACACTTGGATAGGTTAGATACTTACATGCTTTGAGATGATGCATTCACAGTTGAATGTGATCTTTAGTTTATCACAGCATTTATCTTCTATTCCAAGTTGAGCCTACCCACATATCAGGTAAGTCATGTCAGTCTTTCAAGATATTGAATTAAGCACAGTGAATGATGTAACGACTGTAATTATATCATTTCTTGAGAAGTACAAATCAAGAACTTCAACAAAAATTGATTTCTTTTGTGTATTATGTGAATTTTTTGATGTTTTTGTAATTTTTGGTTTAAACAGCAAAGATTACTCAAGGTTAATCATGCCGATTGATTGGACTAAGAATTCAAACCGACTTGGGTCAAATGCCTTAGTAAACAAATCAGCTAGCTGATTGTCTGTGTGAACCTGAATCAGCTTGATTAAACCTTTTTCAGCACAGTCTCTCAAAAAGTGATATCTAATTTCAATATGTTTTGTTTTTGAGTGCTGAACTGGATTGTTTGTTATGAAGACTGCAACAGTGTTGTCAATGGATTGGTGTTTGCAAGAAATTATAACCATAATCAAGCATCTGGTTTTGAATTCAAAGAACTTGAGAACAGCAAGCTGATGCTGTAATGTATTCAGCTTCAGCTGTCAATATAGAAACATTGGTCTGTTCCTTACACTGCCATGACACCAGTCTGGGACCAAGAAATTGACAACCGCCAGATGTGGACTTTCTATTGAAATTGCATCCCCCGTAGTCACTGTCCGTGTATGCATAGAGATTGAAGTCTCCTTCCTTAGGATACCATAATCCAAGAACAGGTTTGCCCTTAAGATATCTGAATATCCTCTTGACTGCATTCACGTGAGATTCCTTGGATCTGCCTGATATCTGGCACAAACACCAAACATAACATCAGGTCTACTGGCTGTTAAATACATGAGTGAACCAATCATGGATCTATAAAGAGTCTGATCCATAGATTTGCCATCTGTGTCTGGACCAATCTTCATTTTTGTATCAACAGGTGTTCTGATGGACTGACAGTCTGCAAAGTGAAACTTCTTCAACATGGATTCCACATATTTTGACTGGTTGATGAAGATTCCACTGGATGTTTGTTGTACTTAAAGACCTAGGAAGAATATGAGTTCTCCTATAGCACTCATCTGAAATTTTGAATGCATAAGATCTTCAAAGTCTTTGCAGAGTTGTTTGTTGGTGGAGCCAAAATGATATCATCCACATAAATCTGGACAAGCAGCATCTCATTCCCTTTTCTCTTTCTGAACAAAGTCTGATCAATCTTTCCTCTTTCATAACCATGGTCAAGAAGAAAGGATGACAGAGTCTCATACCATTTTCGAGGGGCTTGATGTAAGCCATACAAAGCTTTATCAAGCTTGTATACCCTGTGAGGGAAATCAGGATCCTCAAAGCCTGGTGGTTGACTCAGTAGACTTCTTCAGAGATCTTTCCATACAAAAATGCACACTTTACATCCATTTGATAAACTATGAATTTCATGGATGCAGAGTACGCAAGAAAGAGTCGTATGGTTCTAATCTGGCAACAGGAGCAAACACCTCGTCATAATCTATTCCTTCTTCTTGTGTATAGCCCTGTGCTACCAACCTTGCTTTTTTTCTGATGACAATCCCTCTGTCATCAGTCTTGTTTCTGTATAGCCATCTGGTGCCGATAGGGTATTGACCTTCGGGAAGATCCACCAGTTGCCATACTTCTTGTTTCTTGAATTGTAGCAATTCTTCCTGCATTGCCTCAATCCAGCTATTGTCTTGAAGAGCCTCTTTAATGTTTTTGGGTACAGTTTGACACAGAAAACAAGAAAACAAACAGATGTTTGCAATACTTGACTTGCTTCGTGTCACCCGCTCGTCTAAATCACCAATAATGTTGGACACTGGATGATTCTTGTGTGTCCTGGTAATTGGAATCAAATCACCAGCAATGGACACATCAAGATTGGAGACATTCAGATCATCTTGGTGAGAGGCATCTTGTGGTGGTGATGTGGGAGAATGATGAAAGGAATCAGAAGGTTCAGCATCTTCAGCTTCAGCAGCACTTTGGATACTTTCATCATTTGAATTTCTGTTGTTTTCAACTGGTGCACAAGCTGGTTCAGGGTTTCTCACTTCAGTTGATGGTTTAGCTGAAAGAAAAGGCATTGAGCTATGATCAGCCTCAGTTGAAATACTTTGATGTTGTATAACTGGTCTTACAGGATCAGCTTGTAGTGGCACTTCCTCATTAGCTTGATCATCAGAAGAAGGTGGAATCATAGGAAAATCAGTTCTTCTATCCACTGAGCCAAAGGATCCTGCATTTGACAAGTTAAACTGATCAAAAGATCTTGTAAACGAGTCAATATCAAACAACCAATCAGGACCGTTTGATGATTTGGGAAAAGTGTGCTCATTGAATTGAATGTTTGTTGATTCATCAATGATGTTTAATCTAGGATTAAACACCCTAAAAGCCTTTGAAACAGAGGAATATCCCACAAAGAATCCCTCGTCAGACTTAGGAGCAAACTTTCCTAAATGGTCTCTGGTGTTCAGTATTAAGACCGGACATCCAAATGACTTCAAAAATCCAATAAAAGGTTTTCTGTGAAAAAGGAATTCATAAGGAGTTTTATTGTTTTCTTTAATTATCAGAGTTTGATTTTGCACAAAACATGAAGTGTTGACAGCTTCTGCCCAAAATGTAATGGGCAGTTTTACATCTGCCAGCATTGTTCGTGGTGCTTCAATTAGTGTTCTATTCCTCTTTTTAGCCACTCCATTTTGTTGTGGAGTCCGAGCTGCACTGAATTGATGAACAACGCCTTTGTGTGTGCAAAATGAACTAAGATCCTCATTTTTGAATTCTGTCCCGTTATCACTTCTGATTGATTTTACTTTTAAATCAAGTTGATTTTCTATTTTTGTGATAAAATCTTTTATTATTTGGGATGCCTCATTTTTATGAAGTAAAAAGAAGACCATGTAAATCGTGTAAAGTCATCTATGATCACCAAACAATAGTGCTTCTTTCCAATACTCATGACATGAGTTGGACCAAAGAGATCCATATGAAGTAACTTCAAAGGAGAATTGTTTGTGTTCACAAGCTTTGGCTTATGTAGGATTTATGTGTTTTCCTTTAAGACATGCAGTACAGTGATCAACAAAATGAAATTCTTTTTGAGGTAAACCAATTAGATGGTTTCCTTTGACCAATCTGTTCATGTTTTTAAAGTTCGTGTGTCCTGAACGTCTATGCCAAATTTGTAACTCATCAAAAGATGCTTTAGACAAAAGACATGTCTCTTTAGACGGATGAGCAGAATTAAGGTTCAAGACATAGGTGTTATTCTTCCTCGGTGTCTTCAAGACGACCCATTCTTCAGGAATGTAAAATCCTGGTTTTAGAATGTAGCAATGAGTGTCTATGAAGTGAGTGGAATATTTCTTGTCACAGATCTGAGACACGCTGAGCAGATTGAAGTTCAGTTGCTCGCAGTAGTTCACTTTATAAAAGCTCAGCAGTCTATTTGTCACAGAACCTTCTCCTGTAATTCTACCACCTTGTGAATCTCCTCCAAATGCTACAGTAGTTCCTTGAATATGCTTGAAGTCATGAAGGAGGGAACTGTCTCAGTCATGTGTCGGGAGCATCCACTGTCCACGTACCATAAGCTATTGGATCTGTATGAATGACCCTACAAGCACAAAAAGAACTAGTTAGAATGAGGAACCCAAGCCATAATGGTCTTGGGTTGTCCTTTTGCATCAATCACTGTTACCTCTTGATATTTTCCTCTTGTTTGAGTTTTAGAGGAGATGATTTCAGCACTTTTCTATTACTTTTTTGAAGTTTGATTTCATCAATTTCATTTGATGTGTCAGAAGAGTATACAAATCTTTCCTTTTGATTTTTGTGTAAAGGTTGAATAGATTTTTGCTTGTCAGTAGTCACTTTAATTTTATATTTTTGATGAGAATTCAGTGATTTGTTCAGGTTTGTTGGACTTTTGTGTCTGACCTTGTCAGTTGGAACTGATGAAATGGGCTTGTTTTGTGAAATTTTCAATCCTTTTTTATTAAAGTAACAATCATTGTATTGTTTTGTTCATATCACATAATGAACATATTTGTTAAAATGACAGTTTTTCATTGAGTGATTGTTCATGTCACAGATAGAGCAGTACTCAGTGAAGTAGCACTCATCTGTATTGTGATTGGTCATATCACAGAATTCACAATACATTTGATTGTCCTTTAATTGATGGAGAAAGAGGAGTCACATCAGTCTTTGGGTGCCAACAGATTGTTTCACAATTCTGACTTGCTTTGTTTTTGTGGACTGATGCTGCTTCTTTCTGTCTTGCTTTATTTCCCTATCGAATTGTTCTACATGTTGTTGCAAATATCAAACCAATTCCTTGTCTGATATTTGATGAAGATGGTGAATCAGATTTCACTTTAGATTTTTGTACAAAGTGTTTTTCTTTTGGTGACTAAGGGAACTTTGGTTTTATCCTTGAATTTCAATGAAACCTTATCTGATTTGCTTGAATTTTTAGGAGATATAATCTCATAATCAGATCTGCTTTCAGCAGATGGTTTCACTGAGCATTCAGCAGTGTGATTCATTTAAGATTTTATGGAACAAATTTTACAAAAGGCACAATTGATTTGACTGGGCTCTTTGGTTTCTTGATAACCAAGGTTTGTCTGAGCACTCTTTGATTTTGATAGGATGACCCAATCTGATTTTATCCTCATCAGTTTCAATGTAAACACCTGGTTGTTTTGAGGATTTGTTGTTTGAGAAATCATTGCTTTGGTTTTAATAATTTTAGATTCTTTGTATCTGATTGAGTAAGTGACTCAGCATAACAGTGTAGTTATCATTATATGGAGGAGGACAAGTTTTGTATCCTATCCCAGTCATATCTTTAGCCCCCTTTTGAGACACAAGTAACTCTTGCAGCTTGACAGTTTAGAGCTGAAACTTTTCAAGTTTCACTTCAGTAGCTGATTGCTCAGCTTTTGATTTGGTCAACAATTCAGTTAACCTCTCATTTTCAGCCACAGGTGTGTACTTTTCACCATGGAGTGTTTCCATGTCAGATAACAGAGATTTGATTTTAATTTCATAAATTCTCATTTCTTGTTTTAACATCTCTGATTTCACTTTTTCTTCTCTTATTTTATTAGCCAATTTGTGATTGTGTTCCGTGTACCCCTGTACTTCTAGAACACATTTTTCAAAACATAAATTAGATTTTACCTCAGATGGCATTGGAGTTGGTCCATCATTGATATGTGCCATAAGTGCATGATTTTGAAACTGTGGTTGACTTCCTCAACATACAAGCTCTAATCACAAACTCCATCTTGTCTGATGACAAGTGCATTAGAAGTTTGTTGATTACTTCCTTGAGATTTATGAGTCAGCAGAGGTTGTCTTTGCTGAATTGGCTGTTACTGATTCTGCTGCTGGTGTAGATGAGAGTTGCTTGATTGAAAGTTGGTTATGTGTTGAGATGAATGTTGGCCATGTGTGGGTCTTTGAAAGTTGGTGTTGCTTCTCCTGGGAGAATTACATTCTCGAGAGAAATGACCAGTCATTCCACAGTTAAAGAACTTAACCTTGGATTTGTCATACCCCAGCTTGGTATTCTTATCAAGACTCAGTTTCTTCCCTTTATGAAAGAACTTCTTTGCTCTCATGGCAATCATGGCCATCTGCCATTGTAAATCCATTTCTTCAACATCATCAGGATCCATCTCTTCCAGATCCTCTTGAATCAAGTGTGCTGATATGAGTCTCCCCCCAAGATAGGCTTGAAAGCTAGCAACAAAGGCATTGTAAGTAGCCTTCTGTTCTTCAGATCTTTGCTCATTGGGCATACTGCAGGGTGTTGCTGTGGGCTGAGTAGAAGATGAGGGTTTATGTTGTTAAGCAGCACAGAATCCAGTTGTCTTTGACTGGTCACCAGATGAAAGAAAGTCTCTTCTTCAATCATAAATGCATTCTCAACAGAATGAGTTTCTGATGGAAACTTGTAAGCCTCAATGACTTGTGGTCCACTGAGATTTTTACTCCTTTCATCCAGCTCCAAGCCTCAATTTTGGCAATCATGATATCCAAGCTTGTACTCTCCAAATCAAGGGTAGTCTTTAACATAGTGACATTTTGTTTCCAGCTTTCTGGTAAATTATGCAGCATTTTCTTGTTCATTTCTTTTTCTTTGTAATTGACCTCCATGATTTCATGATCATTGACAAGTTGAACAAATCTATGAAGTTGTCTTGAAATTGACTCTCTTTGGTGTGATGAAAAGTTTTATATTGGTTTATTAGCTTATCTTTGTTAATTTCAGTCACTTCACTACTTCCCTCACACATGATCTGTAGAGCATCGCAAACCCCCTTAGTAGTTCCATATTTTTCTAATCTTTTCAGAACATCCATTTTCAGTGCTTGTGTAAGGATGGAATAAGCTCTAAGATCAATCTTGATTTTCTTATATTCTTTATCATTAAGATTTAAACTGGGATCCTTAATGGGAATTCTTGTAGTTTTGTACTGAGCAGCTTGATCAGCATTTAGAGACAATGGAATGTAGGGACCTTTGCAAATAGATATCCAGTAGTCAGGATCTACACCTTAATGTAGTTTCTAAAATGAATTTTCCACTGCTTAAACTCTGATTTGTGTTTAAGCAGAGGAGGTTTAGAAGCATGCTCAATTTAAGAAAGATTGTAGAATCCATGTTAGATAAACTGATTTTAACTTGGTTGAGTAAGGTTTTAAGTTGATTTTAAGTTCGAGCAGTGAGTTGTTCTTTGAATTTTCTGTTCACAGTCTTTACCAGATCTGTTAAGATCAAATCTGTTAGTACGAAGGAGTTCTATGTTTTTGTTGTTTGTGTGTGGGTAGGTTCGACAACAACAGATCAGAATGGTTACTACTTCTTGGTTTTCGATTTCAGTGTGTATGTTTATCAGAGTATAGATCTGCTGATAAACAACTCAGTCTACAGTTCAATCGATTTTAACACACAATCTGAAATGATTCTGTGATGAATTCAAGAGCCGAGGCTCTGATACCATTTTGCTGAATCAATAATTTCAGATTCATTGAGCTTGGATCTTAGGATTCATCATTTCAGATATGAGAATTCAAATTAAAGATGGTGGAAGTGTGTGAATCAAAGAACAAGGATGTGTGTGTAATGTATAAGTTATGATTTCATTGATATTGAATAACAAATTACAATGAAGAAACATATACAAAGATGGATAACATCAAACCCACCCAAAGGAGAGAATTTCTCCTTGGGTGGTGATTTACACCATGAAAACACACACTTAAGAACTACCAATCACTCACACACTTTGCAATAACCACCCCTTCCAAGTAGCACTAGTGGTTCTATTTATAATTTTATTACATCATGACCTAATCTTGACTTTTCTTGTGGTCTTGATGTTGACTTTGTCTTGTTACTTTCTCTTGTGTTTTTTTGTTCTTTTTATCAACTTGGTCTCTGAACTCGTACAATGAGATTTTCAGTTGGCTTTGATTGTGTTTTAGAACGCTTCAGTTTATCTATTATTGAACCCAACAATACTCCCCCTAAACTGATGCTTGCTAAACTTTGACATGAAGATCTTCTCTGTCACATGTCTTCTTGATCAACTGATGTTCTGACACAGTTCACTGTAGTTCTCCCCCTCAGATTAAGCTTCTCCTAATGTATTTCTGATAAAGGATAGAATCTCTTTGAGAATACTTAACGTATTGGATATGAGGTGTATCATTTTTGGATTACTGTTTGTTCATATCACACTCAAAGGATTAGAATGTTTTAGGCATATGATGGGCTTTGAACTTTAATAAACACATCAGGAACATAAGTCAGTCTTGAAGACACTTCAACTCTTTGAATCTCTGAATTAACTTGATAATGGATGGTTCCAAGTACTTCAGAAAGAGTTTCTAACAGTTGTACAAATCCTTGATTGGATCACTGATTATGTGACTAAGGTTGATTTCTTTATTTCTGTTGAATGTGAAAATGGATGTGCATGTTGGTTGCAATCATCCGTATTCATCATGTTTCTGGTTTTTCTTGTTTGTTGTAGGCATCTGTTCATCATCTTTCTTGTATTTCTTGGTCGTTATTGTCAATTGTTCATTGGCATTGTTGTTGTTGTTGATGTTGTTATTGATGTTGTTGTTGATGTTGATGTTGATGTTGTTGTTGTTGATGTTGTTGTTGATGTTGATATTGTTGATGTTGTTGATGTTGATGTTGTTGATGTTGATGTTGGTGTTGATTTTGTTGATGTTGATGTTGATGTTGGTGTTGATGTTGTTGATGTTGATGTCGTCAGCATCGTTTAAAACAAAGGCTAAAATTTGGATATAGCATCCGCCTTAGATGTGTATACATCCGCATTTGGTAGCCTTACATACACATAAAGTTGCATTTGGCTGCCTTATAACATCTGCTTTAGTTGAATCAACATAAGCATTAGTTCTTGTAACATCCGCATTAGTTGAATCAGCATAAGCATTAGTTGCCTTAATCCACATTTGTTGAATCAAACAGCCACATTAGATTTACATCTTCACATCCGCATTTGTTTCAAACATGCTCATTTCTGGACAACATCCGCATTGGATAACTCAACATCCGCATTGGATGACTTAATATCCGCATTAGTTAAGTTGATCAGCAGCATTGGTTTTGTTGCACATCCGCATTAGATGTTTAACATCACCATTTGTTTAGTTGCAAATCCGCATTAGATGTGTAACATCAGCAATTGTGATGTTACACAGCCGCATTAGTTGTGTCAACACAGGAACTCATCCGCATTGATGTAACAAACAACCACCATTCGTTTAGTTCTCACAGCCGCATTTGTATGCCCTTTATCAGCATTAGTTTTGTTTGAACATCCGCATTTGATTGCCTTAGTGACAAATGCGGATGGCTTCAGTAGGAAATGCGGATGCAAGTGAGAAATGTGGATGATTTGTGTTTCATCCGCATTTGTCTTTCCCGTTCATCATCGATCTGAGAATATTGAATTCAGTCTTCAATTCGAATCATTTCTGTTCGAGATCTTTGTAGTTAGCCTCGAAGTCATGTAATCATCTCGAATTGCAACCTGTTCGATGTAATTTTCTTCTTGGGTCGGATTTGTGTTTCGATCTGATTTAAAAAAAAACCATCGATTACCATCTGTTTGAAGCAATTTTCTTCTTGGATCTGAGCTGTGGTTGTGACCTCTCGTATTTTTATTAACCATTGTTAAACTTCGTTATCTCTTGTAAGGGTTTGTTTTGTTATTAATGCAAGTACGAGGACTTATTTGTAATTACTTGAAATCATTATATTTGGTTATAATTAAATAATTAATGATAACATAATAATATATAATAATAATAATAATAATAATAATATAATAATAATAAATAATAATAATAATATAATAAATAATATAATAATAATAATAAAAATAATAACAAACTTAGAAGAAAATACTAATATTATAAAATAATGAAAAATAATAAAATGATAAATAATAATACTAATAATATTAAATAATTATAAAAGTGGTAAAATTGTAAATAAATAAAAACAATATAAGTTTAGATTTTTAAAAATTGTAAACAAATTTGTTGGCATGAAATAATAAAATTAAAAACACCAGGGACCAAACTTGTAAATTTGCTTTAAAAAACCTAAACTTTGGGTTAGAAAAGTTAAAACATAAATCGCAGGGACCAAAGTGTAAATTTTTAAAACCCAAACCATCCCCACTCGTCGGCTCCGTTTTCCGGCCAAACTTCGGCCAGCTTCGGCGACCTTCAACCACCGAATAGAACCCATTTAAAACACTCTTTACACGCGTATAACCGTTTAGAACCTGCATCAATTGTAATTCGAGATTAATCGACGGTTTCAACTCATTCATTAGAAACCGAAACCCATTCAAATCATTGGCATCAATCGACTTGAAACGGATTCAATCATGTTCAATTAAATGGGGGTTAATCATTTAAATGACTTATCTGAAACACACACACTCTCAATTTCACCTGAAATTAACATCTTCATCGAATTAACCACTCGTGAAACCTCCGAACCTGCAACTCAACCGAACTCCAACTTCGGTGCATCTTAACCCGAAATTGACAGAGGGAAAATACTCGTGACATCTCCTTTTCACTATCTGTAACCTCAATTACACCCAAAACCACACACACATCAATTTATTCAACTAGACCGTCGATATTGTTCATCATTCTGTTCTCTCGAATTTCAATCGAAACCAGGTAATTAAACACACGTACACGCTCGTTTGAATCAGGGAAATCAAAACCCCATGGTCAATTCGATTATTAATATGGTTTGGGTGATCAATTTGGGTTGGAATCACCTAGGGTCATACGTATTAGGGATTTTCTTTGGAAATAAGTTTTATCATTTGATTTCTGAATCATAACATAAAATTGGGCTTTGGCCCGGGTTTTATGTTGTGTGGTGTGGCAGAGGGCCCAGGTTCGAACCCGAGGCCCTGCCATAATTTTTTCTAAAGGGTTTATGGTATTTAAATTTCTGAAAAATATTTAAATATTATTAATAATCATATAAAATCATTTTTAATCAGAAAATAATAAAATCATTTTCTTTTAATTTTTTTTAAAAAAAATTAAATTAAGAAATTTTCATTTCTTTTATTTCAAAATTACAAAAATTATACAAAATACAATTTGTTATTAATCTCATATCGTAATGGGTTCCATTTAATTTTCAAATAATTTCAATTTAACAAATTCCTTATTGTTTTATAAAATATAGTTATAATTTGTTTATATACATTTTAAGAAAGTGAATATACATGTACATATTTAAAATGTACACTTATTGTAATTAATATAATTATTTTAATCATTTAAATCTACAAATTACTATTTTATTTAAATAGTAAATAATACCTATTTGAAAATAAAAGTTTAACTTTTATTAATAGTGTTAATCACTAAAATTCTTATTTAATCATTTAAATACCAAAATAATAAGAATTGTGTCTATATTATAACTTAAAAATCATAGGTTAAGTAGTTTTATAAATATAAACCATAATTATCATGATTAACTTAACACGTCATTTATTTAGGTTGAACGTTAACGAATGCTCGGCATTATATACAAGACCTTCTTATTTGACATCCTTATTATTCATGTGGTTTTCATACCCCATTTTATATTATTTCACACTTTTAGGGTGAAACATTTTAACCTTATATTTACCACACTTGTAAACACGTTTTTACTCTTGTAACACTAGTGCAATTCATTTTATGTTGTCATGGTTATTTGAACACTTGTAGTTATCATGTGATGACTCTTGTAAGATACAATCATTAACTATTGCTAGCCTGGTGACGTCATAGATCTATGGGCCTGACAAGCCTATTTGGTGCTAAAGCCGAGGTTATTGCCGGCTCCTAGTGTCGTATTCTTGAGCACTATGGGAATCAAGTACACTTAGCTAATCGTTTAATCTTGTAATGGCCATATTTGTCAAGGTTTGATTGTTACATTTATTCATCCATCTTTATTTACTTTATTCAATAACCTATGACGTGAATTGCCATCTTTGATATATATCTATGTATGATTAATCTATGGAAACTCATCAACATTATGTTGACTTTATTTTTAACATGTTTCAGGAAATGATACCGCTTAAGTTGCTCCTGAAGACTTGATCACATCTAGGATTGGACCTAGATAATAATAAAATGACATATATTGGCACATGATGCTATTGAAACTTGTGTATTTTTTTTTGCTTGAAACTTATGTTATTTCCTTAAAGTATGTTATAACCTTGGAATTTAATAATATTGACACTTTGAATAGTGTTGTGTGGCATGAACAATCTTAACCCTCACACCTCGATGTTTTCGCCGTTAAGGTTGGGGGTGTGACAGATTGGTATCAGAGCCCATAACTATAGGGATGTAGGTTATTAGAAATGGTGGCCTAGACTATGGTTAACCTAGGGACCCTTTTCGTGAATATTTGTTATAACCTTGTAAGCTTGCTCACATGTCTATTACATGACTTACATGTTGCATGATAATTCCTTTATGTGCTATTTGTTTTTATTTAGAAGATGGTGCCTTAGAGTATGACTTGAACCTTGTATACCCCAACATCCTAATCCTCTTCGTATGCCTTTAAGTTCTACCGCATCTAATCTCTTCTAAACTTATTTTCGACTACGTGAGGAATCCTACGCATCATAACGAGTGGATAAAATTCTTTAGACACTATGTCTAAATCTTGAAAATCTCATCAAGGTTTTAACTCTAAAAGCCTATAGGGAAGTGTGTGACACATAAACACCTGTATTCTGGATTTCCTGGCAAAAGGCCCTTGGGCTAAGGCAAGCATTTCGTATAAATCCTATTGCGGGACCTGTTATGCTTACCTGGGGATTTCCGGATGAGTGCTAAATTATGGTCAACATACACATTTTCCCCAAGGTAATTGGGATTAAGTCACCTCGACGTGTCCATGTTCCTATTGGCTGTGTGGTACCAAATGGAACCATCCTGTTTATAGTTGTAAATATAAAAAATTCTTGATTTCTTGAACTGGTTATTTTTCCGAATTCTAACATCTTCTTATTTCTATCTTATAGAATGTGTCGTCACCAAGGAAAACGTGCTACCTCCCACCGCAAACTTGCCGTAATGATTGCCCGGCAAATGGTTGCCGTCCTCCCGACTATGGTTGCTAAACTCAGTAGCACCCTAATGGCCAATAATAGCAACAATGCAAATGGGGTAATGGTGGTGATGGTAATAATGGCCATGGGGAGAATAGCAACAATCAAGGTGGAAACAACCATACCTACACCTTCAAGCACTTCAACTCATGCAAGCCCACTAATTTTAGTGGTAAGGAAGGAGCCACTGGACTTCTCGAGTGGTTTGAGAGCATGGAAAATACGTTCATCAATAGCGAGTGTCCCGTGGAGCTCAAAGTCCGCTATGATGTGAGTGTCCTTCAACAAAGGGCACTTACTTGGTGGAATAGTGAGAAAAGGAACCGAGGTGTTGAAGTTGCTTTAGCACTGTCTTGGGAGGAGTTTAAGGACATAATGATCCAAAAATTCTACCCGAGAAGTGAATTGCAAAAACTAGAGGAGGAATTCTGGAACCTCAAGCAAGATAGCGGTAACCATTTGGCATACTCCACTCGTCACACGAACTGAGCATGCTTCTACCACACATGGTGGATACTGTACCCCGTAGCATCGAGAAGTTTATCAAGGGATACCACCTCAAATTCAAGATGCTGTGGTGGGAAGTAGGCCCACGACTTTGGAGGAAGCGATCAACATCACCGCCCAGCTCACTGAGAATCATATTAAGGCTGGCACATTAACGGTGAAGGGTGCAAAGTCAATTGTGAAGGTAACTCCCGAAGCAACGAATGACGTGAAGGCTGAATCTTCGTTCAAAGGCAAGAAGCGCAAGTTCACACCAGCCCGCAACTATGCTGTGACAACACCCAATGCCCCTCAAAGGCAAGCTGTCGCTATAAACCAAGCACCCATGGCAAGAGCTTACACTGGTCCACACCCGATGTGCAACACCTGCAAGTACCATCATGCGGGGAATAATCCATGTCGAATCTGCACTCTTTGCGGGAAATATGGGCATTTGGTGGCTACTTGTCCTCGTGCCCAAACAATGTTGCCATGATTGCTAATCGAGCCTGCTACAATTGTGGCGAAACTGGACATTTCCGTCACAATGTCCTCGTCTTGCGGGAAATGTTCCACCAGGTCGAGGACGGGCTTTCAACATCAACGCAAATCAAGCGCAAGCCAACAACAACGTGGTGAATGGTACATCATCCTTTTCTATTAATTGATCTTTTATTGTGTAAAATCCTACCTGCTTTCTATGTACCAATGATAGTTCTATATCCAGCAGGTATGTACCTTGTAAATAATCACTATGCGTCTATATTATTTGATTCGGGTGCGGATAAGAGCTTTGTATCCTTAGAATTCGAACCCATTCTTAGAAAGATCCTTTACGGTCAAAGTCGCCGATGGAAAATCGATTGTAGTTGACGTTGTAATACTCGATTGCATCCTGAGGCTTAACTAACACGAGTTTCGTATCAATCTTATTCCTATGCAACTGGGGAGCTTCGACATCATTATTGGCATGGATTGGTTAGCCAAACAGCACGCGGAAATCATATGCTTCGAGAAGTGCATTCGAATCCCTCTACCATCGGGAGATATCTTAAAAGTCTTTGGGGAGAGATCATCTCAAAGACTCAAACTTATGTCTTGTATCAAGGCTCGAAAGTGCTTGAGTAAAAATTACGTAGCCTTCATGGCTTACGTAGTTAACATGAAAGCCAAGGGGAAGGAATTGAAGGATATTCCTGTCGTATGAGATTTTCCCAAGGTGTTTCCCGAGGATCTTAGTGGGTTACCTCCCGTTCGGGAAGTTGAGTTCAAGATTGACTTGATCCCTGGTGCAAACCCTGTGGCTAAGTCACCTTATCGCCTTGCACCTTCTGAAATGCAAGAACTAGCCAGTCAACTGCAAGAACTAACCGATAAGGGTTTTATTCGTCCTAGTTCTTCACCATGGGGTGCACCTGTTCTATTCGTGAAGAAGAAAGATGGTTCATTTCGTATGTGTATCGACTATCGGGAACTCAACAAACTCACCATCAAAACCGATACCCTCTTCCTCGAATCGATGATCTCTTCAATCAACTTCAAGGAGCTACACAATTCTCGAAGATCGATCTACATTCTGGATATCATCAATTGCGAGTTCACGACATTGATATTCCAAAAACCGCTTTCCGTACTCGATATGGACATTATGAGTTCATGGTTATGCCTTTTGGCATGACTAATGCTCCTGTTGTCTTCATGGATCTCATGAATCGAGTATGTAAACCATACTTGGACAAGTTCGTGATCTTGTTCATCGATGAGATTCTCATTTATTCCAAGACAAAATCTCGAAGTTTTGAAGAAAGAACAACTGTATGCCAAGTTCTCTAAGTGCGAATTTTGGTTCGAAGAAGTTCAATTCCTAGGTCATGTGGTGAATAGCCAAGGAATTCACGTCGACCCTGCTAAAATAGAAGCCATGAAAAATTGGTGTGTTCCCACGACCCCAACTGAAGTTCGTTCTTTTCTTGGTTTAGCGGGTTACTACCGTAGGTTCATTGCAAATTTCTCAAAGATTGCTAAACCGCTTACAACGCTAACCCAAAAGAATCGAATTTTTGAATGGGGTCCCGAACAAGAAGAGGCTTTCGAAACACTGAAACGCAAGTTGTGTAATGCTCCAATCCTAACTCTCCCCAATGGAAATGACGATTTTACCGTATACTGTGATGCATCTAATCAAGGCCTTGGTTGTGTTCTCATGCAACGAGGAAAGGTCATAGCATACACTTCAAGACAATTGTAGGTTCATGAAGTAAACTACACGACTCGTGATCTTGAACTTGGTGTTGTGGTTTTTGCCTTGAAGATTTGGCGGCACTATCTTTATGGGACGCAATGCATAATCTACACCGATCATAAGAGCCTTCAACATGTGTTCAATCAAAAGGATCTCAACATGAGACAAAGATGTTGGGTTGAGTTGATTAGCGACTACGACTGTGACATTCGTTACCATCCTGGAAAGTCGAATGTTGTACCTGACACGCTGAGTCGCAAGAACCACAACAAGACTGTCTCACTTCAAGAAATACGAGATCGAAGGCAATGGTTTGACACGTTGGGAGAATTTGATACTAAGATCCATCTGGATGTCAACAAGGCTACTAGCATGCTTCAAACATAAGGATTGATAGTGACCTCGAGTTTTGCATCCGCGAGGCTCAACAAGCGGCACTAACCGAGGAATGGAAGAATGAAGAACTAATGTTTAACATTCGATCACAACTAGAGACAAAACCGAATGGCATGTTGTATTTCTTGAACCGGCTTTGGATTCCAAATCGTGACAATCTCCGTCACTTCATCATGAACGAAGCCCATCAAACACGTTATTCTATTCACCCTGGGTCCGATAAGATGTATATGGATCTGCGTGGCCAATATTGGTGGCCTGGGATGAAGAAGGATATCACATCTTATTTATCCAAATGCCTCACTTGTGCAAGGGTCAAAGCCATCAACGTCCTAGTGGTTTACTCGAACAACCCGAAATCCCTATGTGGAAATGGGAACACATATCCATGGATTTCATATCCAAGTTGCCACGTATGCCTCGAGGTCATGATAGCATATGGGTGATTGTTTACCGTTTGACCAAAACGGCACATTTCATACCAATACGAGACACTTACAAGGTTTCAAAGTTGGCTCGTATTTATATTGATGAAATTGTGAGTCGTCATGGCGTGCCGTTGCATATTATTTCCCATCGTGATGCTCATTTCACTTCACACTTCTGGTCTTCTATGCAAGAACTCTTGGGTACTCAACTGGATTTAAGCACGGCTTACCATCCTCAAACGGACGGTCAAACCGGGAGAACAATTCAAACTCTTGAGGATTTGCTACGTCTTTGTGTCCTTGACTTTGGTGGTGATTGGGATACGCATTTACCGTTAGCGGAATTCTCGTATAACAACAACTACCACTCAAGTATCAAGATGGCACCGTTTGAAGCTTTATACGGTCGTAAATGTCGTTCTCCGATCTGCTGGACTGATATCGGTGAAAATTTCATTACCGGTCCAGAACTTATTCAAGAAATGACCGATACAGTCTCCAAAATCCGTAATAACCTTAAGGTGGCTAGAAGTCGTCAAAAGAGTTACGCGGATAAAAGACGCAAACCATTGGAGTTTCAAGTCAACGACATGGTCCTTCTTATGGTTTCTCCATGGAAGGGTGTTGTTCGCTCTGGGAAGAAGGGCAAGTTAGCCCATGTTTTGTAGGACCTTTCAAGATTTTGAAAAGAGTTGGGAAAGTGGCTTACAAACTGGAACTACCTTTTAACTTAGCGGGGTTCATCCTGTCTCGAACTTGAGGAAATGCCTGGCTGATGAAAATTTGCATGTTCCTCTGGAGGAAATCCAAATTGACGAGTCGTTGCATTTCGTTGAGAAACCTGTCAAGATTATGGATCGAACACTGAAGAAGACCCGAACCACTACCACACCGATCGTAAAAGTTCGTTGGGAAAACAAACGTGGAGCTGAGTTCACCTGGGAACGCGAGGACCACATGAAGAAGAAATATCCCTATCTGTTCGTTTAGTCTTGTCTTTAATTTCGGGATGAAATTCCTTAAAGTTGGGGAGACTGTGACCTCTCGTATTTTTATTAACCGTTTGTTAAACTTCGTTATTTCTTGTAAGGGCTTGTTTTGTTATTAATGCAAGTACGAGGACTTATTTGTAATTACTTGAAATCATTATAATTTGGATATAATTAAATAATTAATAATTAATGATAACATAATAATAATAATAATAATAATAATATAATAATAATAATAATAATAATAATAATAATAACAACATAGAAAAATACTAATATTAATAATAATAATAATGAAAATAATAATAAAATGATAAAATAATAATACTAATAATTAAATAATTATAATAAGTGGTAAAATTGTAGATAAATAAAAACAATATAAGTTTATACTTTTAAAACTTGTAAACAAATTTGTTGGCATGAAATAATAAAATTAAAAACACCAAGGACCAAACTGTAAATTTGCTTTAAAACAAAAACCTAAACTTTGGATTAGAAAAGTTAAAACATAAATTACAGGGACCAAAGTGTAAATTTTTAAAACTCAAACCATCCCCACCCGTCGGCCCCGTTTTCCGGCCAAACTTCGGCCAGCTTCGGCGACCTTCAAACCACCGAATAGAACCCATTTAAAACACTCTTTACACGCGTATAACCGTTTAGAACCCTGCATCAATTGTAATTCGAGATTAATCGACGGTTTTAACTCATTCATTCGAAACCGAAACCCATTCAAATCATTGGCAACAATCGACTTGAAACGAATCAATCATGTGCAATTAAATGGGTTAATCATTTAAATGACTTATCTGAAACACACACAAACACTCAATTTCACTTGAAATTAACATCTTCATCGAATTAACCACTCGTGAAACCTCCTTTTCACCCAAAATACTCGCGACATCTCCTTTTCACTATCTGTAACCTCAATTACACCCAAAAACACACACACACATCAATTTATTCAACGAGACCGTCGACATTGTTCATCATTCTGTTCTCTCGAATTTCAATAGAAACCAGGTAATTAAACACACGTACACGCTCGTTTGAATCAGGGAAATCAAAACCCCATGGTCAATTCGATTATTAATATGGTTTGGGTGATCAATTTGGGTTGGATTCAACCTAGGGTTCATACGAATTGGGGATTTTCTTTGGAAATAAGTTTTATCATTTGATTTCTGAATCATAACACAAAACTGGGCTTTGGTCCGGTGGTTTAGATGTTTTGTGGTGTGGCATAGGGCCTTGGTTCGAACCCGAGGCCCTGTCACAATTTTTTTAAAGGGTTTATGGTATTTAAATATCTGAAAAATATTTAAATATTATTAATAATCATATAAAATCATTTTTAATCAGAAAATAAATAAAATCATTTTATTTTAAATTAAAAAAATTAATTTAAGAAATTTCCATTTCTTTTATTTCAAAAATTACAAAAATTGTACAAAATACAATTTATTATTAATCTCATATTGTAATGGGTTCCATTTAATTTTCAAATAATTTCAATTTAACAAATTCCTTATTGTTTTATAAATTATAGTTATAAATTTGTTTATATACATTTTAAGAAAGTGAATATACATGTACATATTTAAAAATATACACTTATTGTAATTAATATAATTATTTTAATCATTTAAATCTACAAATTACTATTTTATTTAAATAGTAAATAATACCCATTTGAAAATAAAAGTTTAACTTTTATTAACGGTGTTAATTACTAAAACTCTTATTTAATCATTTAAATACCAAAATAATAACAAATTGTGTCTATATTATAACTTAAAAATCATGGGTTAAATATAAATATAACACCACAATTATCATGATTAACTTAACACGTCATTCATTTAGGTTGAACGTTAACGAATCCTCGGTATTATATACAAGACCTTCTTATTTGACATCCTTATTATCCATGGGAGTTTTCATATCCCATTTTATATTATTTCACACTTTTGGAGTGAAACATGTTAACCTTATATTACCACACTTGTAAACATGTTTTTACTCTTGTAACACTTGTGCAATTCATTTTATGTTGTTATGGTTATTTGAACACTTGTAATTGTGATGAATCTTATAAGATATAATCATTAACTACTGCTAGCCTGGCGACGTCATAGATCTATGGGTCTGACAAGCCTATTTGGTGCCAAAGCCGAGGTTATTGCTGGCTCCTAGTGTCGTATTTTTGAGCACTATGGGAACCAAGTACACTTAGCTAATCGTTTAATCTTGTAATGGCCATATTTGTCAAGGTTTGATTGTTACATTTGTTCATCCATCTTTATTTACTTTATTCAATAACCTATGACGTGAATTGTCATCTTTGATATATATCTTTGTATGATTAATCTATGGAAACTCACCAACATTATGTTGACTTTATTTTTAATATGTTTCAGGAAATGATACCACTTAAGTTGCTCCTGAAGACTTGATCACATCTAGGATTAGACCTAGATAATAATAAAATGACATATATTGTCACATGATGCTATTGAAACTTGTGTATTTTTGTTTGCTTGAAACTTATGTTATTTCCTCAAAGTATGTTATGAACCTTGGAATTTAATAATATTGACACTTTGAAATAGTGTTGTGTGGCATTAACAATCTTAACCCTCACACCTCGACGTTTCCGCCGTTAAGGTTGGGGTGTGACAGTGGTTGAATTTGATTCAACAATCTCATCGAATTACAACCTGTTCGAGGCACTTTTCTTCTTGGGACGGATTTAATTTACTTGATTGAAGGGTGAACCAAATGTCTTCTGTTAAATGCTTTATCATCTTCAATTCGAAGAAAATAAGAGCAGATTTCTTGATTTTGTTGATGAACATATGAGTTATTTATGAACACATGCTTGTTCTTCATTTTTGTGATTTTCTTCTTTGTTGTAAACATCTTTAAAGATGAAAACAGATCTGAAACATACATGAACCCAGCAACCAACAGCTCTGATACCATTTTGCTGAATCAATAATTTTAGATTCGTTGAGCTTGGATCTTAGGATTCATCATTTTCTTGTGGATGAACATTTTACCCACCAACAGCTCTAATACCATTTTACAAAGATGGATGAACATCAAACCCACCCAACGGAGAGAATTTCTCCTTGGGTGGTGATTTACACCATGAAAACACAAACTTAAGAACTACCAGTCACTCACACACTTTGCAATAACCACCCCTTCCAAAGTAGCACTAGTGGTTCTATTTATAATGTTATTACACCATGACCTAATCTTGACTTTTCTTGTGGTCTTGATGTTGACTTTGCCTTGTTGACTTTGTCTTGTGTTTGTTTTGTTCTGTTTATCAACTTGGTCTCTGAACTTGTACAATGAGATTTTAAGTTAGCTTTGATTGTGTTTTGGAAAGCTTCAGTTTATCTATTGTTGAACCCAATAACTACCACCCTCACTTTCAATTCTGATACAACTCCCTCTACATAGCAAACTCTTTAAACACCTCTCTTATTCTCTTGCATTCATCAGCAGCAAACTCCAGTCTCTTGAAGCCAGGGAACAACCAAAACTCAAGCTCCATTAACCCCAACACGCTAAGGTAAGCATCACTTGAACACAAACACACACACACACACACCCTACACATCTTCGAGTTCACACCTCCATTCCATTGATCTTACAACCTGAACTAACCCAGTATTTTAAACAGCTATCTCTCACCATTTCAAGCTCCTTTGGTAGCCCACGCTTCCATCACACCTACCTCACGCAACAAGGTAACCCGTTGCTACCCGAAAACGCGCGAAATACCGCGTTTCATTACACTGGTGACACAACCAACCCCATGTCACCCCCAACATCATATAAACACATAAGATATCATATTTTCAGTAACAAAATGATGTAAAATCTTTCATAGGTCAAAAGAGCAGTTTTGATAAAATAATGCAACCGAAAACTCGGATTTCATAAAAATATAAAATTATATATGTAAGATCAAAGATTATAATCTAAATGTTTCTGAAAGTTAATAGTGACTATCTTAAGTTAAAAAGTTAAGTTTCATGATTTATGCGTATGTAATTCGCACTTTAAAAATAATATAAAAACTTAAAAAATATGTATTTTAAGAAGAAAATACAAGAAGCAAGTTGGGGATTTAACTTACTGGAAATATGGGGTTATTTAGGAGTTATTTATGTTATGAAAATATTTGCGAAAGGGAAAAATCAAATTAAAACAGTTAGAATCCAAAACTAGGACTTAACGGACACTTAACGGAACTAACCGGTAGACTTAATGGAAATATCAAATATGCATATAATGTAAATGTACAAAATTTCAGTAGACTTATAATAATAATAAATGACTAAAATTTAGTTTCATAGTTTATAGAGCTTGTTTGCTTAGTAAACAATAATGTAGGGGATATTCATGTTAAAAAAGTAAAAATTCATAAAACCTAAGCTAAAAATATAAAATATCCAGAACTAAAAGTTTACTGCAAGTATATTAAATTAGTATATGACTAAAATGGACCAAAAGTTTGACCCGAACCTAAGAACCCGTTAAAAATCAAGCCTCGAACGTTAAACTACCAAAACCAACATAAAACAACCTAAGAAGTGAAAATACAGTAGCTAATGGTCTAATAATGATAAAATTAAGCTACAAACCACATATTATCAATTATATAACTTTTTAGAATTTTATAAAAATATAACGTTAATCTAAGAAACTAACGTCACACTAGAAAGAAAATGGTAAATAGAGTTACGAAGACCTAAATGGCATAAGAACTAACTTACTATAGTAGATTATCCCACTTGAAACAATAAAACCCATTGTAAACAATTTAAGTGCAAAATTCCAAACATAAGGGTTAAAAACTATCAATTTAGCAAAGTTGAGGAACCAATCTTGCCAACAATTTAAACTTCAATGTTTTGGAACCAAATATCAACTCTAACAAATTGTATAATCTGAAATTATTATTTAATGACTCAAATGTAACCAACCGCCAAATCAAGACTTCAAATTTCAAAGGTTGAACCAAATTACGCATATGTAATATAAATCGCCTAATCGCGTAAGGTAAACCTGAACTAGAGGGTTAGATGGAACTAACGTCTATAAAATGAAGTTAGGAACCTTGCCGATTGGTAGCTCCTTAAACCACGAACACCTACTCCAAGAACAAGCTAAGGTGAGTCTCATGACCCTGTTTTTACTTTAAAACTTTTAGGGTGAAATGCACACTCATTGGTTATTATGTTACTGTGGTGCAATGCTACCTGCTCTTGTCCCTGAACATGAGCACAATCATAACTCCATTGCGAGCCGTGTGGTTTGTGGATAGTACTATTTGGGGAATCCCCCGCACACAATGGGCCCTCAGGGAAACCCCCCATTGAGATTCAATAATCATTGTGTCACAAATTAGTGCAGATTATATATGCTTAGCAGGGCACACATGAACCCATAACAATAAGGGGTATGGGTTAGGGATGTTTTAGCACTCGGGAGGGTCACCCGTGTCCAGGTTTGATTGTGATACTTTCTTTTGTGCACCATGACTATTGTTATCTTATTTTAGGAATTATGTTATGGCTTGTGTAATAAACTTATGAGCTCACTAACTTTATTTTGGTGTATTTTGGACGTGTACTTCAGGGAAAGAATGATTTGACCAAGTGATCATGGATAGAAGTTGACTTAGTCGAACGTTTGGAGTTTAGCCACCACCCTAATTCTAGATGTTATCATTTGGGACATTTGACTAATGTTTATGTATTTGGGATAGGAAAACATTTGACTAGTATTGGTATTACTGTTGGGTTGATTGGATTTTAATTGATTAAGTTATGGTTACTTTCCGCTGCATTATGATGATATCAGTCAGTCATAGCCAGACCCGGTCATCAGGGTGTGACAGATTGGTATTAGAGCCAATGGTTACAGCGAATTAGGATTACCCATAAGATGCCTAGCTTTAACCACCGTTATTGAACTAAGGAAACTAAGAAATAGACCCCCCCTAAGCTATGACCCAAGGGTAGTTCCTAACATTTGCATACATTCAATAAATTTTGTGTAATTGTTGTAGTAATTTTCCATTTTTGAATATTACATAGTATTCACTTTGATTTTACCTTGCTTGCTCATTAGATGGCGGGAAACTAGAAAGGGAAAGACCATCTAAATCAGTGACTCACCCGATGTCCCACCCCCGCACTACTACCAGACCACTATCCCACGCCCACGTTTGTACCAAATGTGGGTGCAGGACCTTCGAGAAGCCCCAGTCTTATGAGATTGGAGAGTATGCCCTCTTAGGCCACCGTATGGGGACCCTAATTGGTACCCAAGGGCCCCCTATGAGCACATGATGCCCGATCCTAACCAGGATTCGAAATGGAGGAGTCCGACCCTACGGAAGACACGTCTGGATCGTCGGCGACCGTCGGGTTAGTCCTTACGTCCTGACGAGGATGAGGACATGGCACCTCGTGCGAGGCAAACAGTACGAATGTCCATCAGACCCATCTCCACATTCCAGGAGGAATGGGGTAACTTGGTTACGGGACTGATCGGGGCCCGCCACAAACCGGTCGTACCACCGTTGCCCCACCGCCAGCTTCACAGTATCTAACTGGGCCCTATGGGCATGACGCGGTGTTTGCGTCATAGTTTCCATTTGGCCCTGTCAAGGTACTACACTGACCCCTATGACGAGTCGGCGTGCTATTCCAGTATGTCTCACCAGATGTTTGCTGACCCGCCCCTCTACCACTCGGGACCATGATTGGAGTCTCCACCATGGAAGAGGTATGGCGTCAACATCAACACTACGACACCCTGGGGGAGAGAGGGACGAGGCGGTTCCCTACTGGCAAGGAGAGGAGGAATCTTTTCTGAGCCGCCCATAAGTGTGTGCTCGACCCATGGTCTTGTTACCGCCGCTGCCGTTACTGACATGTATTTATTTATTTTATTATGTACTATTTAATTTGAATGAAACATGTATTATGTAGGGCATGGGTGAATGTTCACTCATGTCACACCTGATTTACTTTGGACTTATTTAAAATTTTGTAATCATAGCAGTTTTCTAGGTTAGACTATTAATGGTTGTTTGATGAGATGGTTTGGACCTCTAACTTGCATAATGTGATGACATGATGGTTGTGAAACTATGATAACTACTTATAATAAAATCTTGAGCTAAAACCATATACAATGTTTATTTTAGCCATGCCGAGGGGAAGAGGACAAGGACGCGCTCCAAATGCTAGGGGTGGTGTCACCACCCGATCGGGTGCTTGTACCAACCGACTTGATGAAACCACCACTGAAAACACTAACAACGCTCACCATACCAATGACAGCCCCCACACCAACCACAACACCACCAAGAACCTCGACTTCAACACTAATCGCAAAAGCTATTGCTAACCGCCCTTCCCGCTATCACTGCCCCCATGTCACGCCAAGAAACCATGAGATACCGCGAGGGGGAGAACGAAGATGAAAACAACAATGAAGAGGAACAAGAAGAAGCACGTGTGCGAACTGGTTGTAATTACAAGGCATTCATGGCCTGCAAACTAAGGGACTCTTATGGAAATGAAGGCGTGACAGGAACAATTAGGCCCAGAGGAGATGGAGGCAGTACTGGATATAAGCGACTATGCGGAGATGAAAAAGTTAAGGTTTGCCACACACCCTCTCAAGAATGGAGCATTGAACTGTTGGAACACACTGTCGCAAACCCGAGGGAGAAACGCGGTGAACCGGATGAGATGGGAAGAGTTTAAAAGCTGATGGTGGAACGGTACTCTCCGATTAATGAGCTTGAAAATACGGAGGCGAATTCTTAAGTTTGGAGATGAAGGGCTCGGCACACTTGGAATACTCCAACTGATTAAATGAGCTATCACTACTGGTACCGCACTTTGTGACTCCTGAATTCAAGAAGATCGGCAGGTATGTGTGGGGTTAACCCCCAAGATTATAGGAATGGTAAAAGCGGCTAAGCCAAGGACGTTTCTGGAAACAGTGGAGATTTCAGCAACATAAATGATGAGGTGGTAAGATGTGAGGGAGTGAAAGGGGTAGAGAATGCAGGAATTAAACGAAATGGTGAGGATGGCGGCTAAACAGCATGTAACAGAGGGCAAGACCACTGTGTGCTACAAATGCAACAACCTGGTCATTTCGCAAGGGAATGCAAGTCTGTGACTACAGGACCTGCGGATCCATGAGTGTGGCGAAGCCCTAAACTAAAGGCTAAGAAACTGTGGTAGGATGCCCTAAGGGGAAAGCATTTATGATGAATGTAGAGGTTGCTAGGAGGAGCCCGAAGTTGTGACTGGTAAGTTCCTAGTAAACAATCATTATGCTTATGTACTATTTGACCCCGAGCCAGTAGAAGCTTTGTTTCTACAAGCTTTAGACCAAGAATTGAATTAACTCGTCTAGGCTAGCCGACACGTGTACCATAGAATTAGCTAACGGAACGTTAGTCAAGGCCGATGAGAGAATCTTGGGTGCACGATAGAACTGGACGAGCATGATTCCCTATAGACTTAATACCAGTAAAATTAGGAGGATTTGACATAGTGGTAGGTATGGATGGGCTAGTGAAGAATAGGGCCTAGATTGTATGCGACAAGAAATTAGAAAAGATTCCCCTACCTGAAGGAGAAACCCTCGTGATATATGGTGGAGAGGCCAAGGCGAGGCATAAGGTTAACAAGTGCCTGCGGAAGGAGTGCATTGCATACTTAGCCTATGTAATGACTACGAAGAGGAAAAACAGCTTGAGGATGTCACTATAGTGTCAGAATTCGTGGACGTATTCCCTGATTAACTACCAGGCTCCCTCCCATAGGCAAGTTGAGTTTCGCATCGACCTAATACCGGGAGCTGCAACGATAGCTAATCACCCTATAGGCTAGCCCATCGGAGATGCAAGAGTTGATGACACAACTGCAAGAACTTATGGACAAGGGTTCATCAGGCCAGCTTCTCACCATGGGAGCTCCGGTCCTATTTGTCAAAAGAAAGATTGAACCCTAAGAATGTGCATTGACTATCGAGAGTTAAACAAAGTTACAATCAAAAATCGATACCCATTCCAGGATTGATGACTTTTTTGATCAACTCCAAGGTCACATACTACTCAAGATAGAACTGATGTCAGGGTATCACCACTTACGAATCAAGGGGATGATATACCAAAAACCGCATTTAGAACTATGTACGGGCACTACGAATTCTTAGTGATGCCTTTCGGTTAAACCAACGCACCTGCAGTGTTTCATGGACCTCATGAATAGGGTGTGTAAGCCATACTGGAAAAATTCATGATATTTTCATAGACGACATTCTGATATACTCCAAGACCAAGGCAGAGCACAAACAATATTTGAGGTTGATTTTAAGGCTACTGCGAACTGAGCGGCTATACGTCAAGTTTCAAAGTGTGAGTTTGGATGCGAGAAGTGCAGTTTTTTAGGCCATATAGTAAGCGAGAAAGGAATCCAAGTCGACCCCTCCAAGATTGAGGCATTAAGAAGTAGGAACCACCTAAGAACCCCTACCGAGGTATGACATTTTTAGGGTTGGCCGGTTACTACCGAAGATTCATAGAGAACTTCTCGAAAATTGCCAAGCCATTGACGTACCTGACCCAGAAAAGTACTAAATTCAAATGGGAAACAAAGCAACAAGAAGCCTTTGAATTTAAGTGCAAAATTCAAGAACAAGCTGAGGAACCCATTGTAAACAATTTAAGTGCAAAATTCAAACATAAGGGTTAAAAACTATCATTTAGCAAGTTGAGGAACCAATCTTGCCAACAATTTAAACTTCATTCATGTTTGGAACCAATATCAACTCTAACAAATTGTATAATCTGAAATTATTATTTAATGACTCAATGTAACCAACCGCCAAATCAAGACTTCAAATGTCAAAGGTTGAACCAAATTACGCATATGTAATATAAATCGCCTAATCGCGTAAGGTAAACCTGAACTAGAGGGTTAAATGGAAACTAACATCTATAAAATGAACTTAGGAACCTTTCTGGTTTGGTAGCTCCTTAAACCACGAACACCTACTCCAAGAACAAGCTAAGTGAGTCTCATGACCCCCTTTTTACTTTAAACTTTTGGGGTGAAATGCACACTCATTGGTTATTATATTACTATGGTGAAATACTACCTCCTCTTGTCCCTAAATGTGAGCTTAATCATTAACTCCATTGTGAGCCGTGGTGGTTTGTGGATAGTACTATTTTGGTAATCCTCCGCTCACACATGAGCCCTCAGAACAGGGATACCCCCCATTGAGATTCAATAATCATTGTGTCATAATTAATGCAGATTATATATGCTTAGAAGGCACACTTGAACCCATAACTATAAGGAGTATGGGTTAGGGGATGTTTTAGCACTCGGGAGGGTCACCCGTGTCCGGTTTGATTGTTATACTTTCTTTTGTGCAACCATGACTATTGTTATCTTATTTTATGAATTATTTAAGGCTTTGTGTATAAATTATGAGCTCACCAATATTTTGTTGTCGTATTTTGGGTGTGTATTTTAGTGGAAGAATGATTTAACCAAGTGATCATGGATAGGAGTTGACTTAGTCGACGTTTGGAGTTTAGCCACCATCCTATTTCTAGATGTTATGATTGGGACATTTGACTAATGTTTATGTATTTGGAATTTAGAAAACATTTGACTAGTATTGGTATTACTATTGTGGATGATTGGATGTTAATTGATTAAGTTATGTTTTACTTTCCGCTACATGTGTTGATATTATTCAGTCACAGCCGGACCTGGTCATCAGGGTGTGACATCTCACTCGGTTGATGAAGCAAAGTCTCTAATTAATTTGACAATAATATAAAAGTTAATGAACACAAGAATGGTTTTCATGATACTTGTATATATTACTTCTCAACTTAGTATCACAAGACTCTTACAAGCATGGTTACTTAAGTTACATTGAGAAACTATATATACTACTATACAACAGGTTATACTTGGAAAACCAACTAGATTTACCACTAGACAAATATACATTGCTAGAAGTAAAGTATCTAAGATAAATATTCCTAGATTATGTAGTCATGAAAGGTCCTGACTTCCTTTTGTTATTCACTAAGTATGGTAACTGTACTAATTGAAAGTTGAAAGTGATTAAAGTATTGTCAACTATATGGCGTGCGAAGCGCCATGCAGTATATCAAGTTGGCAGCGGATGTAATCAACCCATACTTATGTCCATTGTTCATAGTTGATTCTTCCAAAGGCAAATTGCTTCAGAAGAATAAATACTTTCGCGCCATTATACTTCAACAGATTCAAGTTCTTTCGATCTTCTACAAGTCTTCATTACTTCATTCTTCGGAAGACTTTGCCTTCAATCTTTTAACTGTGAATGTTTCAGAAGGAGAACTACTTGGTCTCGAAAGACTTGCTTCTCCTGCAGGACCGTTAAAGTTCTTAACACTTAGTTAACACACTTAGGAGGATATTAATATCACTTAACAGTTCAAATGGGAACTGAGAACTTTAACAGATGATGCAATGCACAACACAAGTAAGTAAAGAACAAGAACACAAGATATAATTTTCAAGGAAGTAGTATATTGCTTCTCAAGTTCTATTACAAGTGTTTGCACTCATTTAAATACAAGAACCTTAGACTCTTTATACTAATCCTACAACCGTCAATTTACAAAAGACAGTTGGAAAGTGACTAATCTAGACAACAAGATCAGCCTAAAGTCAAAAGACAGATTGCCTTTTGACTAGTGACTATGACAGGCCATAGCTCACTTGACTTTTCTACTACAAAATCCAAAAGAAACAAATACAGAACTTGCAGACAAAGACCTTATCTACTTTATCATAAAGCATGGAGTTTCACCAACTGATGATAGTTGGTGAACCACCAGAGTGGGCAGCGGACAGATGGTTGCTTTATGATAAAGTTGATGGAAAAGGTGACTTTTCCTCTCTTCTAAAGGTAAATCAGTTTTGTATTTATTCAGCTTCGAAGACTTTGTCTTGAGAGCTTCGGAGACTTCATCTTTATACTTCGGAAGAGTTGAGTCTTTGGCTTCGGAAGACTTGACACTTAGTGTAAAGCTTCCTTATCATTTTCTTCAGAACTTATCCTTTGAAAGATTTCACACTTGGCATTCTTCTTTGTATGTGTAAAGCTTTTGAAGTTAGTTCTTCTTTGTTCTTTAGTGCATGTTGGAAGACCTGGTTGTTTTGGCATCTTTTGATTGATCCTTTGGTTGCATCAGCCTTTTAACCTCAGAGGTTCCTACAAACTCCCCCTAGGTTGATGTTGCCAAAACAGAGAGGTCTTCAGATTGGGATAGTCCACATGAGAATCTTCAGAACTCCTTTCTTCATCACTAGATCAGGATTCTTCAGACTCATGAAGTACCTTCTCATGTCATAGAGATCATGCAGAGGGAGTTCAATCATGTCACTAGTGAAGTAGATATGTTGTTCTCCCTGATCTCTAGTCACATACCATCTATCTGGGTTTTCATTGAATGCCCAGGATAGAATTGGTCTTCCAACAGGAGAGGCTCTACTATGATGGGAGTTGGTTGAGAGCCCTCTACATGCACTTCCTCAGATGTTTTGACTCATCCTGAGGTTGGGAGGAGGATGCCTTTCTTGTTTTCTTCTTTGAAGATCTTCTTCTGGCCATCCTCTTTCTTCTCCCAGATGATTTTGACTGAGAGGGTTGGTTTTCTCTACCAGGTTCTTCAGTGGATTCCCTCTCAGTTGGGATCTCCTCTCTCCCAGGTTCAGAAGGAGAGGGAGGAGAACCCTGCTGTGGGTCAGAAGATGAAGTTGGCTGTTGTGTAGCTTTAGGTGCAGGTGGTGTTGTCTCTGTAGGTTCCACCTTTACCTCAACTTCAGGTTGAGCTTGACTTGATGATGATGAAGATCCACAAGCTCTCCCTTTTAATCTTCTGCTTGATCATCCTTATGTGCTCATCCATTGTAGATAGAGACATGGGACCAAGCCTCCTTCCGGAGAACCCATAAAGCTTCAAGAAGCTCATCATCTTCTGCCTATCTGCAGACTTTTTCAGACTTTTCTGGATGATGGCTCTTGATTTAGCAGTCTCTTCCCTTTGCCTCTTTCTAGCAGCTTGTTTTTTCTTTTAGCTCTCTCTTCTAGCTGCTTGTTATATTCAAATAAGATGTAGTCATATGGCAAGGGAAGAAGTGCTGGTGCCTGATAGAGACCTGTGGCACTCAAGTAGTTGATCATCTTTAATCTTTCTTCTTCATCAACTACTTGAGGTTGTTCAGCAGCCACAGTCTCTTCCTCAGCTTTTTCCTGAACTGGGGAGAGAATAGGAATGTCCTTATAAAGCCTTTTCCTCCTCAATTCTTCTTTGTGTTTGAGGTTTAAGGCTGCATCCTCAGCTTCCTTTCTCTCCTTTGACAGCTCTATTTCTGCCAGTTCATTTAACTCATCCAAGGAGAGAGATGAGTTCATCAACATTGTAGTTCCTGGTCCCCAGATAATTGAGTCTGGCTGCCCTTAGTTCATCTTCTTGAGTGTTTAGAATAGGGGCAGCCCTGATTGCAGCTTGCATAAATCCTGGGGAACCACTAGAACTCTCTCCCCTTAGCTTCCTCTTCCTCTCTCTTTTTTCTTCTTCAATCAGCAGTGGAGTTTTCTTTTGCCTTTGTCTGCCACAGGCTGAGGAGAGCTTGGCCTTCATTGCTTGGTTCAGCAGACAAGCTTTGGCCAGAGAGAGGTTGTGATGCTGGAGGAGATGTTGCCTCAAGGTTCACAGTTTCAGCCTCTAGGCCTTTAGTCAAGGCTTTCTCTTTAAAGCTAATCTTAGGGTCCACCTCAACATCCAGTTGACCAAAGGCTTCCACTGCTAGCCTCTGTCTATATAGTGCTGATCTCCTTTTGAATTCTTCCAGCACCCAATCTTGAATTTTACTGGCTAGTCTGGCAGCTTGTCTGTTATTGCTTGGGTTGACAAGTGCCAGATCTACCAGATTTATATACCTCATAGAAACTCAGGTTTGAAATGTTTAAGATTTCTAGTTGACCCTGAGCTCTAGAGAGTACAAGAGCTTTCCTTTCACTGTCATACCCCCAACCCCAGATTGGGTTCTCAAAAGGGGCAGACATTGCTCTTGGTACTCCCTCCTCAAACAGTTGTAGTATTAACAAATGTAGATCACTGTCTAGAGGAGGTTACTGAGTATGGACAACTGCAAGAGAGGATGGTGTGTCCTCTATGTCTATACTCTGAGAGGAACTCCCAAGTTCTGTGATTGTTAGGATTTTCTCCCCCTTTTGGTAGCATCACCCTCTTGCATAGGTGAGCTAGGAGATTGATCCATGACATCCACAGGTTCTTGTGGACCTGGATGAGTTGATCTCATTGGTCTCTCAGCGAGCTTACCCTTGAGATCGGTGATCTCAAGTTGCTGGTCATTGACCCTTTTCTGCAAGATAGTCACCTGAGATTCCAGGTGAGCTAACTTTGACACAAAGTAGGTGCACATGTTTGAAAGTTTGTGCACCTTTTGTTGCAGACTCCCCTCATCTTCAGATGAAGAATCATAGGGGGATGAGAGGATTGGACCTGAGTCTTCTCCCTCATCACCAGCATAGGTTTCTTGGCTGCTGGATTTCCCCTGCCCAATGACATCTTCAAGAGAAGTGTCAAGAGGCTGGGTTGCCATGGTAGAGGTCCTAGTGATGTTATCACTGACAACAGTGATAGCCTCTGCCACATGGATCTCCTGGACAATCTGATGGATCTCCTGGACAATCTGAAGATCCACCTCAGTTTGGGCGTCTGATGTGGGCTAGAGATGGGTGAGGCAGGAGCACTCATCGCTCCTTGAGTGTGGGAAGAGAGGAGAGACTCATGGTACTCACTGAAACCCAAATCTTCATCAGAGTAGAAGTCAAGGCTAGGAAGTGGTTGATTTAAATCAAGAGGATGGGGATGGTAACTTTCCCCTGAAGGTTGATCACTAGAGTGATGGCTTAAAGCTGTTTGAGAGGGTGTGAGCTTATCAGTGAGCATGAGGAACCTCAGCACTGATAGTTGCAAAGATGGGAGTGGTTTGCTCCTCAGGGAAGTGGGAGCTCTAGTGTCCACTTCCTCCTGTGTAGGTTGTGATATGGGGCCTGCACATGCTCAATAGCAGGTGCAGGGGTTCGTTTGGATTTTCTGGTGTAAGTGATGGTAATGTTTGGCCTTGATGGTGGTTGAGAAGTGGAGGGTGTTGGTTCATCACTAGCTGGTGCTGCTAGGATGTCACCCTGAGCAATGAGCTCAAACATTTTCGGAACTAGGGCTGTTTCTACCCCTGAGAACCCAACAGATGGCTTTTTCATTGTTTTGAAAATGCCGGGCCTCATATGTGCAAGTTTAAGAACATTGCCTGTTCCCCTCAACTGGTCCCAATTCACAGTTGAGAATGTGTTGAACATACCTGGGGAACATGTAATTCTAAGGAGTCCAAATTTGCAAGTAAATTTGTAAAACAACTGAGAGTACCTAAATTTGACCCCTTGAACCATCCCATGGACAATGAAGGAAAGTCTTCTGGAATCTGGTCCCATCCTCCATGTTTGTTGGATAGGCTGGGATAACGACATGGAGGAGGTATTTCCATTGGTATGAGACCCTCCCCTTCTTGAAGGTCTTGACTGTGAAGTCTCCTTCATATCCCATCTGCTCAAAGGAATGGTTTACAGCAGTCTTTGGGAAGGACATTTCACCTTCCTCATCATCCAGCTGAAGATGGGTGTTTATGATGGCTGGAGTGATGAACAGTGTCCTCCCTGCACTGTGGCAGACAGTGCCTTCTCCCCGTCCATGGTAACCTCTTGACAGGTCCGCCAGAACTCAAGCAATTGATCCTCATAGAGAGGAGGATCGATTGTAAGGGAGGTGTAGTAATGAGACAAAGAAAGAAACCTACAAACGTCTGAGATGCTTGGATCCTTCTCAGGGTCTAACAGTGCATGGAGAATCCGGGTCGTTACGACGATCAGGGTTGGCCATTTGGAAGCTTTGTAGTGAAGGAAGGTAGAAGAAGATGAATTTGGGGGTAAGTTAGGTTAAAGATCAATGAGAGAGGTGAGATGAAAGAGAACCGTTTGGAAAGATATACACTGGATTTGAGACAAAGTTAATTGAAAAGATAAACTTTGAAATCCGGATGTGGGTCCTACTTTCAAAAAGCGCCCAAAAAGTTAGTTTTCTTGGAAGTAGAAAATAACTTCCGAAGACAATTGTGGCTTCGGAAGATTTGAAACAAAGCTTCCGAAGGTAAATTATGCTTCGGAAGATATCCCCAGAATTTTGAAAATTTTGACTTCGGAAGAAATGAGTAAGTCTTCCGAGACTAAATTGCTTTCGGAAGAAATTTGTTCTTAAAATACATTAAATTGTTTATAAGAGACTTAAGCTTCGGAAGATACTTCAAGAATTTCTTCCGAAGGTAAATCTTAGATAAACAAGTTGAAGGATTTTTAGGACATAAATTTCTTCCGAAGACAATTTCACTTCTTCCGAAATTTTTTTTTATCATTCTAAGGAATATCAGTTTAAAATTTTATTTTCTTCCAAAGAGAACTGGGCTTATGAGGTGAGCTAATAGACAACTTAGGACACACAATTTTTAGGAGAAATTTGATTAAGTTATTTCAGAAAAATATTCAAAGTTAATCATCCCAATAGCTGATACAAGATATTTAAATCTCTGTTCATCAAAAGCCTTTGTGAACAGATCAGCATATTGTTCATTTGTGTTAACTTTGATTAGTTTTATCAAGCCCTTTTCAAAGTTATCCCTAATCAAATGATACCTGATGTTGATGTGTTTGGTCCTTGAGTGCTGCACAGGATTCTCTGTAATAGAGATAGCACTGTTGTTGTCTAGTGGATGGGAGTCTCCTTGAAGTTGAATCCATAGTCAAGCATCTGATTCTGAATCCAAAGCACTTGAGCACAGCAGCTTGCAGCAGCAATGTATTCAAGCTTCAGCAGTTGATGCAGACACACAGGATTGTTTCTTGCATTGCCAGGAGACTATCCTTCCACAAGAAATTGACATCCCCCAGAGGTTGACTTTGCAGTCATATTGCAACCACCATAATCACTGTCTGTATATGCATACAAACTGAAGTCAGAATTCTTTGGATACCAAAGGCCTAAGTTTGGAGCACCTTTGAGATACCTAAGAATCCTTTTGACAGTGATAAGGTGTGACATCTTGGGGTTGGCTTGATATCTGGCACATATGCATGTAGCAAACATAATATCAGGCCTGCTAGCAGTAAGGTACATGAGTGACCCAATCATGCCCTGTAGAGATGTTCATCAACAGACTCTCCCTCAAGATCAGGACCAAGGGAGTGATTTCTGGCTATGGGTGTCTTTGCAACCTTACAGTCAGTCATCTTGAATCTTGTGAGTATGTCCTGAACATACTTTGACTGACTTATGAAGATGCCATCTTCAACTTGCTTCACTTGAATACCCAGAAAGAAATTGAGTTCCCCCATGGCACTCATTTCAAATGTTCTTCATCAGCATCTCAAAGTCTGTGCAGAGCTTTGGATTAGTTGAACCAAAGATGATGTCATCCACATATATTTAAACTAGCAATGTGTCGTTTCTGTTTCTTTTGATGAGAGAGTCCCATCAATAGTACCTCTTTTGTATCCATGCTGACAGAGGTATGTTGATAGTGTCTCATACCACTTTCTTGGAGCCTGATGTAGCCCATATAGAGCTTTATCAAGCTTGCAGACATAATCAAGATGATCCGGTCTGCAAAGCCAGGTGGTTGTCTAATATAGACTTCTTCATCAATCACCCCATAGAGAAAGGCACACTTCACATCAAGCTGGTAGACCTTGAAGTCCTTAGATGCAGCATAAGCCAGAAATATTCTTACAGCTTCGAGTCTAGCTACTAGAGCAAAGACATCAGTGTAGTCAATTCCTTCTTCTTGAGTGTATCCTTGGACAACTAGTCTTGCCTTGTTCTTGATGATAATCCCTCTATCATCTTTCTTATTCCTAAAAACCCACTTGGTACCTATAACAGTCTTCCCTTAAGGAAGAGGGCATAAGTTCCAAACCTTCTGTCTTTTGATTTGAAGCAATTCTTCTTGCATTGCTTCAATCCAGCTTCCATCCTTTAGAGCCTCATCAACTTTCTTTGGCTCAATTTGGGATAAGAAACAAGAATGTAGACAAACATGACTGTCATGAGTTTGTGCTCTTGTTCTCACCCCTGAGTCAACATTTCCAATGATATTTGTGGTGGGATGTGACTTGTGGATCCTGAGTTGAGGGATCACAGCAAGTTGGTTGGACAGATCAAGATTAGAGAAATTTTGATCTGGCAAAGAAGAGTCCCCCACCACATCAGCACACTTATCAAGAGAAACTTGATCCAATGAGTGTGTGACATCATTGATGTTGTCTTCAATGGAGTGGTTATCAGCATCAAGAAATTCTTGATCACTGTCACCACCACCAGTTCTTCCTGCATTGGAGGTTCCTTCTCCTGAATTCTGAGCCTCTGAACTGGACTTTGAGGGTAATTCAGTTGAATCAGCGTATTTGTCATGCTTGTGCTGATTGGAGCCTCTATGATAGGGTTAGTCACCATTGGAGCTGAAGTAGTCTTCTTGTTTGGTCTTCTCAGCTCAAATCTTGGGTCAGGATCTTCTGTTGACCTTATCCATAGATCCTGAAACATTCTCACAAGATTTGTTAAAACAGTTGGTAACTAAATCAAGATCAAATAGCCAATCCGACCAGAACCTTTCACACAGGGTGTGTTCATTGAAAGTTACATTGGCTGACTCCTCAATGATTCTAGTTCTGAGATTGTATACTCTGTAAGCCTTAGCTTGAGAAGAGTATCCAACAAAATGTCCATCATCTGATTTCTCAGCAAACTTAGCTATTTGATCTTTGGTATTCAAGATGGTGCAAGGACATCCAAATGTTCTGAGAAAACCAATAAATGGTCTCCTTTTGTGCCATAGTTCATAAGAGTCTTACTATGTGTCTTAACTACCAAAACTCTGTTCTGCACATAGCAGGCTGTGTTAACAGCCTCTGCCCAGAAGGTGATGGGCAGTTTTAGAGTCACAACATGGTTTCTTGCAGCTTCAATAAGTGTCCTGTTTCTTCTCTCAGCAACACCGTTTTGCTGAGGAGTCCTGGGGGCACTATATTGTCTTGATATACCCTTTTTCATCACAAATGCATCAAGGATTTGGTTTTTAAATTCTGTTCCTTGATCACATCTTATGATCTTGACCTTGTGATCAGATTGATTCTCAATTCTCAGAATGAAACTTTTCAAGATTTCAGGGGTCTCATCCTTAGTTCTAAGGAAAAATACCCAAGTAAATCTTGTGAAGTCATCTGTGATCACCAAACAGTATGAGGTCCTTCCTAGACTCATTACACTGTGTGGGCCAAACAGATCCATATGTAACAAGTGTAGGGGAGTAGTGATAGAGTTCATTTCCTTTGGCTTGTGAGACACTTTGTGTTGTTTACCTTTCAGGCATGCAACACAGTGGTCATCACTTGTAAACTCTTTCTTTGGCATTCCAGTTACCAAATCATTCTTAATCAGTTTATTCATGTTTTTAAAGTTTACATGGCATAT
Source organism: Flaveria sonorensis (assembly GCA_025506505.1). NCBI lineage: Eukaryota > Viridiplantae > Streptophyta > Magnoliopsida > Asterales > Asteraceae > Flaveria > Flaveria sonorensis. The sequence goes on from CM046436.1 coordinate 47,867,556, forward strand.
TCTTTTATGCCAAAGGAAAGACTCATCACTATTTGCTTTAGACAGAAAGCAAGACACTTCTCTAGAGGAGTGGTTTCATGCAAATCCATCTTGTACATGTTCCCTCTCCTGGGAGCTCTGAGCAAAATATGCTCCTGAGGAATGTCAACCCCGGGCTTGAGAACAATGCACTCATGCTCAGTAAAGAGCATGTGATGTTTTGGTCACAAAATTGGGACACACTCAGAAGATTGTATCCCAGCTCCTTGACAAAGTTTACCTTCTCAATGCTGAGCTTACCATTTGTAACCTTGCCCCGGCCAGTAATGTAACCTCCTGCATCTCCACCAAAAGCAACTGGTCCTCCATCAAATCTTTCAAAGTGTTGAAGCAAGGACTCATTGCCAGTCATGTGCCTGAGCAGCCGCTATCAATAATCCAGACATTTCTTCTGTCTTTAGCTGTCCCTGCACAAAAAGAGATGATTTAGTTACATTTGGAAACCCAAGCCTCTTTGGTCTTGGGCTTATTAAGTTCAGATGAAGGCAATGGAACAGTAAATGATCCAATGTTCAAGCTTAAAGGATCATTTGTTGTTGCTGCAGAAGAACTTCCAATCTCAAGATCTTCCTTCATCTTCCACACCACCTTTGGAAGATTGGGCTTGACCTTACTGCTTCGGAAGCTTTTGTGCTTCGAAGCTTTTGAGACAGATCCTTCGAAGATTTTGCTTTCACTCACTGCAGCAAGCTTTAGTGCTTCGAAAGCATTCCTTTCTTCCGAGACCAACTTTTCTTCCGAAGGCAATTTCTTCTTTGCCTTCTTCTTTATTTTGGAGCTTCGAAGGAACAGATTTTCCTTCCGAAGCTTGTTGTTCTTTCTTCTTCCAGAAGTCTTCTCTTTTATCAAGTGGACAGTACCTTTGATTGTAGATACAATCTTTAGCCAAATAAGAGATACTACCACACATGACACAGATCATTTGCTTCTTTCTGGGAATCTTCTTGTCTGAAGAGGACTGATATTGAACACTTCCCTTCTCCTTTTTCATCTTTTCAGATGATACATCAAGCTTTTTAGGATAGGCTTGCTATTGGAGATGGGTGATTCATGCTGGTGCAGTAGTGACACACAGTTTATCAGTCTTCTTCTTGTTGTTGTTACTGGAGTGAGTTGAAGCTGAAGTAGAACTCTTGGTACTTGAATTCTTAACAAGATCTTCAACTTTTATCACCTTGAACCCTGCAGAGACAAATACTTGTTTTTGTTTGGGATCAAAGTGGTCTTGACCTCTTGAGCTTTTCTTGATCTTCTTTTTGCTCTTCTGATCAAGTTCTTTCTCTTGTCTCTTGCTCAAACCAGCTTCTTTTTCCTCCTTAGGAGCATGGTGACCCTTTTTGATGATTGACTCTTCACTCACCTCAGAGTCATCCCTCACCTTCTCCTCTTCATCCTCTTCATCACTGGGGTCTATGGATGGAAGCTCATCTTGACCAGTTCCACACCTTGGAGATCTAACTGATAGTAGAGAGTGTGGAGGAGCTATCTCACTAGAGCCCAGTCCCTGCTGTTTCTGATAACACACTTTTGCATGTAGAGATGAGGATATCATGTTCTTGAAGGTTTCCTCTTCAAGAACACATTTTTCTGCCCTGGCTTTGCTGATCACAAGCTCAGCCTGGCATTCAGTCAACTTGGTAATGAGATCCTTAATTTGAGTCCTGTAATTTGTTTGCTCATGTTTAAGAGTTGAAACTGTTTTCTCTAGATCTTCTATTTTAAGTTTATAGTCATTTTCAGCTCTTTTAAAATCTTTTTAAAATATTCAAAGACTCAATGTCAGATCTCATTTCCAAGTTGTAGGACCTGTATCTATTAACTTTAGCAATACATTCAGGAGAGCAAAGATGTTCAAGTACCTTAGCTTCATCATGATCAGCCATGATGCTTGGTTGGAGATGCATCTTCAGCTTGAAAGCTCCAGTCAAAGCCTCCTTCTTCAACAGCAACTGCAGCTTGCTGTCTTGGCTTCTTATTCTGGTGCCCTCCTTCAGTGTAGTTTTGGCCTGGAAGAAGCTTGGCCACCATTAGACTTGGGTGCCTTGCATTCTCTAGCAAAGTGTCCCATCTGGTTACAGTTGTAACACTTGACTTTGCTCTTGTCCATCCCGAACTTGCTACTGGCAGCATTGCTAGAAACCTTCTCCCAGTCCTCTGTAGAACTTCTGGGCTCTGTGAGTAAGAAGAGCCATCTGCTGAACTATCTCCATATATTCCAGATCATCTGGATGGATACAGTCTAGGTCTTCAAGAGTAAAGAGAAAGTTGCCTGAACTTTCATCAGTGGAAACAAAAGCTTGAGAAGAGCTTGTCTCTTGGAAGGGACTTCCTTGATTAGCTCTCTCTGGGTGTCTCTGGGAAGGTGATGAAAGGTCCTTTTTGTGAAGTCTCAGGGTAGCAAAGATGATGCTGTGGTTCTCTGCTATCCCTTTCACCACATGAAGGGCAGAACTCTGGTGAGTGTTGGAGTTACCAGATGAATTTTTGCATGTTCATCTCCATCTGGTATCCACTGAGTATCCCATATAGCTCAGTGA
>CM046436.1:47870231-47949694 GCA_025506505.1 Flaveria sonorensis
TTCTTCCATTGTAGATGATATAACTAAACCAAATTGTAAAAGTGTGGGCCTCAATTATAGTTTGTGAAAAAGAGGTTTGGGCTTCCATTCCATCCTATGGTTGACCGTGTTGATGAGCCTGAGCATGACTTGCTTTCGAGGCTTCTTTCTTTTCAGAAGAAGTTTTCACCACCTTTTCTTCCAAAGAAGTCTTCTTCTCAGAAGGTTTCAAGGAAATATTTTTTTTCTTTGTTTGTTCTTTAGCATGTCTTCCGAAGCTATTTTCCTTTCGGAAGAATGGGTTTCTTCCGAAAGCAACTTGGCTTCGGAAACAAGCTTTACTTTCCTAACACTTGGACCATATGGTAAGCTCCAAATATGAAACCATCCTTGACTTCTTCTTTCTAACATTGGTTGCATAATGTGTGCTTGATGGATTATAGTAACAATCTTTAGCCATATGGTTATACAGACCACAGATTATGCACTCAATGTTATTCTGGTGGGACATGTGGGCTGTTGTTTTCTTGTACTTCTTCTCTTCTTCAACAGCCTTTCACTTTAATTTCTAATCCTTTAGCTGGATAGGAGTGTTGGTATACACTCCTTCCCTAAATCAGAACTTCCAACCACTTGGATCCAACTAAGATGAATACACCCTTTTGCCTTGGGTCCGTCTTCATCTTAGTCTCAGCCACTTTTTGGTAGTTTTTCTTGCTGCCCTGATCTTGTTCTTTCTGGCTTTTGTGGTCAAGGATTATCAACTATGGGTATGAGTTCTTCTACTTTATCCTTCCCTATGGTGGTTTCCATTATGAATCATTCTTCAGCTCACTAAGTATAGGTCAGCAGCTGAACCTCTTGCTCATTAGTACCACATCTAAGCTGTCTAATAGACACAAGAGAGTGTGGTGGAGCAAGTTCATTGGATCCTAACCCACTTTTTTTTTTTTGATAGCATCCTTGGAGTGGGAGATGATGCTATAGTGGTGTTGAAGTTATGCTCTTGAATAGCATACTTCTCTGCTTTATCTCAGCCAATACTTGTTAGGCTTGGCTTCAGTTAACTTGGATATTAGATCTTTTATTTGAGTTCTATAGTTGGTATGTTCATGTTTTAAAGAGGACACAGTTTTCTCTAACTCTTCTATTTTGAGTTTATAGTCAGATTCTGCTCTCTTAAAACTATTTTAGGATATTAAGGACTCAATATCATATCTAGTTTCCATGTTGTAGTCTTGATACAATTTAACCTTAGCAATATAGGCTGGGGTATAGAGATGTTCATATACCTTGATGTCTTCAGTTCCACCCTGAGAGCTTGAGCAGGGTGACATCTTGCACCATAAAGCTCCAGTCAACCTCTTGAGCAACAGCGGCAGTTTGCTGCTCAGTGGGTTTGGTTGCAGCCTTTGAGGTAGCAGGATGTTGGGAGGCTTAAGCTGCTCCAGGATTAGAACTTGGAGCTTTACATTCCCTAGCAAAATGACAAGCTGGTTACAGTTGTAGCATTTGGCCTTGCTCTTATCAAACCGAATTTGCTGTTAGTTGGGTTTTGAGGAAACTGCCTTCCGGTTCTATTAAAGAACTTCTTTTCTCTGTAGGTAAAAGAGCCATTTGCTGGACAATGTCCATATATTCAACATCATCTGGGCTAAAACACTCTAGATAATCAAAACAGAATTGAAAATCTACACAGTGCTCACTCCCTGAAACAAAGCACAACTATCCTGGAAGGGAGTGTGTAAGCCTGTTTGAACCTGGGTGTCTCTAGGAAAGTGATGTATGGCCCAGAAGAAATGATGGCATTGGGGGTAGTTCAGGTACAACTAAGGCTGGGGAGTTCTTGATCCTTAGCAACATGTAGAGCATTGTTAACTGCAAGATTTGAGGGTATATTCATCTGGTGGCTCTTTTGAGTCTCCATCTCCATACGGTATCCATCAAGGATTCCATACAGTTTCAGTCATCGTGATGTGTTTGAGATTTTAGTTCTCTTGATTAAGACAAAGTAAAATGTACACTCATGAGGAAGTGCACTCATGAGTTTCTGACTATGTCCTTTTCTCAAGAACAATTCCCATAGTCTGAAGAGAGGGGATCATGTCCATATACCTGAAGTATTATTGGCTCAAGGTCTTACCAACAATAATGAAGTTCTCAAACTTCTGTTTCAACTATCTTTCTTGTTCTCCTATTATTCAGTAGAACCAGAGTATATCTGCTTCAAAGATCAAATAGTTCTTTGGCAGTCTTACATTGCTGAAAGCCTACCATTATGGAGTTTTGGTATAGCAGTAAGCAACACGGTCATGGCTTTGTAGTCAATGTCCATCTTCTTAATTCTTCATCAGAGTAGTCTTCAACAGCTTTCTCAATCATGGCGCCATTACCGCCGGGCCGCCACCTTTGGCTTGTAAGGACCATGAGTGAAAGATCTCCACATGCGGCTGTCTTGATACTTGATGAAACCTACAATATGTTTGCACCAGGTTCCAAAATCATCGCCTTGGTCATGGTTCCCATCTCAGACTCAGAAAATTTTGGTTAAGAGCCATTTGACTGAAGTGAGTAAGTGTGAAGAAACAAGGGTGATTTGGGATGGTTAGATCTCACAATAAAGAGCCTAGAAAGCTCTGATACCAATTGCAGGATCGGTGTTGGTCTCTCAACACAAGTTTTATCTCACAAACTCATTAAGTCTCACTTGGTTAATAAAGCAGAATCTCTAACTAAGTTGACAATAACATAATAAGTTAATGAACACAAGAATGGTTTTCAAGATACTTGTATATATACTTCTCAACTTAGTATCACAAGACTCTTACAAGCATGGTTACTTAAGTTAGAATGAGAAACTATATATAATATTATCTACAGCCGGTTATACTTGGAAAACCAGCTGGAATTTACCATTAGAAAAATACTACATTGATAGAAGTAAAGTATCTAACATAAAACATTATCCTAGATTAGGTAGTCATGATAGGTCCATGACTTACCTTTCGTCACCAACTAAGTATGGTAACTATACTAACTGATAAAGGTGAACAGTGGATTAAAGTATGGCCAGGTACATGGGTGTGGGAAAGCGCCATGCGGTATATCAGAGTTGGCAGCGGATGTCAGACAACCCATACTTATGTCCACTGGTTCATAGTTGATTCTTCCGAAGGCAAATGGCTTCGGAAGAATAAATTCTTCCGAGGCCATTATACTTCTGAAGAATCAACTTCTTCCGAGTCTTCTACAAGTCTTAATGACTTCATTCTTCGAAAGAATTTGTCTTGGATCTTCAAGTGTGAATGTTCGGAAGAAGAACTACTTGGTCTCGGAAGACTTGGTTCTACCTTCGGAAGTTCTTCTTATACTTCAGAAGGAAAACTACTGAGTCTCGGAAGACTTAGTTTTCCTTCGGAAGTTCTTCATAATTAAGCTTCAAAAGATCTTCAATTTGTCTTCGAAAGAGTACTTTATCTTCGGAAGACTTCTTCAATTGTACTTCAAAATGCTCTAAGTGTTGTTTTGGTTGCACCAGCCTCATATGATCCAACATAGACAATTCAACATGTCTGCCTATGTGTTTAATGGCCTGTTGTCAAACATTCAGGAATGAAGAAGGCATATGTTCCTGATGTATCAGAGATTTTTCAATGCTTCATCAACGAAGCATTTCCTGATCTTGTCCCAGAAGGCCCAGTGACGGACATTCCTCACTATAATGCCAAATGATACAAGTACATCAAGAAGAGAGATCCAAGGATTACAGTGGAAATTTCTTTCCTTTACTTCCATGGATGTTGCAACAGATCAATCCAAAAGAAGTTCATGAAGAAGAAGCTGAAGAAGTTGTTCCTAATGTTGAGGAACAGGCTCATGATGATGTTCCTGCTGATGTATATGAGATTATAGAAGAACAACCAGATGCTCATGTTCAACAAATTGTTGAAGAGCATGCTGAAGAAGCAAAAGAAGGACTGAGGCAAGTGTCACCATAGGTTGATGTAGGTGGTGATCTTCACACTGTGCCTTTAGTTCAAGATCCTGATATCCCATCACCATTCAGAGTATCACCTGTCCATTATCCCTAATTATCTCCTATCCACCCTCATCATGTATCTCCTGTCTACTCTTCACAAGAAGCTGCTGCTGTATCCATTGAATCTGGTGAATCTACTAGTTCATCAGACAGGTCTGAATTATCTTCTGATGAGGAGGATCCTCATTTAGGTTTTCAAATGCCTATGAGACAAGTACACTGAGAGGCCGGTCCTTCAGAAAGCTTTGCAGAATCTAAAGTCAACCGACCTGATGCTAAGGATGAAATGATCTCTGAGCTATTACGGAAAGTAGCAAGAATTGAGAAACTTTGGATAGAAGATCTGGCATCATAAGAGATAGACTCCTTGAACTTGATGAAAAAGAGACAGAATTAAAAGAACTAAAAGCCAAATATCAATCTGATAAAGAAGAAAATGATAAAGAGATTGATAGACTTAAAGCAGCCTTAGAACAAGCCAAACAAGAAATCAGTGGACACTTGGATGCTGCAAACATCCAAACTCTTGCCATGGAAGAACAAGAGGATCTTCTTGATGTCCAAACTGATATAATCTCTGATCTCCATAGACAGATTGAAGCTCTAACAAAGAGAGTGTCTGAACTTGAGATGTTGATTAAGATAAAAGAAGAATTGGCAAAAGAAAAGGATGAGAAGGGAGATGATGAGAATGATAAAGACAAAGATGATGAGAATGAAAAAGAAAAAGAATTAAAGAAGATAAAGATGTCTCTGGTGAGAGCAGTGATAATGATGATGGCTCTAAACCTTCAAAGAGACAAAAGATGACAGAAACTGTTTAGTAATCACAACAAAGTGAGGTTAGGGAGAAAGAAGAAAAATCAGCTATGGTTGTCTATTCTAATCCATCTTCTGAAGAAAGAATTGATAAGGGATCTGAGATGAAAGAGCTTATTGAAGACTTAGACATGTATTCTTCTGGAGAGTTTATTATTGATGAAGACTTTTGAGATTTTATCAGAGAACTCAAAGCTCCAGTTGACCCAATAGTTGTAATTCCCCCTAACCCTGTGCCATTTGAAGAAGAATTAAGCCTACCTCTTGTTCCTGCAGTCACCTTGATTGATGAACAAAAGGAACTTGTCATGAAGCTGTGTGAAGAGCTTAAAGAAAAAGAAACTGCTAAAAACAAAAGGAAGAAGCTGAAAAACTTGAAAGAGAAAGGAAAGAAAGGGAAGCCGAAGTCCACGTTTACATACATACTCCAAGAAGAGAAAGTATTTATCTGAGAAGGCAAAGGCAAACTGCCAATGGTAGAAGAGGAACCGGCTCAAAAAGACAAAAGGATGATCCAAGAAGCCTTGCTGCCATTTCTCAGTTTCTAGGGGAGCATGAGAAGGCTGAGAAACAATTGAAAAATAAACTTTAGGTGATTGTCCTCGAAAAAGGAGAGATAGAGGGAGGATATGATGAAAGCATCCTTGATGACCCTTTGATCAGGGACAGTCCTACAAAGGTGGAGTCATCTATTGAGGAGATGGTTGAGAAGGCACAAACCAATGATCTGATGGTTAAACTCATGTTCTTGATTAATCACGATTATGATGCTGATGAAGTGTTTGGAATGACCTATGAGGGAATGGTAGAGGAAGTGAACAAAATGCACAAACTTCTAGATCCTACCTTTGTGACTGAGTATGAAAAGAAGAGAAATGAGAAAGAAACAAAGGTGAAAAATCATGATGAAACAGTTAGATCCTCAATCCATTTTACTCCAACACAACTTCAAAAGACTCAAGTGCCTCAATCCCAGTATCCTGATCCCTACAGCATGACAGATAGGGAAATGAAGGACTATTTATGTGATCAAGGATTCACCAAAAGAAAGTTGGGTAACATGTAGACAAATTCCCTCCGGGCTACAATCCTCAAAATAGTCAAGGAAAAGAAAGAAAGACTGAAGACTATAGAAGAAGAGGTTGTAGGGAGGAAGCCAAGAACAAGAATTTCAGGTAAGAATTTCAGCTCAAGCTTGCATATAAGATCAATAACTATTGAACTATCCTCAGTTCACTTTGATGAGCCCAAAACCAGCAAGGCTTAGGTTTCTAAATATAACTAACCATCTCTTTTTCATGTGCAGGAACAACTGAAGACCAAAAGAAGTGTATGGATCATTGATAGTGGTTGTTCAAGGCATATGACTTGCAATGGCTCTTTGCTTCAAAACTTTGAGAAAATTGATGGAGGACCATTTTTTTTAGAGGAGAGTCAGGTGGTTACATTACAGGAAGGGACAGGGTCATAAATGATAAGGTCTGCTTTGAGAAGGTAAACTTTGTCAAAGAGTTTGGGCGCAATCTCTTGAGTGTATCCTAATTTTGTGACTAGAGTCATAACATTCTCTTCATTAAGAATGATTGCATTGTTCTCAAGCCCGGGGTGGTCATTCCTCAAGAGCATATCCTTCTCAAAGCCCCCATGAAAGGAAAGATGCACAAGATGGACTTGCAGGAAACCTCCCCATAAGGAGAATTTTCTTGGTTTCTATTTAAAGGCAATACTGATGAGTCTTTCCTCTGACATAAAAGAATGTGCCATGTAAAATTTAAGAACAATAATAAATTAATTAAAGATGATTTGGTAACTGGGATGCCAAAAAGATTTTACAAGTGATGACTATTGTGTTACATGTCTGAAAGGAAAGCAACACAAAGTGTCTCACAAGCCAAAGGAAAAGAACTCCATCACTACTTCTATACACTTATTACATATGGATCTCTTTTGCCCCACCAGTGTAATGAGTATAGGAAGAAATTCAGATCACAGATGACTTCACAAGATATACTTGGGTCTTCTTTCTAAGTAAGGATGAGACCCCTAAAATCTTGAAGAACATCATTTTGAAAATTGAGAATCAATGTGATCACATGGTCAAGATCATAAGATGTGATCAAGGAATTGAATTCAAGAACCAAATCCTTGATACATTTTATGATGAAAAGGGTATTATAAGACAATATAGTGCTCCTAGAACTCCTCAATAGAATGGTGTTGCTGGAAGGAGAAATATGACACTTATTGAGGCTGTAAGGACCATGCTCTCTGACTCTAAACTGCCCATCACCTTCTGAGCAGAGGCAGTCAATACTACTTTCTATGTGCATAATAGACTTTTAGTAGTCAAAACTCATGGTAAGACTCCTTATAAGCTGTCGCATAAAAGGAGACCTTTCATTGGTTTCCTCCGGTCATTTGGATGTCCATACACCATCTTGAACACCAAATATCATATAGCCAAATTTGTTGAGAAATCAGATGATGGACGCTTTATTGGATACTCTTCCCAAGCTAAGGCTTATAGAGTACACAATCTCAGAACTAGAGTAGTTGAGGAGTCTGCTAATGTGACCTTCAATGAGCACACTCCTAGTATGAAAGGTTCTAGTCCTGATTGGCTATTTGATCTTGATTTATTTACCAACTGCTTTAACAAATCTTGTGAAGATATTTCAGGATCTACAAGTAATACATCAGCAGATGATCCTGATTCAGGATTTGAGCTAAGAAGACCAAATGATAGTATATCTTCAGCTCCAATGGTAACAAACCTTGTAAGTGGAAATTCTGTCAGCACAACCATTATAAATTCTTTAGTTGAGACATTTGAGGTGCCTATCAATTCCAACAATGAGGAACAAAGCTCAAATGAAAGGATTTCCAATATAGGAGGAAATGGACGTGGTCACAGTGATCAAGAACTTCTTGATGCTGACTATTACTACATAGAAGATAATATCAATGATGTCACACACTCTCTGGATCAAGTTACACTTGATAAGTATGCTGATGTGGTAGGTGACATTCAATCACCAAGTCTGAATTTCACTAATTTATATCTATCTAATCAACTTGTTGTGATTCCTCAACTAAGAATCCATAAGTCCCATCCTACCACAAACATCATTGGAGATGTTAAGACTGGGGTGAGAATAAGAGGACAAACTTATGACAAAAATGTTTGTCTGCATTCTTTCTTCTAGTCCCAGATTGAGCCAAATAAATTGATGAGGCTTTGAAAGATAGAAGTAGGATTGAAACAATGTAGGAGGAGCTGCTTCAATTCAAAAGATAAAAGGTTTGGAACCTATGTCCTCTTCCTCATGGGAAGATGCCAATAGGTACCAAGTGAGTTTGTAGGAACAAGAAGGATGATAGAAGACTTATCATCAAAAAAAAGGCAAGACTAGTTGTTTAAGGGTACACTCAAGAAGAAGGGATTGACTAGACATATGCTTTTGCTCCTATGGCAAGACTTGAAGCTGTAGGATATTCCTTGCTTTTGCTGCATACAAGGATTTCAATGTCTACCAACTTGATGTCAAGTGTGCATTTTTATATCGGGTGATAGATGAGGAAGTGTATGTCAAGCAACCACTTGGCTTTGCAGACCTAGATCATCCTGATTATATTTGCAAGCTTGACAAAGCTCTTTATGGGCTGCATCAAGCTCCAAGGAAGTGGTATGAGACACTGTCATAATACCTAGTCCAACATGGTTACAAGAGAGGTACCATTGATAGCACACTCTTCATCAAAGGAACAGGGAATGACTTGATGTTGGTTCAAGTTTATGTAGATAACATCATATTTGTGTCAACCAATGAGTTACTCTATAAAGAACTTGAAAGGCTTATGAATAATAGATTTGAAATGAGTGCCATGGGGGAACTCAATTTCTTTCTAGGAATTCAAGTGAAGCAGGTTGATAATGGCCTCTTCATAAACCAATCAAAGTATGTTCAAAATATACTAACCAGATTTCATCTGACTGAGTGTAAGGTTGATAAGACTCCTTAGCTATAAACCACTCCCTAGGACCTGATCATAAGTAGGAGTGTGTTGATGAACATCTCTACAGGACCATGATTGGGTCTCTTATATACCTCATAGCCAGTAGGCCTGATATCATGTTTGCCACATGCATAAGTGCAAGTTATCAAGCCAACCCCAAAATGTCACACCTGGCTGCTGTCAAAAGATTCTTAGATACCTCATATGATCTCCCAAACTAGGAATTTGGTATCCAAATATTTCTTACTTCAATCTGTATGCTTATACATATAGTGACTATGGTGGCTACAACATGACTGCAAAGTCTACGTCAGGGGGATGTCAATTCATTGGTGGAAGGATAGTCTCATGACAATGAAAGAAGCAATCCTGTGTATCTATATCAACTATTGAAGCTGAATACATTACTGCTGTAAGCTGCTATGCTTAAGTGCTTTGGATTCAAAATCATATGCTAGATTATGGATTCAACTTTAAGAACACTCCTATCCATACAGATAACAACAGTGCTATCTCTATCATAGAGAATCCTATATAGCACTTAAAGACAAAGCACATCAACATCAGGTATCATTTGATAAGAGATAAATTTGAAAAATGATTGATAAAACTGGTCAAAGTTAACAAAAATGAACAATATGTTGATCTGTTAACAAAAGCTTTTAATGAACAGAGATTTAAGTATCTAGTATCAGCTATTGGGATAGTTAACTTTGAGTAGATTTTCGTAAATTAATTTCAAGATTGTTTTCAAATATGTGTGTCTTTAAATTTGTCTAATTTATCACTCATATAAGCCCTGTTTACCTTGGAAGAAAATTTTCCTAAATGATATTTCTTAGAATTTTAAGAACGGAAGATCTATTTCCTTTCGGAAGACATTAAATTGACTTCGGAAGAAACTTATGACTTCAAAACTAATAACTACTTACTAAGAAATTTAACTTCTAAAGAATTCTGAAATATCTTCTGAAGTTTAAGTATGCTTCTAAGTACTTATATGTTTTAAAGAACAAGTTTATTTCAAAAGAAATTAAGTCTCGAAAGCTTTATTCACTCTTCGAATAAAACTTCTGAAGTTTAATATCTTCTGAAACCAAATATATCTCAAAAGCTAAATTGCTCTAGGTATTTTTCTTTTAAAGCAACTCTTTTCAAAGTAAAGAATATCTTCCGAAGTCAAATTGGCTTCAGATGTTTTCTCAAAAATTCCGAATAAAAATTACCTTCTAAAGATTTTCAACTTCTAAGATAACTACCTTTTTAGGTACATTTTCAAAGGTGGGACCAACATTTGAATTTCAAAGTTTATCCTTTAGCATTAACTTTGACTCACATCCAAGCATATGAATAGCCTTACAACGGTTCCCCATCTCTCTTCTTCCTCTTCATCTGCAAACTTCTAACCTTAAATTCACCCACAAACCCTTATTGTTCTTCACTTTCTTCTTGCTAAAGCTTCAGAAATGGCCAACCCTGAACCTCAAAACCAGCCAAATTCCTCCATGCACCTACATAGGCAACACAACCAGGTTGCTTTGTTGTCGTCTGAGAAAGATCCTTGTTTCTCAGACATTTTCCACTTTCTATCTTAATCTTTATACGTCACCGCACTCACAATAGACCCTCTACTATATAAAGAGCAACTGCTGGAGTTCTGGAGGACTTGCCACTAGGTCATCTTGGAGGGTGAGAAGGAACTGTCTGCATCAGTGTAGGGGACGACTGTTTACATCAAACCACCCACCATCAACACTCATCTAAGGCTGGATGATAAAGAAGGCGAACTTTTTTTCCCTAAAGAAACTGTCAATGGATCATTTAGGCAGATGGGCTATAAAGGAAACTACTCAGTCAGGACCTTCAAAAAGGTTAAGGTCTCTTTCTAATTGAAGTACCTCCTCCATGTTATAATCCATTCTTTATCAAACAAATATGGAGGATGGGATCAATAACTAGAGGAGTTATCCTATATAGACTATAGGATGGTCCAAGGAGTCAAGTTCAAGTACTCTCAGTTTGTTTAAACAAACTTGCTTGCTCACTTAGACTCCTTAGAGTATTACATGTTCTCCAGATATGTCCAGCATATTCTCAACTGTGAACTTGGCTCATTGTTTGAGGGGAACAGGTAACACTCTTAAAATTGGGACAGATGAAGCCAGACATCTTTAATATCACGAGGAAAACCATTGTTGGTTTCTTAGGGGTAGAAACAGCCCTAGTCCCAAAAATGTTAAAGCTCCTTACTCAATGTGACAACTTGGCAGCACTAGCCGATGTTGAACCACACCTTCATCATCTTCACAACTACAACAGCCTCCAATAACCATCACCTACTAGAGAAAAAGCAAACGAACCCCTGCTCAGTCTATTCAGATTGAGCAGGCCCCCATACACTCACCCATGTAGGAGGAAGTGGAACCAAGATCTCCTATTTCCCCTAAGGAATAGACCACACCCATCTTTTCAATGATCAGTGTTGAGGTTCCTCATGCTCAGCCTGATAAGCACATTGCCCAAGCTGTAAGCCTTCACTATAAGTCTCAAAACTCAGGTGAACAACCTTTAGGGGACAATTACCATCCCCAGCCTTTGGACCTAAACCAACCAATCTGTAACCTTCAATTCTATGATGATGAGGATATGGAATAAGTACAATGAGTCTCTCTTCTTCTCCCTTTCTCAAGAAGAGATGAGTGCTCCTGATACACCCATATCTATCCTACATCATCCACCTACAACTGAGGTGGACCTTCTTGAACATGTTAAGGAGGTCCATACGGAAGTGGCTCTTACTATAGAAAGTGATTACATCATTATGACCTCAACCATGGCAACCCAGCCCCTTAACACTTCTCGTGAAGCTATCATGGAGCAAGGGAAATCCAGAGCCCAAGAACCAATATCTGGTGGTACGGGAGATGACTTCCATTATGTTCTCTCATCCCCCTATGATTCTTCTGATGAAGATCAAGGGAGTCTTTAACTAAGGGTGCAAACACTATAAAAAACATGCACCTACTTGGTTTCTAAAGTTAGTCACCTGGAATCTCAAGTGGCTACCTTACAAAGGAAGGTCCTTACTCAGCAACTTGAGATCATCGATCTCAAGGGAAAGCTAGCTGAGAGGCCTGTCAGGCATACTTAACCAAGTCCACAAGAACCTATGGATGTGGTGGACCTAACCCTTAGCTCACCTGTGCAAGTAGGTGATGCTACCAAAAAGAGGGAGAAAGTCTTAACTACAATCATAGAACCTGGGAGTTCTACTTAGAGTATGGACATTGAGGACTCACCACCCTCACTTGTAGTTGTCTATACTTAACAACCACCTCGGGCCCACATCAATATGGACGCCTTAATTCAAAGCCTATTTGAGAAGGGAATACCAAGGGCTATGTCTACCCCATCATATCCTGCTGACAACCCAAAAGTAGGATGGAGGTATGACAATAATAGAAGAGCCTTAGCACTCTCTAGATTTCAGGGTCAACAAAAAGTGTTTGATTTTTAGACCCTAAGATACTTTGAGAGTTTTCCTCTGGTTGACCTGCCATGCTAACCAAAGTCATAACAGGCAAGCTGATAGGTTGGCTGAGAGGATCCTGCTCATGGTGCTTGAAAGGTTCAAGAGAAGATACTATCTGTATAGACAGAGGCTAGCAGGGAAAACTATTGGTCAACTGGATATTAAGGCATACCCTAAGATTAGCTTCGAAGAGGAAACCTCAATTGAAGGCCCACCAGTAGAACCTATGAACCTTGAGACTGCAACTACTTCAGCATCGAGTACCCTCAATGAGACACCAGCCGGTGAAGGTGTCTCACAGCCTCTTCTTGGCCAGAGCTCAAATCTAGCACCAATTCAAGAAGGCCAAAGCTCTCTCCACACTGAATCACATAGGCCAGTGATTAACAAAGGGAAGAATATTCTCACCTTTGAGGAGATTGAGGAGAAGAAGAGGGAGAGGAAGAGGAAGGCAAGGGGAGAGAGGACAAGAAAGACCCCCAGCTTCATGCAAGCTGTAATCAGGGCTGCCCCTAGGCCAAATACTCAAGAGGATGAGTTAAGGGTAGCTAAATTGAATTATCTGGAGTCTAAGAACTACAATATTGATGAAATAATCTATCTTCCCTTGGATGAGTTGAATGAGCTAGCTGATACTAAAGTGTCAAAAGAGAGGAAGGAGGCTGAGGCAACAGAATTGCTCCTCAAGATAAAAGAAGAAAGGAAAAAGAAAAGATTATATAAAACCCCTGTCCTCTCTCCAGTTCAAGAAAGTCCTGAAGTAGAGACTGTGGTTGCTGAAAAAGAAACTCAAGTAGGTAGGGAACAAGATAGACCTACTTGAGTGCCATAAGTCTTTATCGGTAGCAGCCCTACTCCCTCTATCTTATGAGTATATTGAGTTTGAATACCTCAAGCAGCTAGAGCAAGAAGTTTTTAAAAGAAAAGTAAGTTGCAAAGAGGATGATGAGGGAGGAGGTTGCTAAGTCAAGAGCCACCATCAGAGCTATTAAGAAGAAGTCTGCTGATAGAGTGAAGATGGTGAGCTTCTTGAAGCTGTATGGGTTCTCCGGAAGGAGACTTGGTCCAATGTCTCTATCCACTATGGATGATCACATTAGAGTAATCAACCAGAAGATTAAGAAAGGTGAGCTGGTAGACTTGCATTCTCAACTAAGTCAGGCTACACCAAAAGCTGAGGTCAAGGTTGAACCCCAAGAGACAACACAACCTTAACCTAGTGCTACATAATAGCCAGCTTCATCTTCTGAGCAATAGTAGGATCTTGAACCTTATCCTTCTTAACATGTGAAAGGAAAGTACCCAACTAAGAAGGCTAAAGAAGGAACATATGGTACTCAAAACCAACCTTCTCAGTTGAAATATAAAAAGAGGAAGAGGATGGCCATCAGAAGGGACAAGAAGAAGAAGTCCAAGGCATCCATCTCTACACTTTAGGATGAGTCAAAACATCCTGAGGGTGAACAAGAAGAGGCTACTCAACCAACTCCATTTCAAGTACAGCCTCTTGCTGTTGAGAGACCCATCTTGTCCTGGGCTTTCTTTACAAATCCAGACATATGGTATGTCACAAAGAGATTAAGGAAGTCAAGACATATACTTCTAGCAAAATATTCTTGACCTTCCTCTACATGATTTCTTTGACATGAGGAATACTTTAACAGTCTGAAGAATCCGGACCAATTGATAAAGAAGGGCATGATCCTAATTCTGATGAGGACTGTACACAAATGAAGATCAAGACTCAAAGTCATCCTCAAGTTTGGGTAGCATTAGCCTAGGGGAGTTTGCAGGTGTTATCTTAGAGGCTGATGCACACCAAAGTTCTCTCAGTAAGCATTTAGAAGTACAAGAAAGTTATTTCAGAAGATTTGACAATTTCACAAAGAAATTCACTAAGTGTTAAATCTTCCGAAGCCAAAGACCATTTCTTCCGAAGCCAAAGATGAAGTCTTCCGAAGCTTCAAGACAAAGTCTTTCAAAGTCAAGAGAATGATTTCTTCCGAAGACAGAGAAGACATGCTTTTGACAAAAGCTGAACTGCTTTCCGCTACCATCTCTGATGACTCACCAACTTATTCAAGTTGGTGATATCTCCATACTTTTGTCAACTATAGATTAAGGTCATTGATTCTATAACTTTCCAATCTTGTACTGTATCCTTTTTGTAACAGATTAGGATGTGAGCTATGGCATGTCATAGTCACTAGTCAAAAGAAATCTGCCTTTTGACTTTAAATTGATTTTTTTGTCTAGATTAGTGTTCCAGCTAGCCTTCAAAGTATGGCCGGCTATAGGATGTAGTATAAAGTATCTCATGTAACTAGTCCTTAGGACTAAGCCTTGTAACAATTGTAAAATACTTGAGAGCAATATACATCATTTTTGAAAAGAAAATACTTATGTTTTACTTTTGTTCTTACCTTTGTTCTTAGTTTCATTTTTCGGTTCCTTATTTGATCTCTTAAGTGTTAAACTCTCCAACCTTGTAAAACTATTGCATCACCCTTAACTGGTCCTACTTTGTTCATCCATGTTAGACTAATGCGAATAACCAATACTCATGATTTTCTTATGTCTACATTTGATCTTCTACTAACCCATATTTCCTTACTTATTCTTTTTCTTCACTTGCATTGATAGAAATACTTGTAGCTGCATTTGCTATCTGCATAGGCTTCTATGCTTAGCAAGAAATATTTAAGCAGAACACCTCACTAACCACCTCTTAAATTGGCATGCATGATCCTTTCAGTGTCCAACATACATAAGGAGACATGCTGAATTGTTTTTTAGTACAAATAGCACATATGGCAGAAGATGTATTCATAGGGATATCATTCTAGCAAGTCTTCCTCTTAGACATGCATTATTGAAATACATGAATAAGGAATCTCCACAATAGATCTACTATACCCTTAGTGATACGTTTCCTTCAAACCTACTTCATAGCATATGTTTGCAAAGAAAGTCAGTATGTCGTCCTCTACTAGCTAATTAGGTTGATCGACATCCTCACCAAATAGTAAACACTATCTCACAGTTTGTCCAGTAATGATAAGCTAGTTCTAAGTATTTTTCATCCTTGTTATCCTTTGCACATTATCCTCTAATGTTAGTTTAGTAGACTTCTAAAAGGATCTTATAAAGCTTTCATAGATAATCGGCCTGACTGTGATAGCATAAGCTATTCTTGTTGTCTAGATCAATCTTATCATGTCTCTTAAACCTTCAATTTTGGTCACATCTAGATCTAAGAAATCACTAGCATTGTGTAACTTTCTCCAGGTTAGGTTTTCCATTATCTACACATGAGATAAGTGTGTACAATGATTTGATATGATTTTGAATTCAAAAGAATAAAATAGTTGACTTAGGACTTTCTAGGTCCATATTTACTATGAAAAGTTAAAATTGTTTCATTTGCCAAAGTATATGATTCAAAATATTCATATTGTATTATTTTACTTAGTTTTTAATTATTATCCTGTCAAAGTGATGATCGACTCATGTTCTATTTTCAATCATTGATTATGCTAAGTTCATTTCAAATTTTCAAAACCCCTATTTAACGAGTTCATATATGAACTTATGATTTTGAGTCAATGTTGTTAAGAATCATCATTACATATTTTTTTTAATTAAAACTGATGATTTTAACATGTCTTAATCATTAATCTTTGATTTAGAAACCTAGGGTTCATGTCTAATGTCCTTGAAAGTATGAACTTAAGTCGGTTTAAATATGGATTCAATCGATGGTCAATATTCACCTTATAATCAATACTACATTGGTAGATGATCAAAATAAGATTGAAACTGAAGGTTGAATTAGTTTTGATGATTGATTGGATGATGAATGAATAAACACATAGTAATCAGACAATCGGGAACACACACATGCTTTTATAGTATTAATTTGAAAAGTATTAAATAAATAGCACAAGTGTGGTTTATATTGTTATACAAAGTTTTTAAGTGTTTGAAAATATGTAAGTGTCTAAGAAAAATACGAACGTAAAATCTTTAGATAGGATATTACGGTCTGCATTAAGTACTATCGTATTAACATATGAAAATGAACAAAGTACTTACTTGCCTTGTCTACAATTTCATACATTGGTTAATTTTAGTGAACGCTTGTAATTTTCTTTACTTTGATGGAAAAAATGCATATGAGAATTGTTATTAGTTAATGTGTGTAAAACTTTTATGTTCTATTCTTTACATATGCAAATGCAGATGAGAACAGTTCTCACATTTACAAATATGCATAAACACTTGCCATGTCCCCAATTAACTTATGCCCGCATTGGTTAATCCAAATGGACACTTGCACTTGGTACTGTACTATGCTTTACATTACCATTCTCCGTGTTAACCTATGTCATTAAAACCTTAAAAATACTTTTAACACTAAATTCTTGTTAACATGGTTAATCGCATTGGCACTATTCAATGCTTTAGTTAATGCTTGTGAACAACAGTTATCCATATAAGTGTTTAGTAATTCGTATTAGGGTAAAACACTATTACATTTATTTGAAACTTAAATTTTACTTTCATTATAAATCCAATGTGAATGGATTGAACATATGTCTATATTTTAAGTGCAATCTGTATTGACACTTTATATGTCCATATTATGTTTATACTTGAAATTATTTTACCAATCAATACTCATATTGGTATAATGCTTGGGATACCTTTACCAATATAAATTAATACTATTACCCTCTTTGAATTTTGACTTGGGGAAAGTCCAATGATTCTGATTGAAGAATGCACTGTAGTTGTTTCTTTAAATTTGACTTTTCTTGCCTTTGACTACGTAATTATCAATCCTTACATAGTTTGATTGTTCGTGGGTGTGAAACAAATTTCAATTGTGACATGTCTTAGGAATTTTGTGCATTCTTACCAGCATACACTGAGACACTATGGTAATGTCTTTGATATTACCTATCAAGACAGTTGTTTTCATTATTTTGTTTAATTTTCAATTGTAAGAAAACTTAAAAAACATGATTAAATATTTTTAATAATTTTTCATTGTTTTTGTGAATTTTTAGAATTTTTAATTACACCACCTAAAGTTTACATCCATCAAGAATAAAAAACATTAAGGATTTAAAAATTGAAAATCTTCATTGATATCATCATTTATACATAAATTCTACACAAAAATTTTTGAATGTTATTATATTTTCTATACAAATGTGTAGAATATCACCTTTTATGAGATCATATCAATCTGAATCCTTCATAAATGCAAGTAAAATTAGTAAAATAGGCATGTTCATGAACAGATTGGTTGCATGTATGTTTTTCTTTTTAAGCTATGAATTAGTTTATCTTTTTAACACTTTGGGATATTTATCATGCTAAGAGTGGATAAAATATCCACTATGTACGTCACACTTAGAAGCAATGAAAGATCAACCAGCCACATGAAATGCATGGTAGAACTTTATCACATCTAATATGACCAAATCACGTAGATTATGATTTCTTACATTTTTTAGTGGGTAAGGGGTTCCTCATTGGGATTCTTTTACTTTGATTCTTATGCAATTTGATCCACATTAAGATTCTATTTCACTCTATTTTATAGATAATCTTCTTTGGAATTCTTTTAATTCATTCACTTTGGAATTTAGTACAAGATGGACTTTATTATTTCATCCACTTTAGAATGTGGTCCATATTGTGATTCTTTTTGGATCTTAAACATTAGCACTTTGTGCCTTATTTACTCCAGGTCTTTGCTTAGCAAAATAAAGGATAAACTAATATAGGTGAATAAGACTTTATAAAATATCATTACATGGTGTGTTTAGGTAACTACCCATACACCCACTTGAATATGTTAATATTTACCCATACCCTAAGATGATGGCTTTGCTGTAGAATATGAGCTTTAGTTCATCATATAAGCATGAATCTTCCAATCCTAGCTGTGCCTACCCGCATATCAAATAAGCCATGTTAGTTTTATTATGTGTGCAAATTAGCACTGTGAATAGATAAAAACAAATGTACCATTATTTCTCATTTAATATGAAGGCATATTCTTTAATATAAAAGTAATGACTTCTTTTTGGATTTTTTTTCTTGATTTTAATGTTTTTGACTTTTCGGTAATTTCTTAAAATGGTTTTAAAATTAACATGGCACATTCTTTTATACCAAAGAGTTGACTCAATACTATTTGCTTTGGAAAAAAAGCATGATACTTCACCTAGTGGGGAAGCTTTGTTCATATCCCGCTTGTACATATCCCCTCTCCTGGGAGATCTAAGAAGCACTAATTCCTGAGGAACTATCATCCCAGGTTGAGGATGATGCACTCATGTTCTGTGAAAAGCATTTGGTGCTTTTGATCACAGAATTGAGAAACACTAAGGAGATTGTGTTCAAGCTGTTTGACAAAGTTTACTTTGTCAATAACTTACTATTGGATACACTACCTCTACCAGATATGTATTCTCCGGATTCACTTCCAAACTAAACACGAACTCCATTAAAGTGTTCACACTGTTATAGGAGAGATCTGTACCCTATCATGTGCCTGGAGCATCCACTGTCTACAATCTAGATATTTTCATTTTTGTCATGTAGATGTCCCCGCAGATAAGGTGAAATGGTTAGTTACTATTGGAAACCTAAGCCTTTTTGGTTTTGGGCTTTTCCAATTAAGATGATATAATTGAACCAAAATGTATGCATGGAGGTTCAATTATGGTTTGTGAAGAAAAGGATTGGGCTGCAGCATCTATCTTCCATTTCATCCTATGGTTGATCAAGCTTGATGAGCCTGAAGAGGCTTGTGCAGTACAACTTGCTTCTGAGGCTTCTTTCTTCTCGAAGTTAGTTGTCACCACCTTTTCTTCTGAAGTAGTCTTCTTTTCGGAATGTTTTGAAGGATTCCTTTTGTTCCTTTGTTTTGCTTTCGAAGCTAGTTTGCTTTTTGAAGTACTTGCTTCCGAAGGCACTCTAGCTTAAGGGAAAACTTAGGGGGCTTTTGTTTGTTCTTTTGTTTGTCTTTCGAAGTCAGTTTCCCTTCAGAAGAGTAAGCTTCTTCCGAAAGCAACTTGGCTTTGGAAACAAACTTTCCTTTTCTTAACACTTGGGCTACATGGTAAGGTCCAAATAAGAAACCCTCATTGACTCCTTTCTTAACATTAGATGCATAATGTGTGCTTGCTGGATTGTAGTAACAATCTTTAGCCATCTGGTTATACAGACCACAGATTATGCATTCAACGTTAATTTTGATGGGGCAGGTTGATGGTTGCTTCTGGAGCTTCTTTTCTTCATTATCAACCTTTGCATTCAGTTTTTCTTGCGGCCCTAATTTTGTTTCTTCTAACTTTGGTGGTTAAGGGTTGATCATCAGATGTGGGGATAAGTTTTTCTACCTTATCCTTCCCTGTGGTGGTTTCTATTATTGCATCATTCTTCTGCTCCTTAAGTAATGGGTCAGTAGTTGGAACCTTTTGCTCCTCTACACCACATCTAGGTTGTCTAATAGACACAAAGGAGTGTGGTGGAGCAATTTCATTGGTTCCCTACCTACTTTTCTTTTGATAACACACCTTTGAGTGGGAGGATAATGCAATGATGGTGTTGAAGTTATGCTCTTCAATGTCATACTTCTTAGCTTTAGCATCAACTATCACTAGTTGGGCTTGAGCATCAGTCAACTTGGAGATTAAATCTTCTATTTGAGCCCTATAATTTGAATGTTCATGTTTTAAAAAGGACACTATTTTCTCTAACTCTTCTATTTTGAGTTTGTAGTCAGATTCTACTCTCTTAAAATTAGATTTTAGTATATTTAAAGACTTAATATCAGATTTACTTTCCATGTTGTACCCCGGATACAATTTGACCTTAGCAATACATGCTGGAGTATAGAGATGTTCATATATGTAACACCTGGATTTTTTTAGAATAAAAGTGAAGAAAAGAAGAAAATGCAATTAAACTCAAATAGAGGGGTTAAAAGTGTGCAAGGTACAAAATATAATATAATTTTATACAAAAGCAACATGGCCGCCCATGCCATGTTACTTTTCACCTTTTTCTGCTGATTGTAGAGAGAGAAAGAAGCAGAGAAGCTTTCGGGTTTTGGAGAAGAAGAACAAGGAGATCGAATTCAAGGTAAGAATTCATCGTTTTAAGTTGTTCTTGGCCGACCTATGCCTCGGTTGCATGCTTATGTGTGTTTGTTTGTGTTTGGGTTGTGTTTTCTTGGGTTTTAGGTGTGTGAACTCATTGCATTCGGGTTTGAAGGAAGTCTTGCCCGAAAGATTGCATAAGGTGAGTTCTAGATCCCCGGTTTCTATGTTTTAAACCTGTTTTGGGGCTGGAAATGCATGTAACTAACTTTTTAATATGTCCAGTATTTTGTACCGTAAGTTTGGCCCTGTTCTTTTAGTGGGTGTGTTAGGGCCTGCATGTTTTGCTCGGTTTATGTGGTTGTATGCTTGTTCTAAGAGATTAGCATGCTAGATCGGTGCGATGAATGTATAAGAATGAGGATTGGGAACTGATTATAGTGTAAGATGCGGTTTAGGTTAGTTGATCATCCGCATTAAGTTTGAATATTTGCATAAGTGTTGTTCATCCGCATTAGTTAAGTCTTCATCCGCATTTGATGAACACATCGACTATTTTGTTCACCCGCATTTGCTAAGTGTTCATCCGCATTTGTTGTATGTTCATCCGCATTTGTTTTGTCCATGCGCATTTGCTTCAGTCATCCGCATTTGGTTCATGCGCACTTCATTGGACGGAATATTTTCTGAAAACTTTCATGTGCTTTATGCATGCGCATTCGCTACAGTGTTCATGCGCATTTCTTTGGGACACTTAGAATATTTTCTGAGGTGTTCATCCGCATTTGGTTACTCATCCGCATTTGTCTATTCATCCGCATTTGGTTACTCATCCGCATTTGTTTATTCATCCGCATTTGTCTGTTCATCCGCATTTGTTTGCTCATCCGCATTTCTTTAAGGGGACAGAATTTTCTGAGATTTTGGGATGTAGAGCTTAAGTGTTAAGAAAGGAGGTTTTATGGGGGACTGTGCTTGTTTACGATTTGCATGCTTTGTATGCTGTTGTGATGATGTTGTTCCATGTTATGTTTATGTCGTGACCTTACGTGGTGTGACGTATGAATATGCTTATGTAAAGTAGTACTTAACGAAAGTGGAAGATAACTAAAGAGAAGTAAGAAAGAATGAATGCATGCATTAATGAACGAACGGAAGTAAGAAAAGTCTTGCAAGCACTGTAAGGAGGTTCACACCCAATGAAGGGTGTTAGCTCAACGGTGTGCGGGTTAGCTACCCCAGAAGGATGCACACTGGGGTCTAGTCTTTGTGACTGACCATACGTATGGGACCATTGTCGCTTGCCCCGGTGCTGGTGCCCGCCTAGTGCATGATGTTTGAAGTCTATTTATAGTCTTCGGCCCAGTACCCGCCTTGTGCATGATGTTTGGGGTATAGCACATGGCATTGGTCCAAATGATGATACCCCGGTGCTGGTGCCCGCCTAGTGCATGATGTTTGAAGTCTATTTATAGTCTTCGGCCCAGTACCCGCCTTGTGCATGATGTTTGGGTATAGCTCGAGGCATTAGCCTGGAGCATAGAGAAGTGAAAGTAATAATGAACGAATGAAATGTACGATAAAAAGAGAATGAATGAATGTAAGTTGACGATGATGAAAGATAATAATGAGATTATCTATTTGTACGTATGATGTATGATCGCTTACGAAAGTAAAGTACGTTTTAAACGAAAGAAAAGTATTTTATTTATAAAACTAGAACTCACTCAGCAACGCTGACTTTTATGTAATTTCCAGTTGGCAGGTAACGTTGCTGAGGATGGCACGGGGCAGCTACTTGGCATTTTTGGGATGGCATCCATTTCATGACAAATGACTTTTTGTAATGTAATGCAAACAATGAGATTTTTGTAATGGATAACAATGATTGTATTGTCTTGCAAAAGTGGTCATTAATATAAGAAATGGTTTGTTCAGTATTCCGCTGTGATGTTTTAGCAAATGTAAATATATGTTCTATGTTTTATGTGCGATGATTGACCAACTGTAAGCGTTCCGGTAACGAGGCCTTACAAGTTGGTATCAGAGCCAAAGTTTAAGTGAAACGGGTAAATATTTTCAAAAGAAACCTAAACTTAAACTGAGAATGGGACAAAGGGAGGGACCCAGTCCGAGTAGCTGCGTGCCATCATATTTTCTTAATGTTAACCGGTATTACGTGCGCATGTTATGTGATTTATGTGCTTCTTAGTAGATTTAGATACTGATGAAGTCAGGATAGGAAATGCTTGGGGTATGAAGATTAAAGTAAGTGACTAATCACAACTGGCCACTGTAATTAGGGACTTACTATACTTGACATAAACTGAGTTGTTACCTTGAATGACCGTGTTGGTGTTTGAATCTTATAGCGTGTTAGAGGATGGCCGGTGGTAGATCCTCGAAGGCTTCTCGAGGTGGAGGTGTGGTGGACGTGGTGCTGGACCACAGGTCACGAGAGGAAGGCCTAGGGCTGAAGAGGTGGCTCACGAAGAGCCGAGACCCCTCATCCAGAGGGTGGTGATGAGAGTGCCAATTTAAGGGCCTCAGTGAAGGAGGCGGTGGTGGAAGAGGTTCACCAGGTCATGCAGACGATTCTACCGTCTGTGGTGACCGAAGTGATTAAGGCTGTACGAGAAGGAGAGAGGAAGGAAAGGAGGAGACCCACGGAGGAAAGGGAGCAACTGGAGACTGAGACGGTTGTCTCTAGTGAAGAAGAAGGAGAAGAGCCTGTGCAGGAGATAGCACGAGGCTATAACTATGGGGCATTTCAAAGATGCAAGCCCCTGACTTTTGAAGGAAATGGCACTGCGGCTGCTGCTCACCGGTGGGTGAGAGAGATGGAAGCTGTTCTAGATATCAGCGAGTGCCGGGAAGATCAGAAGGTGAAGTTCGCCACCCACTCATTTGTGGACTCGGCCCTATGTTGGTGGGACAATATTGTCCAGGCTGAGGGTAGTAGAGCGATTGGCAGGATGAGGTGGAATGAGTTGAAGAAACTGGTGATCGAGGAGTTTTGTCCTCACCGAGAGCTCGACAAGGTTGAGAGGGAGTTCCTACAGCTGGAGGCGGGAACCATGACACATCAGCAATATACCACCAAATTCAATGAGATGGCACGGCTGGTGCCGGATCAGGTGACACCCTTGTCACGAAAGATTAAGAGATACATTCAGGGCTTGCCGGCGTACATCCGCAGGCACATGATCGCCGCCCGACCGAGCACGTTTAGGTCAGTGGTTGATCTGGCAGGGAGGCTGTATGATGAACGGGAAGTGGTGGTGGCTGAGGTAAGAAAGGTGGTGGTGACGGAACAACAAGCATGCATGGGTGGATGACCGCCGTGTGGTCACATCTGGTGCGGGGTCGAAGAGGTGTGGCAAATGTGGAAAGGAGCATTTCGGAGAATGTAGGCGGGGATTGAATGTATGCTTCCTGTATGGGAGGACAGGGCATATAGCAAAGGATTGTCGTATGGCCAGATGTTTTAACTGTGGTGGAGAGGGTCACATGAGCAGGGAATGCAAGAAGCCAAGGGCTGAGAGTTCCGGAGTAAAGAAGACGACCGGAACCGAAGGGCAGAAAGCAAGCGCCAGAGCATTCACGATGACCCAGAGGAGGCTAGGACGGACCCCGATGTTGTGTCAGGTACGTTCCTAGTAAACAAAACTCTTGCCTCCGTTATTTGATTCCGGTGCTAGTAAGAGCTTCATTTCTGCTGCCTTTTGTGCTAAGTTGCCTTTAAGGAGTAGGAGTATTGACGAGCCCTTCGATGTAGAAACTGCCATAGGTAAGTCTACCAGGATTTCTGAGATGATGGAAGGCTGTGTCATATAAGTAGAAGGTCATAAATTTCCTGTTAGACAATTCGTGATGACCTTAGGCGGTTTCGATTAGTCCTGGGAATGGACTGGTTAGCGGCCTACGAGGCGAATATCGTATGTCGCAAGAAGATGATTGGACTGACAGCGCCTGACGGGAGTTCGGTGACGATTTACGGTGATCGAGTTACTACGATTCCGAAGGTGATTTCAATGGAGGTGGCGGGAAAGTGTATGAGGCGTGGATGTAGTGCCTACTTGGCCTACGTAAAAGATGTTGATACGCCAACACCACAATTGTCTGATGTACCGGTTGTGTGTGACTTCCCAGACGTGTTCCCAGAAGATTTACCAGGTGTACGCCGGACCGTGAGATTGAGTTTCAGATCGACCTGATACCCGGTGCCCAACCTGTTGCTAAGGCACCGTATCGGTTAGCCCCCTCTGAGCTGAAGGAATTGATGGAGCAACTGCAAGAGTTGCTTGATAAGGGGTTCATTAGACCGAGTATCTCTCCATGGGGTGCCCCGGTTTTGTTTGTAAAGAAGAAGGACGGTAGTATGAGGATGTGTATTGACTACCGCAAGCTGAACAAGTTGACGGTGAAGAATCGGTATCCATTGCCGAGGATTGATGACCTGTTTGATCAGCTCCAAGGTGCCAGTTGGTTTTCGAGAATAGATCTCCGATCTGGTTACCATCAGTTGAAGGTGAAGGAGCAGGATATTCCTAAAACAGCTTTTCGTACGCTTTATGGACACTACGAGTTCCTCGTTATGTCTTTCGGTTTAACCAACGCGCCAGCTGCTTTTATGGGTCTGATGAATCGAGTGTGTCGGCCGATGTTGGATAAATCAGTGATTGTGTTCATCGATGATATCTTGATTTATTCGAAGAGCGAGGTGGAACATGCCAGTCACATTCGAGAGGTATTAGAGACGTTGAGAAGGGAGAAGTTGTATGCTAAGTTCTCCAAGTGCACGTTCTGGTTGCGCGAGGTTCAGTTTTTGGGTCACGTGGTGAATCCCGAGGGGATTATGGTAGACCCGGCAAAAGTGGAAGCTGTGATGCAATGGAAGTCTCCAAGGACGCCATCCGAGATCCGTAGTTTCTTGGGGTTGGCGGGCTATTATAGGAGATTCATCCAAGACTTCTCTAAGATAGCTTCTCCACTGACCAAGTTGACCCATAAGGATGTGAAGTTTGTTTGGGGTCAAGAGCAAGAGAAGGCTTTCGAAGAGTTGAAGACGAGGTTGACTCAAGCTCCTGTCTTATCATTACCCGAAGGGAGCGAGGATTTGGTGGTTTATTCAGATGCTTCTTACTCGGGATTGGGTTGCGTACTGATGCAGCGAGGAAAGGTTATAGCTTACGCATCCCGACAATTGAAGGTTCATGAGGTTAATTACCCTACTCATGATTTGGAGCTAGCAGCTGTGGTCTTTGCATTAAAAATTTGGAGGCACTACCTGTACGGGACGAGGTGCACCATCTTCACAGACCACAAGAGCTTGAAGTACTTCTTCGAGCAGAAGGATTTGAACATGAGGCAAAGGAGATGGTTGGAACTGATAAAGGATTATGATTGTGAAATCCATTACCATCCGGGCAAAGCCAACGTAGTGGCGGATGCCCTTAGCCGAAAGGAGAGGCCTGAACCAATCCGGGTGAAGGCTTACCAATTGATTTTGACCTCCGATGTGATGAAGAAGGTCAAGGAGTTTCAAGATGAGGCGTTGAAGGAAGATCATCTTAACTCTGAAAGGAGGAGAGGTCTAGTCGCGGAATTGGGTGAAAACACTCTCGGTGTTAGAACCCGATTCGGACGAATGTGGATTCCGTTATGGGGATCTACGTGGGAAGATCATGGACGAAGCTCATAAGACTCGATACTCCATTCATCCCGGTGCCACGAAAATGTATCAGGATATGAAGAAAGATTATTGGTGGCCGGGTATGAAGCGTGACGTAGCGGAGTACGTGAGTAAGTGCCTTACTTGCTTGCAAGTGAAGGCGAAGCATCAGAACCCATACGGTAAGATCCAACCTTTGGATATACCCGAGTGGAAGTGCGAGCATATCACCATGGACTTTATCACGAAGCTACCGCGTACCGTGAAGGGGTGTGATGCCATATGGTTGATAGTCGACCGTCTGACGAAGAGTGCTCACTTCCTACCGATCCGAGAGATGTATTCATCTGAGAAGTTAGCGGATCTATTCATCAGGGAGATTGTAACTCGTCACGGTGTGCCGGTGTCTATTGTTTCTGAACGTGACACTCGGTTTACATCTAAGTTCTGGAAGAGATTTCATGATGCAATGGGGATGAGGTTACACATCAGCACGGCTTATCATCCACAGACGGATGGTAGTTGGAGAGAACCATTCAGACGCTTGAGGATATGCTTCGGGCATGCGTCATTGATTTTGGAGGTAGTTGGGATGACCACTTACCGTTAGCGGAGTTCTCATACAATAACAGTTATCATGCCAGCATTGGTATGCCCCCTTATGAGATGCTATACGGTAGGAGATGTAGAACACCCGTTTGTTGGAGTGATATTGGTCAGAGAGAGTTGGGAAGTATTGAGGCTACGACTAAGAAGCTTGAAAGGATCAAAGCCTATATGAAGACAGCTAAGGATAAACAGAAGTCGTATGCTGACAAGAGACGTAGACCAATTGAGTTCAAGGTGGGAGATAGAGTTATGTTGAAAGTCTCACCATGGAAGGGGATCATTAGGTTTAGAAAGCAGGGCAAGTTGAGCCCGAGATACATAGGGCCTTTCCGAATCATTGCTCGAGTAGGAGAGGTGGCCTACAGGTTGGAGTTAACCGATGAGTTAAGTGGAATTCACCCTACATTCCATGTATCTCATCTGCGGAAGTGTTTAGCTGACGAAGATGTGGTTGTACCACTGGAAGACATGAAGTTGATGAAAGGCTCAATTATGTGGAGCAACCAGTGGCAATCATTGATCGCAAGGAGAAGAGGTTAAGGAATAAAGTGGTTCCCCTGGTGCGTGTACAATGGAAGCACAAGAAGGGATCCAAGTCTACGTGGGAGACTGAAGAAGAGATGAGGCAGTATTACCCACATCTGTTCAAGGAATAACAGGTTTCGGGGACGAAACCTATATAAGGGGGTGGACTTGTAACACCTGGATTTTTTTAGAATAAAAGTGAAGAAAAGAAGGAAATGCAATTAAACCCAAATAGAGGGGTTAAAAGTGTGCAAGGTACAAAATATAATATAATTTTGTACAAAAGCAACATGGTCGCCCATGCCATGTTACTTTTCACCTTTTCTGCTAATTGTAGAGAGAGAAAGAAGCATAGAAGCTTTTGGGTTTTGGAGAAGAAGAACAAGGAGATCGAATTCAAGGTAAGAATTCATCGTTTTAAGTTGTTCTTGGCCGGTCTATGCCTCGGTTGCATGCTTATGTGTGTTTGTTTGTGTTGGGTTGTGTTTTGTTGGGTTTTAGGTGTGTGAACTCATTGCATTCGGGTTTGAAGGAAGTCTTGCCCGAGATTGCATAAGGTGAGTTCTAGATCCCCGGTTTCTATGTTTTAAACCTGTTTTGGGGCTGGAAATGCATGTAACTAACTTTTTAATATGTCCAGTATTTTGTACCGTATGTTTGGCCCTGTTCTTTTAGTGGGTGTGTTAGGCCTGCATGTTTTGCTCGGTTATGTGGTTGTATGCTTGTTCTAAGAGATTAGCATGCTAGATCGGTGCGATGAATGTATAAGAATGAGGATTGGGAACTGATTATAGTGTAAGATGCGGTTTCAGGTTAGTTGATCATCTGCATTAAGTTTGAATATTTGCATAAGTGTTGTTCATCCGCATTAGTTAAGTCTTCATCCACATTTGATGAACACATCGACTATTTTGTTCACCCGCATTTGCTAAGTGTTCATCCGCATTTGTTGTATGTTCATCCGCATTCGTTTTGTCCATGTGCATTTGCTTCAGTCATCCGCATTTGGTTCATGCGCACTTCATTGGACGAAATATTTCTGAAAACTTTCATGTGCTTTATGCATGCGCATTCGCTACAGTGTTCATGCGCATTTCCTTGGGACACTTAGAATATTTTCTGAGGTGTTCATCCGCATTTGGTTACTCATCCGCATTTGTCTATTCATCCGCATTTGGTTACTCATCCGCATTTGTTTATTCATCCTCATTTGTCTGTTCATCCGCATTTGTTTGCTCATCCGCATTTCTTTAAGGGGACAGAATTTTCTGAGATTTTAGGATGTAGAGCTCAAGTGTTAAGAAAGGAGGTTTTATGGGGGACTATGCTTGTTTACGATTTGCATGCTTTGTATGCTGTGTGAAGATGTTGTTCCATGTTATGTTTATGTCGTGACCTTACGTGGTGTGACGTATGAATATGCTTATGTAAAGTAGTACTTAACGAATGTGGAAGATAACTAAAGAGAAGTAAGAAAGGATGAATGCATGCATTAATGAACGAACGGAAGTAAGAAAAGTCTTGCAAGCACTGTAAGGAGGTTCACACCCAATGAAGGGTACTAGCTCAATGGTGTGCGGGTTAGCTACCCCAGAAGGATGCACACTGGGGTCTAGTCTTTGTGACTGACCATACGTATGGGATCATTGTCGCTTGCCCCGGTGCTGGTGCCCGCCTAGTGCATGATGTTTGAAGTCTATTTATAGTCTTCGGCCCAGTACCCGTCTTGTGCATGATGTTTGGGGTATAGCACATGGCATTGGTCCAAATGATGATACCCCGGTGCTGGTGCCCGCCTAGTGCATGATGTTTGAAGTCTATTTATAGTCTTTGGCCCAGTACCCGCCTTGTGCATGATGTTTGGGGTATAGCTCGAGGCATTAGCCTGGAGCATAGAGAAGTGAAAGTAATAATGAATGAATGAAATGTACGATAAGAAAGAGAATGAATGAATGTATGTTGACGATGATGAAAGCTAATAATGAGATTATCTATTTGTACGTATGATGTATGATCGCTACGAAAGTAAAGTACGGTTTTAAACGAAAGAAAAGTATTTTATTTATAAAACTAGAACTCACTCAGCAACGCTGACTTTTATGTAATTTCCAGTTAGCAGGTAACGTTGCTGAGGATGGCACGGGGCAGCTACTTGGCGTTTTTGGGATGGCATCCATTTCATGACAAACGACTTTTTTGTAATGTTATGCAAACAATGAGATTTTTGTAATGGATAACAATGATTGTATTGTCTTGCAAAAGTGGTCATTAATATAAGAAATGGTTTGTTCAGTATTCCACTGCGATGTTTTAGCAAATGTAAATATATGTTCTATGTTTTATGTGCGATGATTGACCAGCTGTAAGCGTTCCGGTAACGGGGCCTTACAATATACCTTAGTGTCTTTAGTTCTTGCCATGAGAGCTTGAGCAGGAGTGACATCTTACACTATGAAGCTCTAATCAACTTCTTGACCAACAACTGTAGTTTGTTGCTCAGTGGATTTGGTTGCAGCTTTAGGGGTAGTAGGATGTTGGAGGCTTGAGTTGCTCCAGGATTAGATCTAGGAGCTTTGCATTCCCTTGCAGAGTGACCAAGCTGGTTGCAGTTGTAGCACATGGCCTTTGTCTTGTCAAACCCAAATTTCCTGTTAGTTGGGTTCTGAGGGAACTGCCTTCTAGTTCTTTTGAAGAACTTCTTTGCTTTGTAGGTCAGCAGAGCCATCTGTTGGACAATGTCCATGTATTTACATCATCTTTGCTGAAACACTCCAGATCATCAAAACAGAATTGAAAATCTTCAGAGTGCTCACTCCCTGAAACAAAGGCACAACTATCATAGAAAGGATTTTGATGAGCCTGTTGAGACCTGGGTGTCTCAAGGAATGTGATGTATGACCCAGAAGAAGAGGATGCCTGTTGGGGGTAGTTCAGGTATAGCTGGGGCTGGGGAGTTCTTGAACCTTCAGTAATATGTAGAGTATTGCTGACTGAAGGATTGGTGATACTGTTCATCTAATGGCCTTTCTGAGATTCCATCTCCATACAATATCCATCAAGGATTCCATATAGTTCAGTCATGGTGAGAGTGTTAAGATTCTTATTTCTCTTAATTGAGACACAATAGAAAGTCCACTCATGAGGCAGTGCACTCATGAATTTTCTTACTATGTCTCTTTTCTCAAGAATCACTCCTATAGATTGAAGAGAGGTGATCAAGTCCATGCATCCAAAGTATTGTTGGCTCAAGATCTCACCAACAATATATGTGAAGTTCTTAAACTTCTGCTTCAATACATCTTTCTTTGTCTCCTTGGATTCAGCAAACCATAGTACATCAACTTCAAAGCCTCAAAGAGTTCTTTGGCAGACTCGTAGTGCTTAAAGCCTACCATTATAGAGTTTGGTATAGTAGTAAGTAGAATAGTCATGGCTTTGCAGTCATTGTCCATTCCATTCTCTTATAGTCTTCATCTGAGTAGTCTTTAATGGCCTTCTCGATCGTGGCACCATTTCCTGCTGGAGATGCCACTTTTGGCTTGTATGGACCACGGGTAACAGACCTCCACATTCAGCTATCCTTGTACTTGATGAAGCCTTCAATGCGGATGCACCAGGTCTTAAAATCATTAGGAGTAATGGTAGGAGCCTTGGTCATAGTTCCCATCTCAAACTCAGAGGACTTTTGGTTGAAAGTCATTTGAGTGAAGTGAGTGAGTATGAAGAAACAAGGGTGATTTAGGATGGTAAGATCTCACAATCAAGAGCCTAAAAATCTCTGATACTAATTGCAGGATCGATGATTGTCTCATAACACAAGATAATCACACAAACTCACTTAATGTCACTAGGGTTGATGAAGCAGAATCTTAACCAAGTTCACAAGTAATAGAATAAGTTCAAACATAACACATAAAAGCACACGAGTGGTTTTCAAGACACTTGTTTATATTACTTCCCATCTCAGTTTTACAAGACTCTTACAAGCATGGTTACTAAGTTACATAGAGAAACTATGTATACTACTATCTACAGCCAGTTATACTTGGAAAGCCAGCTGAAATTACAACTAGACAAATACTACATTGTTTAAAAGTAAGACATCTAAGATAAAATAATAATATCTTAGGTTAGGTAGTCATGACATGTCCATGACTTACCTTTTGTCACCAACTAAAAGTGGCAACTGTACTAAGCTAATAACGGTTGAACAAGTAAGGTCAACTACATGGGCGTGGGAAAGCGCCATGCAGTCTGTTAGAGTGGCAGTGGACTATCAGACAGAGCTTACTTATGTCCAGTGGTTCATAGTCAGTTCTTCCGAAGCTAAATGGCTTCGGAAGAATAAATTCTCCCGAGGCCATTTATACTTCGGAAGAATCAACTTCTTTCGAATTTCTGCAAGTCTTCAGGACTTTATTCTTCGGATGACTTTGTCTTTGGATCTTCTAAGTTGCATACTTCAGAAGAATAAGAACTTAGTCTCGGAAGACTAAGTTCTTCCTTAGAAAGTTCTTCACACTTGAGCTTCCAAAGATCTTGACTTACCTTTAGAAGAGCAGCTTGTTCCTTTGGAAGGCCATTTGTTTGGCACATCAAAATATATCTAAGTGTGGTTTTGGTTGCACCAGCCTCATTAGATCCAACAAATTTTATCCTTAAAGCCTATCATTTCATGCCTAAGGATTTTAGTTTTGATTTCTCGTCCATTACCATGTTTGCCAATTTGTTGTTATGTTCTCTGTAACCTTGCATCTCATTGGTGCATTTTTAACTATAGAGATTGGTTTTTACCTCAAAAGGCATTGGAGTTGGATTTTAATTGATCTGAACCATTAATGCATGATTCTAAAATGTAGGCTTTACTTCTTCAGCCGATAAGCTCTAGTCACACACACCATGTTATCTGATGTCAAGTGAACTTTATGATGTTTGAGGTGCTGGTGAGCTTGATATGGAGTTGAGGCTAATTTTGTTGATATGGTTGTTGTTGATGAGTTTGATGACTTTGATGATGATGAGAGTTTTAATTTCCTTGACATGAAGACTTACTATAGTTGCTTCTAGAATAATTGTTGTTTTTGATTCTCGGAACATTGCATTCTCTTAAGAAGTGGTCGTTAACAACACAATTATAACATTTTGCTTCAGTCTTGTAATAACGAAGTTTAGTGTTTTCAATCAAGGTCAACTTCTTCCCTTTTTGGAAAAACTTTTTTTCCCTAATGGCAATCATGCCCGTCTACCATTGAAGATCCATTTCCTCTACATCATTAGGATCCATCTCTTCTAGGTCTTCTTGAATAAGGTGAAAAGCCATTAATCTTCCACCTAGATAAGCCTCAAAACTTGATACAAAGGCATTATAAATAGTGTTTTGTTCTTCATTAACATGCATCATTAGGATCCATCTCTTCTAAGTCTTCTTGAATAAGGTGAAAAGCCATTAATCTTCCACCTAGATAAGCCTTAAAACTTGATACAAAGGCATTATAAATAGTGTTTTGTTCTTCATTAACATGCTCTGATTGAGCATAAGGTTGATGCGAAGAAGATGGCATCTTGTTGTTTTTCACATGGAGAGCTGAGATAAAGGCTGGATTTCCTAGAGTTTATGGAGAAGCCATAAAATCATCTTCTCTAGAATCAAAGGCATTCTCAACATAGTGAGATTTTGAAGGGTACATGTATGCTACAAGATCTCTTGCCTTCTCATTCAATTCTAATGCCTCAATTTTAGGCAACCATAGTGTCAAGACTTATACTGTCAATATCCAGAGTGTTTTTGAGCATTGTGACACTATGTTTCTTAATTTTAGTCAAAGAATTCTATCTTCTTGTTAGTATCACCCTCTACGTAGGTGACACCTATGATTTGAAGATCATTGATTAGTTGTACAAATATGTGTAGTTGCTTAGAGATGGATTCACCTTTCATGTGATGGAATGTTTCACACTGGTTCATAAGTTTATCCTTGTTAATCTTAGTAACCTTATTATTGCCTTCCCATATAATGTGCAAGGCGTCTAGACTCCCTTGGTTATGCTGTATTTTCTAAGTCTCTTTAGCACATCCATCTTTAGTACCATTATGATGAAGGAGTATGCCTTCATGTCTATCTAGATCTTTTTGTAATCTACTAGGACATATTCAATGAGGAATCTTCAACTGGTTGTTCTGTATTGATCAGCATCTAGAGCTATGGGAATGAATGGACCATGCAAATTGAAATCCAATCATCAGGGTAAGTAGATAAGATAAAGTTTTTGAATCTAAATTTCCATCCTTATATTCTTATTTATGTTTCGACATTGGTCACATAGGATTGTGCCTAATTTCTAACTTGTTTTGATATGATTGATTTGATTTTAAACTTTGGTGATGTTGATTTTTAGGTTAATGTTAAGTTTATTTTTATGTCCAACGGTCCAATCAGTCAACAATTAGTTCAAAATCTGGAATATCTTCGAATGAATGCATTTAATAATACCACAATTTCCGGTGAAATGCGGTTAACAATGCATAACAGTGACCATAATACGATGAAGAATATCAAGTCAGTGAATGCGACCAACAATGATTAACACAAATTCGATGAATAGTGGTGTTCTCACAAATGCAATGTATAGTATTTGGTTACTGTTCAATGAATGTTTGCTTTGAATCTGGGAATGTTTGCACTCAATTTTGTTGTAGAACCTTTCAGTTAGTAACCCTCACTAATTTCAAGCCATATTTCTTACAAACACTCTTAGTTTAGTATTTTTTTTATGGTTTAATTTGGATTATCAGTCGAACAACTCAATCGAGTATTGTTTGTTCAAATTATGGTCAACAAATGACTAAAATCTTGTTTGAATTTGAGTATAATAGGTTTGAATACAAATCTAAGTTGTAGAATACCTCAGATTTGCAAACTAATCAGCTGATCAATCGATTTTCTGATGAAAATGGGTTTTAATCTTAAATCAGAAGCCAAGGCTCTGATACCAATTGACCGGGTCATATTTTTGATGAATCGAATATGTTGATTGAGTCTATCGAAACAATGTAGCAGAAATAGAAAAATCAATAATTAAATAAATAATCAATAGATCATAATATTGATAAATTATCTTTGTATATGATAAGTTTGTTCAAAATACAAAGTTGGGTTGTTGGGTGTAGGGTTACCAAAAACGAAATAATAGCATTTTATTTATAGCCTGACATTAGGCTTGTACTATGACTAAAATGCTCTAATACTATTGCATTACGATAGCACAGGTCAAACTAGTACAAAACAGAACAATCATTCCTTTTAAGTCTTCATCGACATTTGTTACTGCGGATGACAGAACACTTGTCAACATTTGTTCTTTGTTCATAAGCATTTGTTGTTACTCTTCCGCACTAGTTAATGCGGATGCATAAATGCTTATTTTGTATTTTATTTCCTTATAATCCGCATTTATGGTCATGTTATTTTTCTTTACGAACCGACATTAATACTTGTACCCGTATTAGTTGTCCACATAGGGTCTTGTACTTGTCAAAATATGAAGCAAAACAACTCACCAAATTAACATGTATCTCTTTCAAGATCCAACAACTTTAATGGAGAGACAATCAATGGGTTTAAAAGCTTGCTGTTTCTTTTTATTTCTTCTTTGTGCTATGAGATTCAAAAGCATAAAATGATATTTGATCCACATATTTTATGGTCAAATAAAATAATTAAAACAAGCCTAATATTAATTAAGCCTAAATAAGTTTAAAATTAAATTGAGCCCGCTCACCCATGGCACCTAGCTCGTATAATATCTAACGTTATTTTCTCGATCAATAAGTTAATCCAACACACTAAAATAGATATTTATAGCACTTAAATTACCAACAGGTCTTCGAAGAAACACGGAGATGCCCTTGTAGTTCTCTAAAACGTGCAAGTTCTTTTTTTCTTTTTTTGAAATTATGAGATGAAATTGAAACATTAAGGTTTCATTCATGCTTAACTAAAACAATGTAATTATATGTTTTTTCTCTTTGAATCTATGCAGGCATACCATGTATAATATTCTTTTAGGAGGTTTTTTTTAACATTCTGCTTTTCGAAAATTGTCAAATTATACAAAAAAACAAAGTACAATTTGTTACATATATACGTGGATAGTAACGTTAATCAACTTCATTAATCAACAAATTATCTTTAATACAACGTTTCTTATTCATTAAAAACCAAATAACCATTATTAAGAATACGTGTAGCTTAGGAGTGTGTTGGTATACATCGAACAATATATATACTACATGAAATTCTTAATTTCATTTACTCATACGACGAACCAACAAAGATTTAATTGGTCTGTTACTTCTTCTCCCACATGTGTGAAACCGTCTTTACTTTTATATAGAACATCCATCACACGTGTCAAGTTGATGACACGAGTTATTAGAGTCATTGAAACATCTTTACACATGAGGGACTCTCTGGTCATATCTTTCCAGGCGTCTTCGATTTTGTTATTAAATACGTGGTGGACAAATCCTTTGTAACGTCGTATTGCTTCATGTAACTTTCAATAGTAGACACAACATGCTTTCTTTCTTTCTCTTCCTACAAAGTTATTATATAAGTAATTAATATTATAATATAAAATATCGAACTTAATAGCATAATAACACAACAAACAGATTGCTAAATTCTTAGAACCTTTTGGGGAAAAATGTCATCCATGAGTCTAGCAATTGCACATGAAGCTATAACGAGAAGAGGTTTTGTGAGAGCCCATTTGAATGGCTCATCTGTCACTATATCAGCCATGCCAACCAGTGACGGAGCTTGAACTCTTCCGTAAGGGGGGCGGGAACAAAATTAAATTTTTTTATGGGGGGCGAACTCGATATTTATATAAAAATTTACACTACTGGGACTAAAATTACACTATCGGACTAAAATTTAACACTACCGACGAAAAAAATATGGGGGCCCCCGGCCCCTATGATGCTCCGCCAATGATGCCAACAAAACATGTTGTTGCTAGCATACCATAGCCGCAACTCTCGAATGAAACTGACATGTGCTCCTCTATAGTTGGTACATACCCTCGTTTGCCCATTTTGCTTCAATCATATAACTTCTAATAAACTCTTTCATCTGTATTTAATAACATGTACAGTCATATGCATCAAAAGTATGGCAAATGAATGACATTAAAACATACGGATTCTTTTGCATAGTTAAGATGATATGCTTTTTTATTCTTTTCCAAGATCTCTTCCATTTCTTTGTAAATATCCAGGAGTAATTGGAATATTAGTTGCATGTAATCTGGAAGCATATCGATGCATGTTATCGACCACCTACAAATAGTTTTCAAGTATTAGTGAGTTTGGTGTGATGAAGATCGAATTAATGTAAATGTATTTCTGTAAGTCCAAAGAAAATATGTAATAAAGATTACCATTCTTATATTATTTTCATGAATTATAAAAGCACATCTACGTATGTTACTCACCAGCTATAAATAAGGTGCAAGTGACTTTGTTGAATAGTTTGATTAAAAAGTAACGTGTTATGGACTAGAATGAGTTCATTGGTTGAAATTTATGTTTTCATATATGCTAACATGCCAATGTAGATGGCGTCTATAAATACCTTTGGATCGCTTCGGTAAAGATCTTAAGTTCTTCGTAAGTACCATATACATCATAAGTATCATCAAGGACAGTTGCCAATGAAATTATTTTTGTTAAGAAAATTCTAGATTGAGAATATTTTAGCTCAAAGTATACACCAAGTGC
Organism: Flaveria sonorensis; assembly: GCA_025506505.1. NCBI lineage: Eukaryota > Viridiplantae > Streptophyta > Magnoliopsida > Asterales > Asteraceae > Flaveria > Flaveria sonorensis. Next base: position 47,907,333 of record CM046436.1, read on the forward strand.
CCAGAAATAAATTTTTACCAGTCTATCTCTTGCATAAGGAAGACTTTTCGGGACATCAAGTTGTTTCCACCACCTACAATAATGTTAAAGAACAAAAGTGTCTACTATATTGAAGTGAGCTTTCATATGTTAATAATGAGAATATACAAAAATCAGAAAGCTATACCTCGAAACTTGGCTGAGCTAGTGCCTATGGAAAGGCTGGAGCATGTTAAACCCTAACTTGGCTAGTTCAAGTAAAGACTCATTATGTGAATCTTTTTGCTGGTAGAAAGGAATGTAACGTAACGCCTCTAGTCTTGGCAACCTTTTATGTATAGGTTGCTTTAGTGCATCTTGTATTTGGATAGATAACATAGAGTTGCTCTCGTGAACATCGTTTGCTATTTTCTCAAGGGAGGTTCTTGTAAAAACAAGAGCTTCTTCTAGTACAACTTCACCTTGGACTCTCTGAAATGTCGCTTCGTAAGCAAGCTTTGGACATCACTAGTTAAGGATTCCTTAAAACACCCATTTTTATCTTTATATTCATTAAAAACATCTGTTTCAATTCAAATTAAATATCATTAAGCTTTTTTCAGAGTTAATTCAATAAGTCAATAAGACGCATGGTTACTTACCACATGAAACATAGAAGCCTTGCTGTCGTAGGATTCGAACCAAAGAGAAGGGTTTCCATCCTTCCAATCATCACCGTATGAATCATAAATATGTTGCAAGGCTTGCACAATATCTTCTTCAAAATAATAGGCTATACCAAGACGTTGGATTACATCGATCAATTTTAACAAATTTGCATGTTCCGTTTGAACAGCTAAGTATGACACTATATCTTTCCTCACACGTTCCTTCAATTCTTCGACTCTTTGCTCCATATCGACATACTCTGCAGGTTGCTACATTCAATCACAGTGCACCATTCAAATTTATTGTTAAATAAATAAATCATCTTTTTGTTAAGTTCTAACAATAATTTTACACCTCTTTATAAACAAGAAATTGATCTCCCAAACACTAGGCGGAAAATTGGCATTCGGCCGAATTACTTCTTGTTTAATTGACATGATGAAAGAAAAGTTTGAAAGCACTTGATATATAGAGCAGATTCGAGAGTTGAGAACTCTTCATAAAGTTAATTATCATATATTTAAACCCATATATTAAATATTTATTCCGCAACTACCATCATGAAAACATGACAATGAAATTTCAACCTACTGTTTATTGTCGTAATATTCTTAATATATAAACTATAATAAAATAATAACTCTTTATCTACATGATCTCTTGCAATATTGACTTATTAATTAAGATAAGAAACTTATTTGTTTACATTATATTTTTTGATAATTAACGTATTTTTTACAATTATTTTCTTACAATATACGAAAACAGCAACCCCACTTTTAGATGTTTTTAACTTTTCTAAACATTTAAATTTAGTAATGTTTTAACCGATCCAGAAGTTATGATCATTTAAATTTTAAAATTACATACAAATAAAAAAATACATTTGAATTAAAAGTTAAATTTATCTATTTAGTTTATCAAATCGTCATATTAAACATTTTAAATATATAAAACTGAATTTCATGATACCATGTAACAATCTTTGTGTAAAATTATATAAAGTAGTCATTGTCTTGTAAATTTATTTTAATTCATTTATGTTTCCATTTAAGTAATTTGTATTATCTTTATTTTTTCTACGTATTTACAAATATGCATATAAATGTAAATTTATTCAATAACAATATAAAAGCTTACTTCTCATACCTTTAGTATTCTTAGTTTTTTAACGGATTCCTATAATATTTATTACTAATAGTTACTTGACATTTACTTTTAAATAGTTTTCATATTTCCAGAACTTGATTAAAATTTGCATCTCTTTTAAAATAACTTTTCAAAAACAGTAAACCTACATTTCATTACAAATTTAAACGTGCATAATTTTAAGTATTTATATTTATTTCTTCCCTCTATATGTATGATTGGATCATCATTATCATAATCTGTTACATTCGTAGCATATATTAACATTTCAGTATCACACGCTTAAGTAATATTATTATTATAACACATATTGAAAACTTTTTTATTTTAATAGCATATTATCCGTTAATTTATGTAAAGGAGCACCTTAGATTCATTCATCTATAATTGACTAAATAACAATGAAGTCAATATTTTTAGTTTTATTTATATATATCTTTTTAAATCTTCAATAATTTTATTTCCGTAATTAATTTCCTTAATTTTGAAAAAAAAACAGTTAGTTGTTTTAAATATATATAATGTTAATTTGTGTCGTATATTACATAATATTGATCAAAAAGGTGATTTGTCTAAAAATATACTAAAAGTGATAGCATTGCGTGCATGTTACCAAACCTGAGATTATATCCGGAAGAAACATAGGAAATCAAACTTTTATTTCACGTATTAGTTTGGCACTTTTGGAAAAAAGGATTATTTTCAAATTTCCAAGAACACAGATGTCATTCATGTTTGTTTTGTATTAAGAATAAACAAAAATAAAGGATAATCACTATCCAAAGTTGCTTTAATTTTTAGGCAACCAACATTCATAAATGGTTAATTATATGTTGCATTATCTAGAGTTGAAAGTAGACAAATACAAAAATTACAAATATTAGATAAGGATGGAAAACATATGTAACAAAAATCAAATGTTGGATATAAAGAAGATTATGAATATTTATATAATAATCAAATGTTGTAATTTTTTCTTTCGTATACTAAACATTACCTAAAGGTTTACTATGTTAAATAAAGAAAAGGAGAAGAAGAAAAAAAAAAAGAAGAAGAATGAGGAGGAGGAGGAGGAGCACGTTGACCTAAGGGTTTTGCAAAATAAAGACTCATTTGACCTAGTTGATCCGTTGGGTCCGTTGGTGACATGTTAATTGAAATCTTGTTTGATCAAGTATAGCAACTCATACACATGATTATCATACAAGTTATTCACGTACACCACAATCATAAGTTCTATCACCATCATCATTCTAACATAGCTTATCATACAACACATACGAATCTCAACCAATCAATCATGCTCAATAAAATTATAACTACATCACAAGTAATAAAATCTTACATGGAGTCTAATCATGCACTACATGTCATGTGAAGCCACTTAAGACTTTACATCCTAAACCCTGCTAATCCTACTAAGTAGGGGCCTCAGAGAGTGTATGAAGATCACTATCACGTTATTTAACAAGATTCATGCCAACCAACCTACACAACAATGATCTATTATAATCCTAAGCATAGTTCCATAATCTCCTAACACAATCCATCATCATGTAGTATTCCATAAGAACCTAAATTTTCCAAGTAGTGCATCAGGCAATCATACAACTCAATCAATACAATCTACCATATTAGACATCATCAACAAGCATTCTAACATGATCCTAACATTATAAACATGCTCAATTCACAATATCCAATGATCTACATGAATAAAGTTTCCCTTTAGGGAAAGTAACACCCAAAAACCATCTAACACTCATTTCATTCATAAATTAATCAACTTTATACCTAATCAAGTTCATAACAATCATCTAAATATGATAAACATCATCAATTCATCATAATTCCCAAATCTCATACATAAAAGTTTCTACTTATAGCAAGGTATGAACAAAGCATCAAATTCATGAATTCCTTGCATAATTCACGTAAACTAACATCAATGCAATACAACTAACATCATACTATCATCAAACAACATCAATTTTGACATTCAACAAGATAATTGAACTAGGGTTCTTCATGAATCAAAAAATATGAACAATCAATCAAAACCTAACCTTTAATCGCGTAGAAACCAAGAATCATGCTTGCTACAACCTTGTAATATTCAATTTATGCCACAATCGACTTGTTCTTGATGTTCAAGGCTAAGATTTTCGCAAAGGGGATGGTGTTTGGATGAGGTTACGCCAAAAATGGGTTTGGGGGCTAGGGTTGGGTTTTTTTTAACTTATATATGGAAGTAATTTTCCTTTTAACTCCTTTCAACTTTTATATATTGCAAAACTAACTTTTTAACATTTTTCAATCATTTTTCATTTCATAATATTAAAACTTAATAAACCCACTAATAACATGCAAGTCAAATAATAATCACCATCCATAAACATTTCATAATCTACCTAGTCACATGCTAAGGCGTAATTCGTAATTTTAAAAGAACAACACTTAACACCTTGATTCATATTATCACATAATAATAATCAGAATTATTATTCAAGTTATTATTAGTTATCCAAATTTATTACAATTAAGTCACCAACGTTCAACGACAACTAGTGTGTGCTCACGGGACGTGTATGCAAGACCTAACGAAACTAACGGAGTTTGGTAACAGAAAATCACCGGATGTCACATTATCCCCATGTTGAAAAAATTTTCTTCCCGAAAATTGCGTTTCATGGTTGTGTTACATCACTGGTCTACTGCATTGGCACAAGAAATCGAGTGAGTTGTCACATTTCATCCCCACGTTGAAAGAAATTTCGTTCCCAAATTTAATCAATACTTCGCCGACTGTCGTCGTCGTTTCGAACAGATGAGGATACTTAAGCTTCATCTGATCCTCACGTTCCCATGTGAATTCCGATCCACGTCTGAGTTCCAACGAACTTTGACTATGGGTATCTTTCTTTGCTTAAGGGTCATGACCTCACGGTCCATTACCTCAATTGGTTGTTCAATGAATCGTAATTGTTCATCTTCTTGCACTTCCTCGAGCGGTACAACCAATGTCTCGTCGGATAAACACTTTTTCAGATTATAGACATGAAATACATTGTGAACTCCACTCAACGAATCAGGCAGGTCTAATCGATACGCCACTGGACCTATTCTTTCCAGAATCTCAAATGGCCCAACGTATCTCGGATTAAGCTTGCCCCTTTTGCCGATCGAATCACCCCTTTCCATGGTGAGACTTTTAGTAAAAATTTATCACCGACCTAAAGCTCCAAAGGTTTCCTTCGCTTGTCTGCATAGCTCTTTTGTCGGTTCGTGCTGTAGCCATACGGTTCCGTATCTGCACGATCTTCTTGGTAGTCTTGTGTACCAATTCAGGGCCAGTTAGCTGACTATCACCAACTTCCGCCCAGCAAACTGGTGATCTACACTTTTGCCCAATTATTCTATTATTGTTAGAAAACTCCACCAACGTTAGATGAACTTCCCAATTATTCCTAAAATCTATCACACAGGCTCGCAACATGTCCTCTAGAGTTTGAATAGTATGCTCACTCTGTCCGTCGGTTTGAGGGTAGTATGCGGTACTCATGCCTAAGCGTGTACCTAAAGATTTCTTCAATGATTGCCAGAAACGGGAGGTAAAACAGGCGTCATGATCCGAAATGATAAAAATAGGTACACCATGTCTAGATACTACTTCCTCCAGGTAGATCCGGGTTAGCTTATCCATTTTGTCCATTTCTTTAATTGCTAGGAAGTGAGCAGACTTAGTCAATCGGTCTACGATCACCCATATCGTGTCACAACCAGTAGGGTCCGGGGTAATTTGGTAATAAAGTCTATGGAAATCTGTTCCCACTTCCACAAAGGAATTTCAGGTTGTTGCAGTAATCCAGACGGCTTCTGATACTCAACTTTCACCTTAGAGCAGGTTAAACACTTGCTCACATAGGTAGCTACGTCCGCCTTCATATTAGGGCACCAATAGTGCGCCTTCAGGTCATGATAGATCCTATCAGAACCAGGGTGTATAGAGTACTTAGACTTGAGTGCCTTACTCATAACCAAGTCTCTTAGATTTCCATAAGAAGGTACCTAAAGTCTATCCATGAAGTAATGGATTCCATCAGCTTTCTCCTTAAATTGTTTGTCCATCCAATGTAATGATTCGGATTCAACATTTTCTGTTTCTAAAGCTTCTGTCTGAGCTTCCTTGATTTGTTCAAGTAAGTGAGTACTAATAGTAAGTTGTAAAGCTCACACTCAACTGGGCTTAGCAGTTTCCTTCTTGCTTAAGGTATCAACAGCCACATTTTCCTTTCCCGGGTGGTACTTAATAGCACAATCATAATCATTCAATAATTCTACCCAACATTGTTGCCTCATATTCAGCTCTTTTTGCTCAAAGATATGCTAAAGAGTCTTGTGATCAGTATAAATAGTGCATTTGGTACCATACAAGTAATGTCTCCTGATCTTAAAGGCAAAAACCACTGCACCCAGCTCTAAGTCATGGGTGGTGTAGTTCTTCTCATGCACCTTCAGTTTTCTCTAGGCATAGGCTATCACCTTGTCACGTTGCATCAAGACACAACCGAGCCCTTAGATAGAGGCATTATAGTAAACCATGAAGTCATCACTTCCTTCTGGTAATGCTAATATCAGTGCATTACAAAGCTTCTATTTCTTGACTCTCTCCCTATTTAAACGTGGTACCTTTATAAGTCAAAGCAGTGAGAGGTTGAGCGATTTTTGGAAATCCCTCAATGAAGCGTTGATAGTATCCTGCTAGTCCAAGGAATTACCGTATCACACTAGGCGTCTTGGGAACAGACCGATTCTTTATTGCCTCAATCGTTGCAAGATCTACTTGGATTCCTTTTTCATTAACAATGTGACCCAGAAATTGCACCTCTCGAATCCAGAAGTCACACTTAGAGAATTGAGCATATAATTGTTCCCTTTTAAGCAGTTCCAAGATTAATCACAGATGCTCCTTGTGCTCCTCTTTGGTCTTAGAATAGATCAATATGTCATCGATACACATAATGATAAACTAATCAAGGTAGGGTTTGCACACACGATTCATGAGATCAATGAAAACCGCTGGTGCATTTGTTAGCCCAAATGGCATGACCAAGAATTCATAATGGCCATAATGAGTTTTGAATGCTGGCTTCGAGATGTCTTCCTCTTGAACTCTTAATTGATGATAACCAGACCTCAAATCAATCTTGAAATAATAATTGGATCCCTGCAATTGATCGAACAAGTCATCAATATGAGGTAGAGGGTATCAATTCTTGACTGTGACTTTGTTCAATTCCCTGTAATCAATACACATCCGGAATGTGCCATCCTTTTTCTTAACAAAAAGGACCGGCGCTCCCCAGGGTGATGAGCTTGGTCAGATAAATCCTTTATCCAACAACTCTTGAAGCTGTGCTGATAACTTCTGCAGCTTGTTCGGTGCCAATCAATAAGGTGCTCTTGCAATTAGAGCTGCTCCAGGAGTCAACTCGATCTGAAATTCCACTTGTTGATGAGGTGGTAACCCAGGCAGGTCCTCGGGAAACACCTCTAGAAATCACATACTACCGGAATGTCCTCTATTTTCTTTCGTTCCAATTGTTTATCCGTCACAAGGGCTAATATGGCCAAACAACCTTTGCACAAGAGTTTTTGCGCTTTTATATATGATATGATGCCTATCACTGCACCACTCCTCTCGCCCTTGACCGAAAGATTTCCCCACCAATAAGGATACGTATAATCTTCTCGCGACATACGACTTCCATCTGCTTCTCGGAAAGCCAATCCATGCCCACGACTACATCAAAACTCCTAAGTGTAACCGGCATAAGATCGATGTCGAAAGTGTGTCCAGCAAGTTCTATCTTACAAACCTTAAGGATGTGTGTAACGTAAATTTCTTACCGTTAGCTAATTCTACGGTATACTGGCATTCCAAAGTAGAAGGCGTATCATTTAAAAGACTACCAAACTTAGTAGACACAAAGCTTCTATTGGCTCTAGTATCAAATAGTACAGTAGCATAACGACCATTATTAGTAAATTTACCAGTATCAATAGTAAGATCGTTTAGGGCCTCACCTGAGCTAATGATAAAAGCTCTTCCCTTGGCTTCACTGTTGTTCCCACCATTGTTATCTTTGTTGCTTGTGTTGTTGTTGTTATTTCCGCCATTTCCATTACCATTACCATTTTCTTTAATTAAGGGCAGTTCCTCTTGTAATGCCCTTCCTTTCCACACTCAAAGCAGCCTTTTGGTGTTTTCTGCGTTTGTTGTGGCTTTTTCATCAATTCGCCATGACAGTCTTTCGTTGTGTGCCCTAGCTTCCCTCAACGCTGACACTTAAAGTTGTCATACCTGCCAGTGTGATGATAGTTGCATCGGTTGCACTTTGGATGCTTCCCCACGTGTCCACTTTGTCCTTGATTTGAGGAAGATGAATGGTTAAAGCTACGGTTATTGTTGAACCTCCTTTGTTGTTGTTGCTACTGGTGGTGCTTGTTAGACGACGAGCTCTTGTTCCCAGAGTTATCCCACCTGCGCTTATTGTCGGGCATGCTTGCCACAATGCCCTATTTGGGTAGTTTGCCTTGCTCCACCACTTGGCTCGTCAGCCTATGAGCTAGCCGGATAGCCTGCTGGATAGTGGTGAGGTTTGAAGCAGTCACCATACTTTGTATTTCTGGCACCAACCCACGCAGATAGAGTTCGATCCTCTTGATTGGCGGGTTTATCATTCCAGGATAGAGAGTCGCCAACTCGTGAGACCTCATAGTGTAGGCCTTGATCTCGGATCCCTCCATCTTTAACTACCAAAACTCAGCCTCCAACTTCTGGACTTCATCCGGTTCTTCCTCCGGATCTTCCTCTACCTCCTCCTCGAGAACCTCCTCTGGTACCTCCTGAGGCTCCTCTATTGGGGCCTCCTATGGCTCGAGCTGATTTTCCAGCTCATGTATATGAACTATAGCCACATGAAGCTGATCACGCATCGTGTTCAAAGTAGCCATCAACTCAGGAACCTGTCCACGCAGAGTCTGGATCTCTCATGTCTGACCATCCTAGCGTCCTTGCGTATCGAGCCACGAGTCTTCCATCTCCTCATACACTCAGCCGTCATCTGTTGTCGTGCTTCCAACGTTTTAAATTTCTCCTCGACATTTCATCACAGTCGGTCATGTGAGGCCAACACAGCGGCGATAGCCCTATAAGGAGCACAGGGTAGGAGGTATAATATAGAATCTCTAGTCACGGTAGTAAACGAAAATGGAACACACACCGTTTCTAGCATCCTGATCAGTGCCATACGATAACAGTCCCAATTGTCAGGGTCAGTCATGTCTCGCTCAATCTTCGGCTCGTCCAGAAAGTACACATCATCTATGAACGTAGGGGGTCTAGAACCATAACTCTTAGACGACGAAGGAACAATAGGAACCTAGGGTTCCTTTCTCGGTGCGTATCGAATAGGGGATGAAGATGATGATAATGCCATACTGCAGTGTATGTGATGTGATGCCAATGAGTATACCGTAAGGGAATAAGTAACGAGTAACTAAAAACTGTGCGATTATAGACTAGTGTGTATGCAAACTAGTTCCCTATAACCATTGGCTCTGATACCAATCTGTCACACCCACAAATTCCACATGCAGGCTTTTAAGGCGAGGCGTGTGAACAAACCAGGATCTAAGTCATTAGTTACTCAGAACGACACTATATGAAACATTCGAAACTAAACTAGAGTTTAAAATTTTAAAACTGTCTAGAAGCGTTTTGTAAATACGTCAAACCCAAAGTAATGAAATGTAAAATGCGCAAACATGCGCCAACCCATTATTTAAAAACAAAATGCATATTAAATCCCAATTGTAAAACAATGTTTATTCCAATGCATGCAGACCCGTGAGTGCTCCTAGGCGTTGCTGCTAACCTCGACCAGAGAATAGCATACTAAAAGAGTCAACACAACGGTTGGTGAGTTCAAGAGTTTGCGTTTAACATAATCAGTGATAGTTGTAAAACATAAGAAGTGCATTGAAATAGATAGCTAGTCTATATTCATAAGTAATAACCGTAGTGATTTCACGATCGAAGCTGACGGTTTCGTTTGTTTGCCTCCCGTCATGACATACCAGGTCGTGAAAATGTTTGTGTTAGGATAATATTGCACCCGCTTGACCTCGAGTCGCATGGGTGGGGCTTGTCAGACCCAATAGTACTACCCAAAATTTTCCGCTAGTTTCCAATATTAACGATCCAAAAGTGTGAGGACTTTCAAGGTATATCACACTATGTTACACTATACACAAGTTACAATAATAAAGCATTTGTAAACGAGTATGCTATCTCCCCAAAAGAGAGTGTATAAAAAGTGGGGCATGAACTCACCTGGTGCGTAAACAAATAGAATAATGCAAAGCTACGGTGAATCGAAAGGCAACCCGTCAAAGGTTATAATAATATCATCCACATACACAAGAAGAGAAATAAAGTAAGTTTTTTCAGATTTTACATAGAAAGAATAATTACATTTGCTTTGCTCAAAACCAAGACCTAACAAGACCCCCCAACAAGTTTTTCATTCTACATTCGGGGAGCCTATTTTAAGCCATAGAATGCTTTATTTAACTTACACAATCTCTTTTTTAGAAAAATATCTGTCGGGTAATTTCACGTAAACATCTTTATTTAAGTTCCCATACAGAAAGGCATTATTAATATCCAGTTGAAACAAAGGTTAGTTATGTTTAACAGACAAAACAATGACACATCGAACAGTTACCATTTTATCAACAGGGGCAAACATTTCATCAAGTCAATTCCCTCTTTCTGACTGTACCCCTTGGCCACAAGACACGCTTTATATCTTTCTATCTCTCGGCAGACTTATATTTAATTTTATATAACCCACGACAACCTTTGGGTTTTCTACCAGCAGGTAAATCAAGAAGATCCTAGGTGTGATTACGGTTTAAGGCATTCATCTCCTCATTCATGGCATTTACCCAATTAATATCATGTTTGGCTTATGATAATGATTAGGTTAAAAGGATTTATGTAATGATATGGCAAACAATTTGTTATCCACAGAAAGATTAGAGTAATTAACAACATGCTCCATTCCAAATTTGACTTTCCCCTCACTTCTGTCAGATCGTATGACAGGATTGGAAGGCTGTTGTGGTTCTGCCATACAATCTGAATCCCAGGATTCAATTTTCTGAGGTTGATTAGGGTCTGGTGAATCTCTCAGATATCCCTCCTGATGATTGGGAATCTCCCCATTATGAGTGTGAATATTTTGTTGATTTTGCTCAAACACTTCAAAAACGTTTAGGTGATTTGGAGCCGAGGTGTCCTCAACTTCAACAAATTTAGTAGAAGAGAGTTGATTTGAATGGAAAGATAGATTCACAAAATTTCACATCTCTAGAAAATAAACATGTTTTGAGTCAAGACTCTACACTTTATATCCTTTTTCAAATGGATAGTATCCTAAAAACACACATTTTTCAGCATAGCTACAAAATATATTGTAGTTATTTAAAAATAATATAAAAGCAAAGACAACCAAATACTCTAAGATGATTAATGGAAAGAGCAATGCCAAACATGACCTCATATGGGGACTTACAATTTCAAACAGATGATGGAGTCATGTTGATTAAATAGGCTGCAGTTAGAATACAATTAGACCAAAATCTAAGGGGAATTCCTCCTTCACACAGAAGGGTCCTAGCAACATTCAACAGATGTCGATATCTCCTCTCAACAATTCCATTTTGTTGAGGGGTATAAGTGCATGTTGTTTGATGAATTATAACATTTTGATGAACAAATTTGGTCATTAATTGATTACTGAACTCAGTACCATTTTCAGTTCTTATTGCCCTTATATGTTGACCAAAATGGGTTTTTATCATATCATAGCACTTTTCAAATTTTTGAAATGTCTCATCTTTATGTTTTAGCAAATAAACCTATACAGTTCTTGAAAAATCATCAACAACTATAAGAAAGAACTTATACCCTTCTCTACTTTGGATTTTATATGGTCCCCAAACATCTAGATGAATTAATTCACCTACATGGTTGGTTTTGTGGTCACCAAGAGGAAACGGTTCCCTATGTTGTTTTGCTTTGTGACAAACTTCACAGGGACTATTAGATTTATTACTAGGAGTGATTGATAGTTTAAAAATTTTCAAGACATGGTTAGAGGGATGACCCAATCTAGAGTGCCAGAGGGTGGAAGGATGGGAATTGTTAAGACACACCTTATTCACCTTAGATGAATTTCCATAAACATACAGACCATCGCCAGTCACCAGGGTTTTCTTAGTGAGCAAATGCTAAATGTAACATTTTGAGTCATCAAAGACAACTCTCAAATATTAGCCTAGGCTAAGTTATGGACAGACCTAAGGTTTACATTATGCTTTGGGACAACGAACACATCAGTTAGAATGACTCCTTCGCATAATTTTAGATTCCCTATTTTTGAGACCAAAGCATTGGTTCCATTGGATGTTTATAGTGACATTAAGTCTAAAACTTCCATAAGGTTAGTTAGATTGTTTTTCGATACAACCATGTGTTGATTAGCACTAGAATCAATAACCCATCCATTCCATAGGTTTGAAGTAAATAATTAAGATTATATACACTGGTATTGCTTAGATTAATTTGAGTACCTCCAAAGTTAGAATTCTAGGTTTTATCAACTTGTGATTCAGCAAACCTAAGAGCTTAGAGATCTATTCAGGTGTTAGAGATACGAGTTTGGAGATGACATACAGCTTGTGTTAGGGTCAGTTTTATCCATTTTTGTATTATGAGATATGGGGGTTTTTGACCCAAGATTTGTTTTCGGTTTGTATCCTTGTGGATAGCTAACAATTTCTAAATACCTCTCCATAGTGTGACCATTTTGTTACAATGGCAGTATTTCAGATTAGGGTTTGGATCTTGACCACTTCTTTTTTATTATCTCAAGGTTGATTTAGTTTAGACACAAAGCCAACATTTTGAGTTTTTGAGGTACTACTTGAAGTCCTATGAGACTCTTCCCTAGAAATTATTAAGAAAGCAGTTTAATATTAGGAAGAGGGTCTCTAGTCATCAAGTTAGTTCTATCAGGTTGATAAATGTCATCCAAATCCATCACTAATTGTATTAGTTTTATCATTTGATTAAAATCATTAAATTCTTTTGAAGCATTACAAAGACAGGTGGGTAATTGAATCATTGCATCAAATTGCTTCCATATTGTGTTGAGTTATGATAATACTCAGAACTAGAAGACCCAATTTGAGTAACAGAATTGATTTTTCCAAAATGATTGAATACAACTGACCATTAATCATGTCATATGCTTCTTTTAAATCAGGCCAAACCTCTAAAGCAAGTTTTGAGTAAACTTGACCAATATAAAGTTCTTCACATATAGAATTAGAATTCAAGTCAACACAATAAAGTTGCAACAGTTCCATTGGGAACTAAGAACTTCGTCATCTTTAGGCCTTTTACATGTTTCATCTATAAATCCTAATTTATTTTTAGCTTGAAGACTAAGTTTCATAGAGTTTCCTAGATGGTATAGTTCTCAATTCCTTTCAATTTTATGCTTATTATGGTTAGGCAAACTGGATTCACTAGGGTAAAGATATAAAGGGTTACTAGAGTCCAACTTGCTTATGAAAGTGTTAGGGACAACCACAGACGATTCCTCAGCCATAATTCATAAATAATAGAAATGAGGCACAAATCACACACGTATAGAATACACAACAAGATTAGAGCCAGGTTTTCACACCACTGTAGTAGTAGCTCAAGGGTTAACCAAGTGTGTAATGCAACACATAGCGGATCATACAAGTCATGCACACAAAATCACACAAGAATCCAATGCAACAGAACACAAGATAGGGTGGTGGCTCTCCCTGTATATCACAGATGCTTGTACTCCTAACCAAGCCAAGATATGCCTATAACTAACAATATGTGAGACACAAGAAAGACAAAGATAATAGGAAGAGATATCCTCATAATCTGAGCAACCCAAAAGGGAAATCCAAAGCAGATCGTGTGCCTTACAGCCTTCTAGGGTTGTAAAGATACAGATAAAATACCAAGAAGATGTGCAACCTTCAAGGGTTGCAGTACAAACACAGTAGTCATCGCTGCGAGCACCGCACAACCTTCTAGGTGTGCAAGAGATGACCAAGAGCCTTTAACAGCATCAAACCAAGCACTCACCGATGAGATATGACACACAAGTATCATATGCAAAATAGATATTAGTAACTAGGGTTTCTAGAGATCGCAATGCTAACCTAATAGAAGAACCTTGAACAAATAGAGCTAGAATAAAGTAATAATCATACCTCAAAGCTCTGATACCATATCAAGAATGGTATCAGATATGGCCAAGAACAATGAATATAAAAGATTAAAATCAAGTGAACACACATACATTAACTAAAATAGGCGGATTCATGATTGCAGATGAATCACATACAAAAGAGATAAATATAGATCACAATTATCAGTGTGATAAATGAAAGACCCAGGAAAGAATTGAAACGAACAGGAACCGTAAAATCTAATGAAGCGATCTTATAGAATGACGGAGAAGAGGTGTGTGTGTGTGTGTTGACAAGAATGACACACACACGCACATATAAAACCACCAGCACCGCAAGCCCAACAGCAACAAGACAGCAAGCCCATCCACCCAAAGCAGCAGCAAGAAAGCCCGGCAAGAGCAAGCCCAAACCAGCCACACATCCGAGAAAGGAACCTTACAAGTAAACATAAAAGATAAACATAAAAAACAATAAACAAGAAAAATAAAAGAACTTATAAAATTGACACATATTTCAACAGTATGTGGGCTATTAATATGGGCTTCACTTATATAATTAATTGGATTTAGATTGGGCATATAAAAATATAAATAGGCTTAATTGATTTGTTTTGATCTTCACGAGATGTTGACCGAGTGATCAAAATAAAAAGAGACTTTGGTCTCCAAGTGCCTTTAATCAAAGCTAAATAGAGGGCTTCTTGATTTCTTTAGGGGCTCACTTGGTTAAAAGTAAAAAAGCAATAGAGCACGGTTGTTTGTCTCTCTTAATCAAGAACAAGGAACACCATCGCATGTTCGTTTAAAATGAACTTCATAGATCCTTTTAATATTCACATACATCTCGAAATTCTCTATCTAATCCGATAAATCATTGTGCAAGTAACTCACAGATAGGTCTATCTAATTGTATTCATGGTCTATCTGATAGTTTTCAAACGATCAGAGGATAATCCAAGTTGTCTCATATTTGAAGATCAAATTAGAATCAGGAAAGTTTTGGTTTGTCTTATGTCCTAGACAACAAATTTCCACAAACATGACATGCAAATTCATGGGGTAAACAAGCGTAAAACAAAACATAAACACATCAAGAAGAATAACATGGAGTATGCATGTACCAAATAAAACATGGTTTGCATCATTTGATTGAGTCTTCAAGATTCACGTCAAGATGGCTGGGTCATATCACTCAATAAAACTGATTATATCAAAAATTTTGTACCACAATGATATCAAAACTTTAGTCGCAACAAATCTAAACTTTTAGACTTGGAAGTTTTAAAAATAAAGCCCAAGAACACACTAGTTTTTCTTTCAAACCTTACCGATTTGATGCAAAAACAATTGACAGATGAAGAATATGATCTTCATTTATAAGTCTTTCAAGTAATTTGATCCTCAATAATAAAAAGACATTGTGTGTGTGTTTTGTGAAGACATAAACATAAATCTAGTCCTTATCCAACTTTAAGTTTTGTTTTATAGGAAAGTGGCTCGGTCTACATCCTTGTAACCCACAGTCATCTAACATGTCTAGGATATGTTCCTGTGACTTAAGATAAGGACCTTTTATGTCCTAGCCACTTCTATTCCCAAAAATTACTTCAAGACCCCAAGGTCTTTAATGTTGAATTTTTCATCAAGATATCTCTTTGTTTATTGAATTGTTTTAAGGTGGTTTCTGGAAATAATAACACCATCAACATATAGGAGTGCCGTAATGCATGTATCACCATCCTTGTTAATGAAAAGAGAATGGACCATCTTGGTTTTTTGAATCCATTTTCAATGAAGGTGACGTGAACTTTTGTACCAATTTCAAGAAGCTTTGTAAAGTGACTTCTTTAGTTCGCACACCCTTGTCTCTTTTTTCTTGGAAAATCCTTGAGGTATCTTCATGTATACCTCCTCATCGAATTCACCATGCAAAAAGGCATTATATAGGTCAAGTTGGTGTATTATCCACCTTTTCTTTACAACAACAGTTAGTAAGCTTCGAACAGTGACAAGTTTAGTAGCAGGCGCAAATGTTTCGTAGTAGTCAACTTCTTCCATTTGGGTAAAACCTTTGGCGACCAACCTTTCCTTGTATCTTTCTATCTCACCATAGGCTTATACTTGATTTTATAGACCCATTTGGAGTCTATGGCATGTTTTCCTTCTAGTAGGGCTTCAAGACTCCATGTACCATTTTCTTCAAGGGCTTGAATTTTGCTCCTCGTTGCTTCTCTCCAATTTTCATCTTTTAAGGCCTAAGCAAAGTGTCTTGGCTTATCATGTGTGTCAATGGCCGATAAAATTGGCTAAGGGGTCTAGCATCAAGAACACTTGGTTTGTGGCAGGTTGTGCATGGTCGACAGATGGAGGAAGTTCAACGTTGTAGTCGACAAACTGTTTAGGTTGCGTTTTGCTTATTTCTCTCTTATTGGTTGTATTTCAATAGTTTTGTAATTATAAGTATTTCAATGTATCCCATGTTATCGTTAATGCAGGACCGGTAATGGTTATGCAACAGTTTCACAAGGTGGAGAATACACTTAACAGATCAAATAGGGAAGCAGGAAAATGAAACAAAGAACAAAAGTAAGAACACAAGAATAAACAAGTATTGATTTTCAAGGATAATGTATATTGTTCTCATGTGTTTTACAATTGTTATAATGCTTAGTCCTAAGGACTGGTTACATGAGACACTTTATACTACATCCTACACCCAGCCATACTTTGAAGGCCAGCTGGACACTAATCTAGACAATAAGATCAATGTAAAGTCAAAAGACAGATTGTCTTTTGACTAGTGACTATGACATGTCATAGCTCACATCCTAATATATTACAAAAAAGATAAAGTACAAGAGTGGAAAGTTATAGACATATACATCATAACCTATAGTTGACAAAAGCATGGAGATAATCACCACTTATATAAGTTGGTGAGTCTTCAGAGATGGCAGCGAAAAGTGGTTCAGCTTTTGTCAAAAGTAGTGTCAAAGAAAGCATGTCTTCTTTGTCTTCAAAAGAAATCAGTCTTCAATCTTTGGGGTCTTGAAGCCTTGGAAGACTTCATCTTTGGCTTTGGAAGATTTGTGTCTTTGGCATTGGAAGATTTGACACTTAGTGAATTTTCTTTGTGTTTTGGCAAATCTTCTGAAGTAACTTGCTCATACTTCAGAATGCATGCTGAGAGATCTTTGGTTAGCATCATGCTCTAAGATAACTCTTACAAACTCCCCCTAGGCTGATGCTACCAAAACTTGAGAATGACTATGAGTCTTGATCAGATCTTCACTTGTTTAGAGCCTTCATTAGAACCAGAGACATTCCTCTCTTCATCAATTGGTCTGGATTCTTCAGGCTCTCATAGTACCTCCTCGTGTCCAAGTGATCATGCTAAGGAAGATCAAGCATATTCTACCAGAAATATATGTCTTGACTTCCTTAATCTCTAGTGACATACCATCTATCTAGATTTGGAGAGTAAGCCCAGGACAGGATGGGTCTCCTAGTAGCTAGAGGCTCTACTTGTAATGGAGTTGGTTGAGCAGCCTCTTCTGGTTCACCCTCAGGATGTTCTGACTCATCCTAAGCTGCAGAGATGGATGCCTTAGAATTTTTCTTCTTCTTCTTTAAGTCCCTTTTGATGGCCATCCTTTTCTCTTTCTATACTTCAACTTAAAAGGTTGATCTTAATCATAAGGTCTTCTTTCTTTATCCTTCTTAGTTTGGTCCTTCCCCTTCACAAGCTCAAAAGAAGGTTTAGGACCATGCTATGGATTAGAAGATGAAGTTCGCTATGGATCAGCACTAGGTCTAGGTTGTGTTGTCTCTTGGCGCTCAACCTTGACCTCAGCTTCAAGTGTAGCTTGACTTGATGGAGAATGCAAGTCTATAAGCTCACCCCTCTTGATATTCTGCTTGATCACCCTAATGTGCTCATCTATTATGGATAGAGATATTAGACAAAGCCTCCTTCCGAAGAACCCATACAGCTTCAAGAAGCTCACCATCTTTAGTCTGTCTTCAGACATCTTTTAATTAGCTCTTATTATGGCTCTTGACTTTGTAGCTTCCTCCCTCATCTTCTCTTAGCAACTTGAATTTCTTATCTTTCAAGGCTTCCTGTTCAAGCTGCTTGAGGTATTCAAATTGTAAGGCCCCGTTCCCGGGATGCTTATAGTTGGTCAATCATTGCATAAAACATATAAAATTTATCATTCTGTAGTGGAAATTTAAAATTTTCATTAATAATTAAAACATATCAACACATCATATCTTTAAATTACATCATCAAAAATTGTATTAATACAATATCATCTCAATATGTGGATGCTAGACTTAAAACATTCCCAGTAGCTTATGCATCCACGCCTACACCTCCTCAGCATCAACAGTTACCTGCCAACTATTATGCATACAAAAAGTCAGCGACACTGAGTGAGTTCTAGTTTAATAATAAAATACTTTGCGTTACGTTAAAACATATCCTTTACTTTCTTTCGTGATCACACATCATACATACATCTAGATAATAATTATTATCTTCATCATTGTTCATCATTCGTACTTTCTTTCATTAATATCTTCCACCCTTATCTAGATCCTGCCATACGCTATACCCCCAGGTCAAGCAAAGCCGATACTGTGCCGGGGTTTATAAGTAACCCCACGTCAAGAAAAAGCCGACACAGTACTAGGGTAAGCGACAAGGATCTTGTCACAACTCATACGCTATATCCCCACGTCAAGCAAAAGACGATACTGTGTCGGGGTTTATAAGTAAACCCCCACGCCAAGCAAAAGCCGACACAGTACTGGGGTAAGCGACAAGGACTCTATCATTCATTTCTTCCATTTTCGTCATTCGTTATCATTCACTTTAATTACGTTATACTTTACTTACGTACATAAGTATAACATACCATGTAAATTCACATCATATACATAGCATGGAACAACATCATAATCATAACAGCACATAATGCATACACATCATAAACAAGCATAAGCCACCACAAGACATCATTTCTTAGCACTTAAATTCTACTTCCCAAAATTCCAGAAAATCCTAAGTCCCAAAAGAAATGCGGATGATCTTAACAAATGCGGATGAACAAAGTAAACGCGGATGAACAAAGTAAACGCGGATGAACAAATGCGAATGAACATACTCAGAAAATATTCTAAGTGTCCCAAAGAAATACGCATGAATACTGTAGCAAATGCGCATCAACACTGTAACAAATGCGCATGAAGAAAACAAATGAAAGTCTTCAGAAAATATTTTAAGTGTCTAGGGAAGTGCGCATGAACCAAATGCGGATGACTGAAGCAAATGCGCCCGAACACTGTAGCAAATGCGCGTGAATACTGTGGCAAATGCGCATGAACAAAACACTTATGCGAATATTCAAATCTATATGTTGATGAACTAAACCAAACTGCAGTTGAAACTTATGCTATGTTCAGTTCCCAATCCTCATTCTAATACATTCTTAGCATAGATCTAACATGCTACACACTTAGAACATACTAAACATCATACACAACTTAGAAATCATCTAAAAACATACATCAACTGCACATAGTCGTACATCATGTTAAAATTCATAGTTTGGTTTAGAAACCTTCTGTCCAGTATGCATAACAGCCCAAACACTTAGAAAACTAGTAAAAGAGGGGATCTAGAACTCACCTTGAATAGCTTTCAAGTAGAACACCTCATACCCGAGAGCCCACTTGAAGTTCCAGAACTTAAAACACACGAAAATAAGCATTAAACATATGGAACTCGGTCCAGAAGCTCAAACCCAGCTAAAAACCAAGAAGAACACCTTGAAATCTTACCTTTTGAAGATTTTCTTCACTTTCTCTTACTAAAGCGGTTAAGAGCTTCTCTCTCTCTAGAATCGAAGGTTGTAGGAGAGAAAAGAGGTTATGGGCGGCCATACCTCTTTTAAACCCCACTATGTGCAAGTTTGGCGCTTGCATGCTTTTAACCCCTTGCTTTAAAATAACTTCCTGTTTGCTCCTTTTCTTTTCTTTTCTTTTTTTTTTTTTTGAAATTTTCGGGTGTTACAAGTCACCCCCTTATATAGGTTTTGTCCCCGAAACCTGTCACTCCTTAAAGAGATATGGGTAGTGCCATCTCATTTCTCCCTCTAATTCCCCAAGTGGCCCCCGTTACTTCAGTGCGACGACCATAGCTGCCGCTTTAGGGAACCTTTGGATAAATCTCCTGTAGCAACCCACCAAACTCAAGAAACTACGAATCTCAGATGGCATCCTTGGAAACTTCCATTGCATCACTGCCTCAACCTTTGTCAGGTCTACCATAATCCTTTTAGGATTAACCATATGACCCAAAATCTGAATCTCGTATAACTAGAATACACACTTAGAGAACTTGGCGTACATCTTCTCCATTCGAAGTGTATCCAACACTTCCGAATATGACCGACATGTTCTTCTTCACTCTACGAAATAATCAGAACATCATCAATGAACACAGTCACTTACTTATCTAACATAGGTCGGCACACACGATTCACCAGATCCATAAAGCAGCTGGGGCGTTGGTTAAACCAAAGGACATCACGAGGAACTCATAGTGTCCATAACACGTATGAAAAGCTGTTTTAGGAATATCCTGCTCCTCCACCTCATTTGATGGTAACCAGATCGGAGATATATCCTCGAGAACTAACTTGCACCTTGACGCTAATCAAACAAGTCATCAATCCTCGGTAATGGATACCGGTTCTTCACCGTCAACTTTTTCAACTCAAGGTAGTCTATACACATCCTCATGCTACCATCCTTCTTCTTCACAAACAATACCGGAGCACCCCACGGAGAGACACTCGGTCGAATGAACCCCTTGTCTAACAACTCTTGCAGCTGAGTCATCAATTCCTTCATCTCGCAGGGAGCTAGATGATACGGCATCTTAACAACCGGTTGGGCATCAGGCATCAGATCTATCTGGAACTCAATCTCGCGGTCTGGTGGCACACCTGGTAGATCCTCCGGGAATACGTCTGGAATGTCACACAGGACTGGTACGTCTGACTATCATGGTATTGACGCATCCATATCTTTCGCATAAGCCAGGTAAGCGCCACACCCATGCTTCATACACTTCTCTGCTACAGCCATCGAAATTACTTTCAGAACCGTACTAACTCTATTGCCATAAATTGTCATCGAACTCCCATCGGGTGTGGTTAATCGAATCATCTTCTTGTGACACACGATGTTTGCCTCATGGGCTGCTAGCCAATCCATCCCTAGGACTACATCAAATCTGACTAAGGGCATCACAAACAACCTAGCAGAGAACCTATGGCCTTTCAACTCTATGTCATAGTCTTCTACCATAATGGAAATCCTGATTGACTTACCAATGGCAGCTTCTACATCTAAGGGCTCATCAATCTTCCTACTCCTAGTGGGCAACTTATCACAGAAGGCAGCAAAAATAAATTTCCTACTAGCACCAGAATAAAAGTACAGAGGCACAAGTCTAGTTTACTAGGATTGTACCTGGATCGCGTCGGAGACCACCCTAGCCTCCTCCCAAGTCATAGAAAATGCCCTGGCCTTCGCCCTCTGGCCTTTTTCTCAGTCCCCTTCTTTACCCCGGAGCTCTCAGCCCTCGACTTCTTGTAGTCTCTGCTCATATGCCCAGCCTCGCCATAGTTGTAACATTTCACCACACGACAATCCCTTGCTATGTGGCCCCCCTTCACACACTAAAAGCAGACATTCAATCCCCACTTACACTCCCCCACGTGGTCTCTCCCACACTTCTTGCATGCCTTCTCCCTCTCTGTTATCACCTTCCGATCATCCACTCTCATCTTCTTACCTCTAGCCCCAAAACCACCACCGTTATACTGCTTCTCATTCCCATTCCTAACATTGGCACACTTCTTCTCTCATCCATCACCGCCACCATCTCTTGCTCGTCATACAGTCTCCCCGCCAGATTGACCACCGACCTGAACGTACCTGGCTGAGCAACGATCAGATGTATGCGGATATCCGCTGACAAACCTGGATGTATCTCCTTATTTTTTGTGACACGGGTGTCACATGCTCTGGCACTAGCCTTGCCATCTCATTAAACTTAGTTATGTACTGCTAATGCGTCATAGTTCCCACCTCCAACTGCAGGAACTCTCTCTCGATCTTGTCAAGCTCCCTATGAGGACAAAACTCCTAGATCACCAGCTCCTTCAGTTCACTCCACCTCATCCTTCCAATCGCCCTGCTACCCTCGACCTGGACAATGTTGTCCCACCAGCATAAAGCCTAATCCACAAACGAGTGGGTAGCAAACTTCACCTTCTGATCCTCCCTGCACTCGCTGATATTCAACACAGCCTCCATCTCTCTGACCCATCGGTGAGCAGTAGCAGCACTCCCATTCCTATCAAATGTCAGGGGCTTGCATCTCTGGAATGCCCCATAGTTGCACCCCTTTGCAGTTTCCTGCACTGCTTCCTCCTCCTCGTCGTCACTGGAAACAACCATCTCAGTCTCTAGTTGCTCCCTTTCTCTTGAACCTCCTTCTTCACCCTCTCGCCTAGCGGCATTCTCCTTCTCCTGTTTCTCGTTCTTCTCATTTTCCTTCACCGCTCTAATAACCTCGGTTAATACAGATGGCAGGATCGTCTACATGACTTGATGAACTTCCTCCACTATTACCTCCTTCCTTGAGGCCCTTAGATTACCACTCTCATCCTCACCGTCATGGTGATGAGGCTCAGGCTTTTCAGGAGCCATTTTGGTAGTCTTAGCCCTATTCCTTGTGGCACCACGTACACCAAGACCTCCACCTCGAGAAGCCTCTGAAGATCTACCACCAGCCATCTCTAAGCACTACAAGATTCAAACACCAATACGGTCATCAAGGTAATAGCTCAGATTATGTCAAGTATAGTAAGTCCCTAATTATAGTGGCCAGTTGTAATTAACCACTTACTTTACTCTCATCCCCAAGCGTTTCCTATCCTGACTACATCAGTATCCAAATCTACAGAGAACACATAATTCATATAGCACACACACGTAATTCTCTTTATTAACCTTCATAAAATGTTTACATAAAACCTTTACCTGCAGGCATGTAGCTACTAAGACTGGTATCCCTTTACTTTTCGTCCCATTCTCAGTTTAAGTTTAGGTTTTTGAAAATATTTTACCCAATTCTCTTAAACTTTGGCTCTGATACCAACTTGTAAGGCCCCGTTCCCGGGACGCTTACAGTTGGTCAATCATCGCATAAAACATATAAAATTTATCATTTTGCAGCGGAAATTTAAACTTTTCATTAATAATTAAAAACATGTCAATACATCAAATCTTTAAATTACATCATCAAAATATTTATTAATACAATATCATCTCAAAATGTGGATGCCATACTCAAAACATTCCCAGTAGCTTATGCATCCATGCTTGCACCTCCTCATCATCAAATGGTTACCTGCCAACTATTATGCATACAAAAAGTCAGCGGCACTGAGTGAGTTCATGTTTAATAATAAAATACTTTGCGTTACGTTAAAACATATCCTTTACTTTCGTTAGTGATCACACATCATACGTACATCTAGATAATAATTATTATCTTCATCATCGTTCATCATTCGTACTTTCTTTCATTAATATCTTCCACCCTTATCTAGATCCTGTCATACGCTATACCCCCATGTCAAGCAAAAGCAGATACAATGCCAGGGTTTATAAGTAAACCCGCACGTCAAGCGAAAGCCGACACAATACCAGGTTATGCGACAAGGACCTTCTCACAACTCATACGCTATACCCCCACGTCAAGCAAAAGCCGGTACTGTGTTGTGGTTTATAAGTAAACCCCCACATCAAGCAAAAGCCGACACAGTACCGGGGTAAGCGACAAGGACTCCATCATTCATTTCTTCCATTTTCGTCATTCGTTATCTTTCACTTTCATTACGTGATACTTTACATACGTACGTAAGTATAACATACCACGTAAAGTCACATCATACACATAGCATGGAACAACATCATCATCATAACAACACACAATGCATAAACATAACACACAATGCATAAACATCGTAAACAAGCATAAGCCACCATAAGACATCATTTCTTAGCACTTAAATTCTACTTCCCAAAATTCTAGAAAATCCTAAGTCCCAAAAGAAATGCGAATGATCTTAACAAATGCAGATGAAAAAAAGAAATGCGGATGAACAAAGTAAATAACAAAAGTCATCTCCCTCACCACTAGATATTGTTTCCTGGTCTCTTCAACATGGACCTCCTGTACTTGTTTAGAAAGGTCCACCGTGGTTGACTATCTCTTCATAGCCCCCTTGACCACCCAAGAGATGAGTAGTCCCCTTCATAGCCCATCAGCCGGAATGCGTTGTTGACTATCTCTTTGGGTTTAGGGTTGGCCATTTTCTTAAGCTTTTTATGAAAGAGAGTGGAAGAATAGCAAGGGTGTATGGGTGATTTTTAGCTAGAAGATTTCAGATGAAGAGGAAGAAGAAAAAGGGGGAACTATTGTAAAGGCTATTATATGCTTGGATGCAAGATAAAGTTATTGCAAAATGATAAACTTTAAAATCTAGATGTTGCTCCCACCTCTAAAAAAGTGCCCAAAAAGGTAGTTATCTTGGAAGTTGAAAATCTTCCGAAGGTAATATGCCTTCGGAAGTTTTAAAGAAAACTTCCAAAGCAAAATTGAATTCGGAAGATATTCCCTTGTTTTGGAAGAATTACTTCGAAAGAAAATGTACTTAGAGTAATTTTGCTTCCTAGACAGATTTGGTTTCGGAAGATATTAAACTTTAAAAGTTTTACTCAAGAAGAGAATAAAACTTATGAGGCTTAATTGCTTTTTGAAGAAAATTGTCCTTCAAAACATATAAGTACTTAGATGCAAATTTAAGCTTCAGAAGATGTATTAGAATTTCTTCTGAGGCTAAATCCCTTAGTAAGTATTTTTTAGTTTTGAAAGCATAATTTTTTATAAAGTCCATTTAATGTCTTCCAAAATAAAATCTATAAATAATTCTTAAAGTTCTAAGGATTATTTACTTTGAAAATTTCTTCCATGATAAACAGTGCTTATGATAGTGATAAAATTAAATAACTTTAAAGACACACATATTTGAAAAACAATTTTGAAATTAATTTTAGAAATTCTGCTTAAAGTTTATCATCCCAATAGCAGATACAAGATATTTAAATCTTTGTTCATCAAAAGCTTTTGTGAACAGATCAGCGTATTGTTCATTTGTGTTAACTTTGACCAGTTTTATCAATCCTTTTTCAAAATTATCTCTAATCAAATGATACCTGATGTTGATGTCTTTGTCTTTGAGTACTACACTGTATTCTCTGTGATAGAGATAGCACTTTTGTTGTCTATGTGGATAGAAGTCTTCTTGAAGTTGAATCCATAATCAAGCACCCATGACTGAATTCAAAGCACTTGAGCACAGCAGCTTGTAGCAGTAATATATTCAGCTTCAGCTATTTATTCAAATACACAAGATTGTTTCTTTCATTCCCATGAGACTATACTTCCACCAAAAATTGACATTCACTTGATTTAGACTTTATATTCATGTTGCAGCCACCATAGTCATTTTCTGTATTTGCATACAGACTGAAGTTAAATTCTTTGGATACCAAAGTCCCAGTTTGGGAGCTCCTTTAAGGTATCTAAGAATCCTCTTGACAGCAACTAGGTGTGACATCTTTGGGTTGGCTTGATATCTTGCATATATGCATGCGGCAAACATGATATTAGGCCTGATGGCTGTTAGGTACATAGAGACCCAATCATAGCCCTGTAAACATGTTCATCACACACTCCCCCTCAAGATCAGGTCCTAGGGAGTGGTTTCTAGCTATGGGAGTCTTAGCAAACTTACACTTAGTCAGATGAAATCTGGTTAGTATGTCTTGTACATACTTTGACTAGTTTATGAAGATGCCATTTTCAATCTGGTTCACTTGAATTCCTAGAAAGAAATTAAGTTCCCCCATGGCACTCATTTCAAACCTATTCTTCATCAGCCTTTCAAACTCTTTGCAAAATCTCTTATTAGTTTACCTAAAGATGATGTCATCAATAAAAACTTGAACCAGCATTAAGTCATTTCTTGTTCTTTTGATGAAGAGTGTGATGTCAATAGTACCTCTTTTGTAACCTTGTTGAACTAGGTACTATGACCGTGTTTCATACCACTTCCTTGGAGATTGATGTAGCCCATAAAGAGCTTTGTCAAGCTTGCTAACATTATCCAAATGATCTGGGTTTGCAAAGCCAGGTGGTTGCTTGACATACAATTCTTCATCTATCACCCCATATAAAAATGCACACTTGATATCAAGTTGGTTGACACTTGACATCTATGTAGTCAATCCCTTCTTCTTGAGTGTACCCTTGGACTATTAGTCTTGCCTTGTTCTTGATGACATGCCCTCTATCATCTTCTTGTTTCTAAAAAACCCACTTGGTTCCTATTGGCATCTTCTCAGGAAGAAAAGGACAGAGGTTCCAAACCCTTTGTATTTTTAACAGAAGTAGTTCCTCCTTTATTGCTTCAATCCAGCTTCCATCTTTCAAAGCCTCATCAACTTTCTTTGGCTCAATCTGGGACAAGAAGCAAGAGTGCAGATAAACATTTTTCTCAAGGGTTTTTCCTCTTCATCTCACCCAGAGTGCAGATAAACATTTTTCTCAAGGGTTTTTCCTCTTCATCTCACCCCAGTCTCAACATCTCCAATGATGTTTATGGTGGGATGGGACTTGTGGATTCTCAACTGAGGAATCATAGCAAGTTGATTTGACAGATCTAAATTAGTGAAATTTAGATCTGGTGATTGAGTATCACATACCACATCAGCACACTTATCAAGTGAAACTTGATCCAGAGAGTGTGCAACATCATTGATGTTTTCTTTAGTGGAGTGGTTGTCAGCATCATGAAATTCTTGACCACTTTCAACATCTCCATCTTCTCCTACATTGAAAATCCCTTCATTTGAGTTTTATGCCTCATTTCTGGAATTGGTTGGCACCTCAGATGTATTAGCTGAAGAATTTCTCATGGTTGTGCTAATAGAATTTCCACTTGTAGGGTTTGTTACCATTGGAGCTGAAGTAGTTCTATCATTTGGTCTTCTTAGCCAAATCTTGGATTAGGATCTCCTGTAGATGTATTACCTATTGTTCGTGAAATATCTCTACAAGATTTGTTAAAACATTTGGTAACTAAATCAAGATCAAATAGCAAATCAGGACAAGAACCTTCTACACTAGGAGTGTGTTCATTGAAGGTCATATTGGCTAACTCCTCAAATACTCTAGTTGTAAGGCCCCGTTCCGGGAAACCTCACAGCTGGTCATTCATGGCGCTTTACATGATAAAATACCTTGAAGTAAGAAATGATAGTAGGGGAATAGTTAAACAAAAAACCATTTCATGCATTGATAATAACTTTTGCCAAGAAATACATCATTGTTACAAGTTTCAAAAGAACATTTTGTTATATTACAAGACAAAAATATCATGTCTTTCTAACATGGATGCTAGTCTTTATTTACCGAGTAGCTTCAACCTCGTGCCATCCCCAGCAACCTCGTTACCTGCCAACTGATATGCATATAAAAGTCAGCATTACTGAGTGAGTTCTTGTTTTGATAATATAGAAAATATACATTTTATAAGCTTTACTGGGTGTTCATACATCATTATACATAATCATTCGTTAAGAGGTTCTTTATCTTTCTTTCTTTCATTATCTTTCTCTTTCTTTAACTAGGAATGCACAAAGCAAGAGCCTACATTGTTGGTTGGCAACAGATGCCGAACCCCTGTCAGCAAACGTTTATCATGGTAGCTAACCCATTGACAGTTGACCCACACTGCTAGGCACGAAGCCTGCTCATGAATACGGGTCCCATTGATTTATTGGTCAATCCCCAGGATTAGACCCTAGATGTGCATCCTGAATCAGCCACATATCAGTTGAGCTAACGACAACAAGGTCATGCACCTCATTCCATTGTGCTTGCAAGGCTTTCCATTTACTATAAGGGCCCGGGGGGTAACATTCATTAAGTTCCACTGTTTTTTATTTCTTTATGTCCATTTGGTTATGAATAATACATTTAAAATATTCATCGCCTTATGTCACATAACATAATCTCTCCTTATACATAAGTACTAACACTTAAATTCTATTCCTAAAATTTTAAAATAATTCTAAGTGTCCACAGCACATGAGTAAGTTATACATTGGATGGCTTAAATGCTAAGTGTCCACAGCGAGCAGCTAAGGTCCATAGCGGATGAACAAATCCACAGCGGACGGCTAAGGGTCTACAGTTCATGAATAACACACTAAGTGTGTTCACAGCGGACAACTAAAGGTTCACAGCGGACAGCTAAAGGTTCACAGTGGACATGTATGCATACTTAAAGGGTCTACAGCGGACATGTATTGTCCACAGCAGATGACTTAAAACATTCTAAGTGTCCACAGCGGACAGTCTAAAGTACTTAAGGGTACACATCGGACTTGTTAAGCACTTAAGTGTCTACAGCGGACGTGCATGAATTCCTAAAATGTCCATAAAGGACAAACAATGTCCACAGCAGATGGTCTAGATCACAAGTGTCCATAGTGGACATTTAGTATCCACAGCGAATAGCATGCATAATTCTCTAAGTGTCCAAAGCGGTCATACAAGCCCACAGCGGACAGCATGTTCCACATGCAATCCAACTTACGCAGTTTCTAATCCCATACATCATCTTAATAATGGAAAACATAGCTTATCCAGTAACATCATTTTTCAGTACCCATATCAGCCCCAAACAAGTAGAAAATCAGTAAAAGAGGGGATCCAGAACACTTAAAAACTTTCGAGTAAAACACCTCAAACCTGAGAGCAACCTAGAGTTCTAGCACCTAAACACATGAAAAGAAGCAACTAAACACATAGAAACACATAAACTCGGTCCAGAAGCTGGAACCCACCTAAACCGAGAAGAACACCTTAAAATCTTACCTTCTTAAGATTTCTTCTACTTCTCTCTCTAACCGGATGAAGCTTCTTTCTCTTCTCTCTCTAGCCGATAGTTTGAGTGTATGAAAGAGGGGGTATAGGCGACCATATCACCTTTTTGAACCCATTATGGGCAGGCTTGCCCCTTGCACACTTTTAACCCCCTGCTTTGAAATAATACCCTTTTCTCCCTTACTTGCTTTCTTTTCTTTTTACTGAAATTTCCGAATGTTACAAGTCCACCCCCTTATATAGGTTTAGTCCTTGAAACCTGTCACTCCTTAAAGAGATCTGGGTACTGCGTCTCATCTCTTCCTCAGTCTCCCATGTAGCCTCAGATCCCTTCCTGTGTCTCCACTGTACTCGCATAAGTGGGACCACTTTATTCCTTAGCCTCTTCTCTTTTTTGTCAATGATGGCCACTGGCTGCTCCACATAATTGAACTATTCATCCACCTCGATGTCCTCGAGTGGCAAGATCATATCTTCGTCAGCTAAGCATTTTCTCATATGAGATACATGAAACGTCGGAGAATTCCACTTAACTCATCGGGTAACTCCAATCAATAGGCCACCTCTCCTACTCGAGCAATGATTCGGAAGCCCCTATATATCTCGCGAGCTCCTGAGATCCCTTCCAATGAGACTAATAGGTTCAAAATGGATCGATCTGTGATGATATCGTAATGCAATGATCAATTCAAACTCTAAGTAAACAAACACAATCAATTACTTTAAAAATTCATAACTTTCATTGATAGCAAATGCTTAGGATACAAAGTGTAAGAGTGAGTTACAGTTGTTGAATCTGTTCTAACTGTTTCATTTTCTAGGTTTTGTTTTTCATTGGTTTTTGGTTCAGTCACCCTAAACAATACATAAACTATCCTATTTATACTATCAAAGAAAAACAAGAACATATATTTACAAAATAAGTCCATATACTATGACAAAACGCAAAAGACAAATGTTAATCTTTTAAGAGCTCTAACAATACTCCCCCTAAGATTACATTGTCTTCAGTCCAACATGAACTCTTTGGTTCATCATTGATCTTGAACACGGGCTTCTCTTTGTAGAGTTGAAACTCTGCAAAGCCTTCTTGATCACAGACTTGAACTTATTTCAAAGATTCTATGATCAGCTCAGCGTTCAAGTTCTCAGAAGGACTGTAGCATATTTTGTTTAGCTTCTACCTCAACTAACACATGAATAGGTGAATCAGCAACAGCTTTGATAACCTCGAGTGAAGACTCCTCGGCAATCACATTCTCTTATGGTACCTATTATCACAAAGATTAACAGGTAACAATCCAAATATAAAGTGAATAAGTGTATCGGTGAGAGAATAAGTGAATCAGAGTGTTTGAGTTTGTGAATGAGTGAATGAAAACTACAAGTGTTGAATATATATAAGTGTAAAAGTTCTAGGCGCATGGGCACTATAAAGCACATAAGGCTAAGTTTGACACTAAATTTTCAGACGCATGAGCACTGTACAGAAGCTTGGGCAATGTTCAGGCACTGGGTACTGTACAAAAAGCTTAGAGCTCTTAAAGATTAACATTTGTCTTTTGCATTTTGTCATAGTATAGGGAATTATTTTGTAAATATATGTTCCTTGTTTTCTTTGATAGTATAAATAGGATAGTTTATGTATTGTGTAGGGTACCAAACCAAAAACAGAGACAATGAACAGTTAGAATAGATTTGAACGACTGTAACTCACCCTTACACTTTGTATCCTAAGCATTTGCTATCAATGAAATCTATGAATTTTGAAGTAATTGCTGTGTTTGTTTACTTAGTGTTTGAATTGATCATTGCATTATGATATCATCACAGATCGATCCATTTGAACCTATCAAATGGTATCAGAGCTTTTGGTTCAGTGATCAGAGCTTATCGGCATTATTGAGCTCTTTGAATCACTTGAAATCTGTGTTGATTGCAATTTGATCGATTAATTTTGTTCTCAGTTGTGTTTCATCAATAGAAACATGATTTGAATCACAATTTGGTGTTTAATCCATTCAGATCTGAGTAGGATCAGATTTATTCAATCAGAAAACAGATTTGTTGTTGTTGTTTGATCAAAATGTTGATTGAAGATTGTTAATCGATCTATTTACTACCTAATTGAAAGTTTTTAGATCAATTGAACAAGTTTTGAAGAATTTCATAAGATCTGAGTTTGTTGAAGATGATGAATTAGGCGCTTGAGTTGTGAAAAACTGCTGAAATTGCTAAGTGTTCAGACGCTTTGCAACTGTTTAGGCGTTTTATCACTGTTAAGGCGTTTTCAGAACAGGCATTTTTCAACTATTGGGACGCTTTGAGACTGTTTGGTCGCATTGAGACTTTGTTAAAATTTAAGCAATTCTAGACGTTTGAGAACTGTTTGGGCGTTTTACCTCAGGCGTTTCTACACTGTCTGGGCGTTTGAGAACTGTTCGGATGCTTCATCAGTCAGGCGTTTCAGAATTCATCTAAGGCATTCCCTTAGACGTTCTTGTTCAAAGTCAGCATTTCAGAAGTTTCAGGCGCATCAGTATTCAGACTTATCAGTAAACACTTAGAAATTTTTCAAAAACTAAAATCCAAAAATATTTTCATTTCATAGTTTTTTTTTAATTTAAAAACAACAAAAGCAAGTCATTTTCATTAATTCAAAAATACAAATTGGTTAAGTCTAAAGATTCTAAGAACAGGGTTCCCAAGCTCAAAAATAGAGCTGATTTCAAAAATTGGTCTCTTAGATTGAAGCATCATCTAAACTCCATTGACACTGATTTGTGGAAGTCAATAGAGAAAGGACCACATATCCCAATTACATCTGATGGTCCTGACAGAGGATTTATTTATACAAAAGACTCTTTAGAACTTTATCCAGAGGATGGTCTGCAAGGTGATGACTTAAGGAAGGTTAAGAATGACATCAAAGCTTATTCATTGATGTGCAAAGGGTTACCATTGGAAGTCTTGACTAGACTTGAAGGTTATCAAACTGGTTACACCATGTACAGAGCTTTGAAGATTATTTGTGAAGGTGGTAAAGAGATACAAGATCTCAAAAAGCAGAAACTCAAGAGCAATTGGAGTTATTTGAGCATCTTTCTGGGAAACAATCAATCAAATGATGAACAGATTCGTGCAATTAACTACTGAAATGTCAACTGCTGGTATCAAAAATGATCTCAAAGATCTAAATTACAGACTTCTAAATGCTCTTCCATCTTCATGGAAACAGACAGTCACTCTGTTGAAGCATACTGAAAAGTTTCCGATGGATCTGGATCTTTTGATTGCCAAAATTGAATCAGTTGAAATTGATGAGAGCTCCAGAAACAATGATAGAGCTGCATCAATGTCTCAGTATAAGTACGTTGCTTCTCCAGCTAACACAGTGGAGAATGCTTTTCTGGCAAAAGATGATAATTCTCCAGAAGACGAGGGTGATTTGTTCGTTGGAGCTGGTTTCTTCACAGATTCTTCTTACACAAGTGCTCCTGTTTATACAACTCAACCTCAGTCTCCTCCTAAAACTCAAACTCCTAAACCTCAAACTGAGACTTCATCTTCTAACTCTGTTAAAACTAGCAAAGTTAAAGATGTTATTAATATCCTGTTACAGGATGATGAGTCAAAATCTGCTTTTACTGCTTTCATGGCAAGTTTTCATGCTTATCAAGGTAGTCATCTAACCCAGTTAGATCTTGTTTTGCAGGATTTGTTTGAGATGGATCCTGATGATGTGGAAGAGATGGACTTGAATTGGCAGATGGTAATGATTGCTTACAGAACACAGAAACACTCATATGTTAACAGGAATTACAAGCCCAGTGCAAACAAAACTGTTGGCTTTGACAAATCAAAGTCAAGGTGTTTCAATTGCAACAGTTATGGTCATTTCTCAAGGGAATGTAAAGCTCCTAGAAATCAAGGTGGAAATGGTCAAGCAGGTTCTAGCAGTCAAAGATACCAACAGCAGTCTCAGAAAACCTTTCAAAAGCCTTATCAAAGTCTTCCCATGCCAGAACTTAAAGATGAATCAAAATCATCTGAAGAGCCAAAGAAAGCTCTTGTTGTTAGCATCAAAGATGGCTATGACTGGAGTGCTTATGCTGAACAATTCACAGCTGATCTAACATCTAGTTTAGCTCTTGTTGCTGAAGTTCAAAATGAAGACTGGTCTGAAGAAAATGATCCTAAGGCAGATGGTGATTCTGAAAATGATGATGAAGATTATGATTGGAGTGACAAATCTGACCCAAAAGAGGATTCAGAAGAAATTGCACTCATGGCTCAGTCTGAACAACCAAAGGTTGAGCATCCATCATCTGACTCTGAGACTTCTTCTTCAAGTTATCCTGAAATTCCTGTTGAAGTCAGAGAGAAAATGTGCACAAAAGCATGTTTTGATCAAGTTGAGCATTACAGAACATATTCATTTAAAATCTGTGACAAACTTAAACAAGAAGAAGTAATGCACAACAAACTGAAAAATGATCACAAAGTCTCTGATGAAAAGATCTTATCTCTACAAACCTCATGGAATAAAACTCTAAAAGAACTTGAACTTGTTAAAAAACAACTTGAGGAGATGACTAAAAATTTAGAAGAAGAAAAAATAGCTCATGCTGCAACACAGGTGGATCTAGCTAAAGTTAAAAGTTCTAAAACAATTGTAGAACAGTTGGTAAGTGAGAGGAAAGATAAAAACAAAACAGGTCTAGGTTTCACACATGAGCCCATGCCTGAATCTATCACAAACACTTTACCAGAAAACTTTAACACACATGATCACTCACCTGAAAACAAAGCTAAGCTAAAAGCCTTTCAAAATAAGAAAAAGAATTCTGAAAGTGATGAAGAGAAAACTAATGTTGAGATATTTGAGGAACAAGATTCTGAAAAGATTAAAAATGGTCATCCAGTGAAAGTTAAATCTTACGAACCACGACCAAAGAATAAGAAAATGTTTGTTCCCAAAGAGTATGTTGTTGAAGAAGTCATTGTAAAGAATGACAAACAAAACCCAAAGAATAAAGAGAAAGCAAAACAAGATGAAGTAACATCTGAAGATTCGTTTTCTTACGGATTAAACAATCCAGACTTCATCAAATGGCAGAAAGAACAAAAAGATAAAGAAAATGCAAAAGAGTCTTCTACTGAAGATGTTCAATCACAAAGCAAGCAGAGATCATCAAGATCAAGAAACCAGAGAAGGAGAAGGAAAAATGCTAAAGCTAAATCCTCTCAGAATAAAAATCAAAACAATCAAAATCAAAGAACAAATCAATCTAATCAGTTTAAACCAGTGAAGTTTGTGTCTGCGGGTACTTTTGATATGAACACAATTCCAGAAATCAAATCAAATTCAAAGAACAAATCTAACTCTGATCTGAAAACAGGTTCAGGTCCAAAGTCTTCCTCTGTTAACAAAAGATTTGTATCTAAGGTGTCTAGGAATGGTGTTAATGAACAAAAGTCAAAACCCAAATTTCAAAAGAACAAACTCTCAAATCAAAAACAACAGATTAACTTTGCAACTCCTAAATCAAAACAAGGATCAAATGTGGCTTCCACATCTAAGGTTAATCAACAGTTGTTTAAATTTCAACAAAGGTACTGTGAAATATGTGATATGTACAATCATAAGACTGATGAATGTTTCTTTAACAGGTACTGTCACATTTGTGATATGAAAAACCATTCAACAGCTGATTGTTATTTCAACAAGTATTGTACCATTTGTGATGAAAGAAATCACAAAACTGAGAATTGCTACTTCCGAAGGAACTCGCCAAGGAATGGATATGTCAATCCACAATTTCAAAGAAATCAAAGTGTTGGTTTTCAAAGATTGACAAAACAACCTTCCTTAGGCTTGAGATCTTTTCGAAGGATTGATTCTGATTGTGATGATTCTTATGCTGTGAAAACAAAGAATTATAATCAAGGAAAATTCATTCCACGATCTGTGAGAATGAACAATGCAAAGTTTGGTAATCAAAATTTTTCTAAAAATGTTTCTTCTGATGGTTTGAATTACCTTGACGATGATCTTGAAAAACGTTACCATGCTTTACGGACTATGCAAATCAAAGATAATCAAAAATTTGTCAGAAACGGAATTGGTAAATTTAAACAGCAAAAGAAGCCTGATTTGAATAAGCTTCATTTTAAACAGTTTACCATTGTTGATAAATTTGGCAAGCCCAAGACCATATCGGCTTGGGTTGATAACTCAACTTAAATCTCTTTGAAATGCAGGTACGCCCAAGAAGACCTATTAACACGTGGTATGTTGATAGTGGGTGTAGCCGGCATATGACAGGCAACCATGCCTTGCTTCAAGATTTTAAGTTAAAAGATGGTACTCATGTTGCATTCGGAGGTGATGCAGGTGGTAAAATAACAGGCGAAGGAACAGTGTCCAATGGGATTATTAGCTTTGATAAAGTCAACTATTGTTCACAGTTGAACTTTAATCTTTTAAGTGTTTCCCAAATTTGTGACAAATCTTACTCTGTTCTATTTGATGATTCTTTTTGTTATATTTTGAAGCCAGGTTTTCAGATAAGCAAAGAATGGGTAGTTGTTAAAGCTGTACGAGATCGAGATGTATACAAGTTAGATATGTCTCAAGTAGATCCATCTACAGAAACAACATGCCTAATTGCTCAAGCATCAAATGTCGAAAGCCAGTTATGGCATAGACGTCTCGGGCATTCCAATTTCAAGAACATGAACAAGCTTGTAGCAGGAAATCATGTAGTAGGTCTTCCAACAAAGAAGTTTGCTACAACAGATCACTGCTCAGCATGTTTAAAAGGAAAGCAACACAGAGCGTCTTATAAGCCCAAGCTGATAAACTCAAATTCCAAGCCTCTCCAGATGTTGCACATGGACCTATTCGGACCAACAAATGTGCAGAGTATTGGAAAGAAATATTATTGTTTAGTTATCATTGATGACTTTACAAGATTTTCATGGGTTTTCTTTTTGCATGCTAAATCTGAAACTGCTGAATTGTTAAAAGAATTCATCATTAAAGTAGAAAATCAATTAGAACAAAAGGTGAAAATTATCAGAAGTGATAATGGAACTGAATTTAAAAATGCTAATGTTGACATGTTTTGTGCAGAAAAAGGAATTGCTCGTCAGTTCAGTGCTCCTAGAACTCCACAACAAAATGGAGTTGCTGAAAGGAAAAACAGAACTTTGATTGAGGCGCACGTTCCATGTTAGCAGATGCAAAGATTCCAATTACTTTCTGGGATGAAGCCATATCCACTGCATGCTTTGTACAGAATCGTACATTGCTTGTGAAAGATAAACAAAAACTCCTTATGAGTTGATGTTTGGCAGGAAACCTAATATAGATTTTCTTAAATCTTTTGGTTGTCCAGTTTTGATTTTAAATTCAAGTGACCAGCTAGGAAAATTTGATGCAAAATCTGATGATGGATTTTTTGTGGATATTCATCGGTTTCAAAAGCCTTTAGAGTTTATAACTCTAGGACGAATGTTATTCTTGAAACTTTTAATGTTAAATTCTTGAAAACTCTTTTCCATCAGTTGCAAATGGTCCAGCTTGGTTGTTTGATTTAGATTCTTTGTCAAACTTTTTAATTCTAACTTGTTTGACTCTCCAGGTGAGAAAAAGAAACAAAGGAGATCTCGGATCTTTCAGTGATGATTCTGATTCTGATGATATGGATGATTCTAGCCCAGATTATCCATTCTTCTCATTTGTTAAAGATCCTGTATTTTCATCTAATCTCATGATCATCTCAAAACATCACTTTTCTGAAAATTCCAATGTTTCACAACCTTCCTAATGATGGTCCTGAAATTGTACAACCTGAGTCTGGAACTTCATCGGTTTCTGATGATGTAGTTGTTACTGATAATCTTGATTACTTTATCAACTCACCGACTCAAGTTCCTAATTTCAATCCACATACTTCGAACTTATTGCATCAGCTTTCCGACTTGAACCAATCTAATCTGGATGTTAATGTTCAAGGAAATGAGATTACTAAGTCTCGTATTCACAAGAACCATCCTACGTCTCAGATTATCGGTCCATTGAATGAGAGCGACGAGAAGTCAATCAGAACAAGCAAACCTCTGCTTATACTCGTGTTTTCTATCTCAAATTGTTCCTAAAAACGTCACCGAAGCTTAAAGGACAATAGTTGGATTGAGGCAATGCAAGAAGAGTTATTGCAATTCGCAAACAGGAAGTGTGGAAGCTTGTGGATTTACCTGAAGGAGAAAAGCCATAGGCACAAAATGGTTGTTTAGAAACAAGTCAGACGATCGGGGAATTGTTGTTCGCAACAAAGCGAGACTCGTTGCACAAGGTTACACCCAAGAAGAAGGAATAGATTATGATGAAGTATTTGCTCCAGTTGCAAGACTTGAATCAATTCGTGTCTTCCTGGCTTATGCATCATACATGAAATTCAAGGTGTATCAGATGGACGTTAAAGGTGCTTTCTTGTATGGACCAATCACTGATGATGTGTATGTCAAGCAACCTCCAGGTTTCAAAGATTCAGAATATCCTCATCGTGTGTACAAGCTTAGTAAAGCATTGTATGGTCTCCATCAAGCTCCTAGAATTTGGTATGAAACGTTATCACAACATTTGATCCAGCATGGATACACGCGAGGGAAAATTGATCCTACTTTGTTTATAAAGAAGGATGCTGATGATCTCTTATGTGTTCAAGTGTATGTTGATGATATCATATTCGGTTCTACAAGTCCAAAATTGTGTAATGAATTTGAAGAAATCATGAAGTCGTTTCCAAATGAGTTCTATGGGAGAAATTAACTTTTTCTTGGTCTTCAAGTGAAGCAGTCTGCAGATGGAATTTTTATTAATCAGGAGAAATTCATTGAAAAACTCTTGAAGAAATTTAAACTGCAAGATTGTCAATCCATCA
Source organism: Flaveria sonorensis (assembly GCA_025506505.1). NCBI lineage: Eukaryota > Viridiplantae > Streptophyta > Magnoliopsida > Asterales > Asteraceae > Flaveria > Flaveria sonorensis. Next base: position 47,945,540 of record CM046436.1, read on the forward strand.
GAACTCCAGCTGACGTAAATACCAAGATTGAACCTGATCCGAAAGGAAAATCAGTTGACCAAACTCTATACAGATCTATGATTGGATCTTTGATGTATCTTACTGCATCTAGACCTGATATAATGTATGCTGTTTGTGTCTGTGCCAGGTACCAATCTGACCCGAAGGAATCTCACCTAATCGCTGTTAAACGAATATTCAGGTATCTCAAAGGAAAACCGGCTTTAGGGTTGTGGTATCCTTATGAAGGAAACTTCGAGTTACATGGATATACAGATAGTGATTATGGAGGATGTTGCCAAGATCGTAAATCTACGATGGGTGGTTGTCAGTTTTTAGGTCCCAGATTAGTCTCGTGCAATGTAAGAAACAAACAAATGTCTCCGTTTCAACCGCAGAAGCTGAGTACATAGCTGCTTCAGCAGGATGTTCTCAAATCCTTTGGTTACAAAACCAACTGCTGGATTACGGTTCAATTTTCTTAAAACTCTATTTACATTGATAACACTGCTGCTATGTTTATTACAGCTAATCCTGTCCAGCACTCAAAAACAAAGCATATCGAAATTCGATATCATTTTCTCAGAGATAACTCTGAAAAAATTTAATCATTTTGATTCAAATTACAACTGAAAAACAGTTGGACCTATTTACAAAAGCCTTTTACCAGGTCGTTTTGAGTATTTGGTTGAGTCAATTGGACTTATTAACCATGTTTAAAACTGGTTTTGAGTAATTGAGTTGTCTGAATCATAAAAATGAAAAGAACCTCCCTTAGCTGAATAAGAAGATTTATAGAGAAAACTGTCAAAGTTAACTGCCTGATTGTATATATTGTGTGTGCATGTTCAATAGAAAAGAAAAAGCAAATACAAAAATAGAAAATTGCAAAATCAAAAGAGAAAATTATAAAACAAAAACCACAAAAATAGAGTTTTTTGTTAGTTAATTATTTAGGACTGAATCTGTCTTTGCAATTTGTGAGAAATGATAGATACATTAGTTCTGATCAGTTGCATACTTCGCTCGCTACTAAAGTCTGATGTGATCAGATATGATGTGCAGGTAAGCTCATGCAATTATACTAAAAAAGTAAATTCTTGTGATTAAACTAAATCAATCATGCATTCGTGTTTGTCCATTTTAGTACCAATGAGTAGTGTTGACTTCTCAAATTGATTGCTTGTAAAGTCACAAACCTCACACCTGGTGGCGATATGAGCTCTAATTATTTAAAGCATCTATTCACTTCTCTGTTATGAGTCATCATAGACCTGAAGTGACGAGATATCCTTTGTTGTAAGTCATTACAGACCTGGATATTCTCACTTGATGCAAAAGATGCCAATGTGCACAACTAAACATGAGATCTGGTTATAAGTATATGTCAGGTTAATAAGTTGAGAAAAGTGATTCTTGCATATCTTGTCTAGAGTTGACTTATAATGTCATATCTAATCGTACCTTAATCAATCCAAGAATTGAAAAAGTAAGTGTGCTGAGTATCTTGCCAAAAGCACTCATTTTCTGTCCTTAGATCTCGTGTCTCCTCTGCTGCGGGAACGCTGACCTGGAACACTTGATCAGGATTTAATCACTGTCTATGACTATCCACCATTTTATTTATTTTATGTGCTGATCTTAACTGATAATGATTATTTTGCCTCTACTTGCAAAACAAAAGAAACTTCTAAGTTTTTGAACTTAAAAGTTTTAGGGAGTAAAAATGTAAAAGAGAAAATCAATGAAAAGTGTCAAAATGTGAAAAAAAAGTTAAGTGCTTTGGATGGAAAGGATGAAGCTGAAATTCAAGCATGTGATGTTGATATGATGTAAAAATGAACCTGAAAAGAATCCAAAATAAGTGAAAAGCTTCTTGCAAACAAAACAGGACTATTTGTGTTGAAAGTTTAAAATAAAGACTAAAATGACAGGAAATTGTGTGAAAAATAAAAACTGATTCAAAGTTTCTTTCAAAATGTGCTTAGTTGGGTTTGAATTGAAAATTCATGTTTTAAATGAAAATATTAGTTTTAAATGATTCGTGGTGATTTTAAGCAAAAACAATTTGATATTGTTAATTGAGGGTAATTAATGTATATTTGGGTGATAGTCAAAATTTGACTAAATGTTGAGACAATGTGCATGAACAGTGATAATGTGCATACACAAGTTCAGATGGATGTTGTGAAATTTTCAAAGTGTTAGACTCATGGAAGGATTCTCATACACCTAAATAGTGCTCAGAAGTCTAAATCAGGAGTATGATGAATTTCAGAAATTTGTACAAGTGTTAAGCGTTTTGTTCAAGTACATGCGCCTAAGCAGTTGTCATGTTGCTGAAAATGGTTAAGTGTTGGGGTATCAACTTATGCTCATGCACCTGAATAGTTTCAGACTTTCCAATATGGTTAGGCATTTGAAGGTGATGTTTACTCTAAGTGTTAGGCGTTTCAACAACTCTCAATTGCCTGATTAGTGTCCAAGCGCCTGATCAGTGCCCAAGCCTGTACAGTGCTCATGCATCTGAAGATTTAGTGTGAAACTTAGCCTCATGTGCCTTAATAGTGCTCATGGCCTAAGAAATTTTACACTTTTATATATATCAACACTTGTAGTTTTCATTCACTCATTCACAAATTCAAACTAATTCAATTCTCTCACCGATACACTTATTCACTCAATATTTGATTGTTAACTGTTAATCTTTATGATATATAGGTACCACAAGAGAATGTGATCGCCAAGGAGTCTTCACTCGAGGTTATCAAAGTTGTTGCTGATTCACCTATTTATGTGTTAGATTAAGGTGGAAGCTAAACAAAATATGCTACAGTCCTTTCTGAGAAATTGAATGCTGAGCAGATCATAGAATCTTTGAAATAAGTTCAAGTCTACGATCAAGAAGGCTTTGCAAGAGTTTCAACTCTACAAAGAGAAGCCCGTGTTCAAGATCAATGATGAACCAGAAGAGTTCATGTTGGACTGAAGACAATGTAAATCTTAGGGGGAGTATTGTTAGAGCTCTAAAAGATTAACATTTGTCTTTTGTGTTTTGTCATAGTATAGGGACTATTTTGTAAATATATGTTCCTTGTTTTTTTTGATAGTATAAATAGGATAGTTTATGTTATGTTAGGTACCGAACCAAAAACAGAGACAATGAAACAGTTAGAACAGATTTGAACGACTGTAACTCACCCTTACACTTGTATCCTAAGCATTTGCTATCCATGAAATCTATGAATTTTTAAAGTAATTGCTTGTGTTTGTTTACCTAGTGTTTGAATTGATCATTGCATTACGATATCATCACAGATTGATCCATTTTGAACGTATCAGAGACCTTCAACATAACTCTATCGCCCACCTGAATTCAATCGGTCTACGTCTTTGTCGGCATACGACTTCTATCTATCTTTACTGCCTTCATAAAGGCCTTGATCTTATCCAACTCTTCAGTTGTAGCCTCGATCACCTGATGCTCCCCAACTCTTTTGCCCGATGTCACCCTAACATACAGACGTTCTACACTTCCTACCGTATAGCATCTCATATGGAGGCATGCCAAGTTGGCATTATGACTATTATTATATGAGAACTTGGCTAACGGTAAGTGTTCATCCCAACTTCCACCAAAATCATGATGCATGCTCGTAGCATATCTTCAAGCGTCTGAATGGTTCTTTCCGACGATCATCTGTCTGAGGATGGTAAGCCTTGTTGATATGTAACCTCGTCCCCGTCGTATCATGAAATCTATTCCAAAACTTAGATGTAAACCGAGTCTCACGGTCAGACACGATAGACACTGGTACACCATGACGAGTCACAATCTCTTTGATGAACAGATCCACCAACCTCTCAGATGAATACGTCTCACAGATCGGTAGAAAGTGAGCACTCTTCATCAGACAATCAACTATCACTCATATGGTATCGTATCCCTTGCCGTACGTGGCAAATTCGTAATGAAGTCCATGGTGATGTGCTCCCATTTCCACTCGGGTATATCCAGGTTGGATCTTCCCGTATGGCTTCTGATGTACCGCCTTCACTTGCAAACAAGTAAGGCACTTACTCACATACTCTGCTACATCACGCTTCTTTCCCGGCAACCAATAATCCTTCTCATATCTTGATACATTTTCGTAG
>CM046436.1:47949794-48040230 GCA_025506505.1 Flaveria sonorensis
GCATTACAGAACATATTCATTTAAAATCTGTGACAAACTTAAACAAGAAGAAGTAATGCACAACAAACTGAAAAATGATCACAAAGTCTCTGATGAAAAGATCTATCTCTACAAACCTCATGGAATAAAACTCTAAAAGAACTTGAACTTGTTGAAAAACACTTGAGGAGATGACTAAAAATTTAGAAGAGAAAAAATAGCTCATGCTACAAACAGGTGGATCTAGCTAAAGTTAAAAGTTCTAAAACAATTGTAGAATAGTTGGTAAGTGAGAGAAAGATAAAAACAAAACAGATCTAGGTTTTACACATGAGCCCATGCCTGAATCTATCACAAACACTTTACAAAAAACTTTAACACACATGATCACTCACCTGAAAACAAAGCTAAGCTAAAAGCCTTTCAAAATAAGAAAAAGAATTCTGAAAGTGATGAAGAGAAAACTAATGTTGAGATATTTGAGGAACAAGATTCTGAAAATATTAAAAATGGTCGGCTGGTGAAAGTTAAATCTTACGAACCAGACCAAAGAATAAGAAATGTTTGTTCCCAAAGAGTATGTTGTTGAAGAAGTCATTGTAAAGAAGGACACAACAAAACCAAAAGAATAAAGAGAAAGCAAAACAGATGAAGTAACATCAAAGATTCGTTTCTTATGGATTAAACAATCCAGACTTTATCAAATGGTAGAAAAAGCATAGAAAGATAAAGAAAATGCAAAAGATGTATATACTAAAGATGTTCAATCACAAAGCAAGCAGAGATCATCAAGATCAAGAAGCCAAAGAAGGAGAAGGAAAAATGCTAAATCTAAATCCTCTCAGAATAAAAATCAAAATGATCAAATCAAAGAACAAATCAATCTAATCAGTTTAAACTAGTGAAGTTTGTGTCTGCGGGTACTTTTGATATGAAAGAAATTCCAAAAATCAAATCAAATTCAAAGAACAAATCTAACAGATCTGAAAATATGTAAGTTCCAAAGTCTTCCGTGTCACAAAAGATTTGTATCTAAGGTGTCTAGGAATGTATAATGAATAAAAGTCAAAACCCAATTTCAAAAGAAAGAACTCTCAAATCAAAAACAACAGATTACTTCACAACTCCTAAATCAAAATAAGGATCAAATGTGGCTTCCACATCTAAGGTTAATCAACAGTTGTTTAAATTTCAACAAAGGTACTGTGAAATATGTGATATATACAATCATAATACTGATGAATGTTTCTTTAACAGGTACTGTCACATTTGTGATATGAAAACCATTCAATAGTTGATTGTTATTTCAACAAGTATTGTACCATTTGTGATGAAAGAAATCACAAACTAAGAATTGCTACTTTTGAAGGAACTCGCCAAGGAATGGATATGTCAATCCACAATTTCAAAGAAAAATCAAAGTGTTGGTTTTCAAAGATTAACAAAACAACCTTCTTGGCTTGAGATCTTTTCAAAGGATTGATTCTGATTGTGATGATCTTATGCTGTGAAAACAAAGAATTATAATCAAGGAAAATTCATTCCACGATCCGTGAGAATGAACAATGCAAAATTGGTAATCAAAATATTTCTAAAAAAATTTCTTCTGATGGTTTGAATTATCTTGACGATGATCTTGGAAACATTACCATGCTTTACGGACTATGCAAATCAAAGATAATCAAATTTGTCAGAAATGGAATTGGTAAATTAAACAGCAAAAGAAGCCTGATTTGAATAAGCTTCATTTTAAACAGTTTACCATTATTGATAATTTGGCAAGGCCAAGACCATATCGGCTTGGGTTGATAACTCAACTTAAATCTCTTTGAAATGCAGGTACCCAAGAAGACCTTTAACACGTGGTATGTTGATAGTGGGTGTAGCCGGCATATGACATGGAACCATGCCTTGCTTCAAGATTTTAAGTTAAAAGATGGTACTCATGTTGCATTCGGAGGTGATGCAGGTGGTAAAATAATGGCGAAGGAACAATGTCCAATGGATTATTAGCTTTGATAAAGTCACTATTGTTCACAGTTGAACTTTAATCTTTAAGTGTTTCCCAAATTTGTGACAAATCTTACTCTGTTCTATTTGATGATTCTTTTTGTTATATTTTGAAGCTAGGTTTTAGATAAGCAAAGAATGGGTAGTTGTTAAAGTTGTACGTGATCGAGATGTATACAAGTTAGATATTCTCAAGTAGATCCATCTACAGAAACAACATGCCTAATTGCTCAAGCATCAAATGTCGAAAGCAGTTATGGCATAGACGTCTTGGGCATTCCAATTTCAAGAACATGAACAAGCTTGTAGCAGGAAATCATGTAGTAGGTCTTCTAACAAGAAGTTCTCTACAACAGATCACTGCTCAGCATGTTTAAAAGGAAAGCAACACAGAGTGTCTTATAAGCCCAAGCTGATAAACTCAAAATCCAAGCCTCTCCAGATGCTGCACATGGACCTATTCAGACCAATAAATGTGCAAAGTTTGGAAAGAAATATTATTGTTTAGTTATAATTGATAACTTTACAAGATTTTTATGGGTTTTCTTTATGCATGCTAAATCTGAAACTATTGAATTGTTAAAAGAATTCATCATTAAAGTAGAAAATCTATTAGAACAAAAGATGAAAATTATCAGAAATGATAATGGAACTGAATTTAAGAATGCTAATGTTGACATGTTTTGTGCACAAAAAGGAATTGCTCGTCAGTTCAGTGCTCCTAGAACTCCACAACAAAATGGAGTTGCTGAAAGGAAAAACAGAACTTTGATTGAGGGCGCACGTTCCATGTTAGCAGATGCAAAGATTCCAGTTACTTTCTAGGATGAAGCCATATCCACTTCATTCTTTGTATAGAATTGTACATTGCTTGTGAAAGATAAATAGAAAAATCCTTATGAGTTGATGTTTGGCAGGAAACCTATTATAGATGTTCTTAAATCTTTTGGTTGTCCAGTTTTGATTTTAAATTCAAGTGAGTAGCTAGAAAAATTTGATGCAAAACCTGATGATGGATTTTATGTTGGAAATTCATTGGTGTCAAAAGCATTTAGAGTTAATAACTCTAGGACAGATGTTATTCTTGAAACTTTTAATGTTAAATTTATTGAAAACTCTTTTCCATCAGTTGCAAATGGTCCAGCTTGGTTGTTTGATTTAGATTCTTTGTCAAACTTTTTTAATTCTAACTTATTTGACTCTCCAGGTGAGAAAAAGAAACAAGGAGGAGATCTAAGATCTTTTACTGATGATTCTAATTCTCATGATATGGATGATTCTTGCCCAGATTATCCATTCTTCTCATTTGTTAAAAATCATGTATTTCATTCGTAATCTCATGATCAATCTCAAACATCACTTTTCTGAAAATTCCAATGTCTCACAACCTATTCCTAATGATGGTCCTGAAATTATACAACCTGAGTCTGGAACTTCATCAGTTTCTATTGATGTAATTGTTACTGATAATCTTGATTAGTTTATCAACTCACCGACTCAAGTTCCTAATTTCAATCCACATACTTCAAACTTATTGCATCAACTTTCTAACTTGAACCAATCTAATCTAGATGTTCATGTTCAAGGAAATGAGATTACTACGTCTCGTATTCACAAGAACCATCCTACGTCTTAGATTATCGGTCCATTGAATGAAATAACGACAAGAAGTCAATCAGAACAAGCAAACCTCTGCTTATACTCGTGTTTTCTATCTCAAATTGTTCCTAAAAATGTCACCGAAGCATTAAAGGATAATAGTTGGATTGAGGCAATGCAAGAAGAGTTATTGCGATTCCACAAACAGGAAGTATGGAAGCTTCTGGATTTACCTGAAGGAGAAATGCCATAGGCACAAAATGGTTGTTCTGAAACAAGTCATACGATCGGGGAATTGTTGTTCGCAACAAATCAAGACTCGTTGCACAATGTTACACCTAAGAAGAAGGAATAGATTATGATGAAGTATTTGCTCTAGTTGCAAGACTTGATTCAATTCGTGTCTTCCTGGCTTATGCATCTTACATGAAATTCAAGGTGTATCAGATGGATGTTAAAGGTGCTTTCTTGTATGGACCAATCACTGATGATGTGTATGTTAAGCAACCTCCAGGTTTCAAAGATTCAGAATATCCTCATCGTGTGTACAAGCTTAGTAAAGCACTGTATGGTCTCCATCAAGCTCCTAGAATTTGTTATGAAACGTTATCATAACATTTGATCCAGCATGGATACACGCGAGGGAAAATTGATCCTACTTTGTTTATAAAGAAGGATGTTGATGATCTCTTATGTGTTCAAGTGTATGTTGATGATATCATATTCGGTTCTACAAGTCCAAAATTATGTAATGAATTTGAAGAAATCATGAAGTCTCGTTTCCAAATAAGTTCTATGGGAGAAATTAACTTTTTCGTTGCTCTTCAAGTGAAGTAGTCTGCAGATGGAATTTTTATTAATCAGGAGAAATTCATTAAAAACCTCTTGAAGAAATTTAAACTGCAAGATTGTCAATCCATCAGAACTCCAGCTAACGTAAATATCAAGACTGAACCTGATCTGAAAGGAAAATCAGTTGACCAAACTCTATACATATCTTTGATTAGATCTTAGATGTATCTTAATACATCTAGACCTGATATAATGTATGCTATTTGTGTCTGTGCCAGGTACCAATCTGACCCGAAGGAATCTCACCTAATCGCTGTTAAACGAATATTCAGGTATCTCAAAGGAAAACCGGTTTTAGGGTTGTGGTATCCTTATGAAGGAAACTTTGAGTTACATGGATATACAGATAGTGATTATGGAGGATGTTGCCAAGATCATAAATCTACGATGGGTGGTTGTTAGTTTTTAGGTCCTAGATTAGTCTCGTGCCAATGTAAGAAACAAACAAATGTCTCCGTTTCAACCGTAGAAGCTGAGAAAATAACTGCTTCAGTAGGATGTTCTCAAATCCTTTGACTATAAAACCAACTGTTGGATTACGGATTCAATTTTCTTAAAACTCCTATTTACATTGATAACACTGTTGTTATGTTTATTACAGCTAATCCTGTTCAGCACTCAAAAACAAAGCATATTGAAATTCAATATCATTTTCTCAGAGATAACTCTGAAAAACATTTAGTCATTTTGATACAAATTACAACTGAAAAACAGTTGGCTGACCTATTTAGAAAAGCCTTTTTACCAGGTTGGTTTGAGTATTTGGTTGAGTCAATTGACTTATTAACCATGTTTAAAACTAGTTTTGAGTAATTGAGTTGTCTGAATCATAAAAATGAAAAGAACCCTCCCTTTTTGCTGAATAAGAAATTTATAGAGAAAACTGTCAAAGTTAACTGCCTGATTGTATATATTATGTGTGCATGTTCAATAGAAAAGAAAAAGCAAATACAAAAATAGAAAATTGCAAAATTGAAAGAGAAAATTATAAAACAAAAACCCACAAAAATAGAGTTTTTTGTTAGTTAATTATTTAGGACTCAATCTGTCTTTGCAATTTGTGAGAAATTATAGATACATTAGTTCTGATCAGTCGCATACTTCGCTCACTACTAAAGTCTGATGTGATCAGATATGATGTGCAGGTAAGCTCATGCAATAATACTAAAAAGTAAATTCTTGTGATTAAACTAAATCAATCATGCATTCGTGTTTGTCCATTTTAGTACCAATGAGTAGTTTTGACTTCTCAAATTGATTGCTTGTAAAGTCACAACCTCACACCTCGTGGCGATATGAGCTCTAATTATTTAAAGCATCTACTCACTTCTCTGTTATGAGTCATCATAGACCTGAAATGACAAGATATCCTTTGTTGTAAGTCATTACAGACCTGGATATTCTCACTTGATGCAAAAGATGCCAATGTGCACAACTTAAACATGAGATCTGGTTATAAGTATATGTCAGGTTAATAAGTTAAGAAAAGTGATTTCTTGCATATCTTGTCTAGAGTTGACTTACATAATGTCATATCTAATCGTACCTTAATTAATCCAAAAATTGAAAAAGTAAGTGTGCTGAGTATCTTGCCAAAAGCACTCATTTTCTATCATTAGATCTCGTGTCTCCTCTGCTACGGGAACGCTGCCTGGAACACAATTGATCAGGATTTAATCACTGTCTATGACTATCCACCATTTTATTTATTTTAATGTGCTGATCTTAACTGATAATGATTATTTTGCTCTACTTGCAAAACAAAAGAAACTTCTAAGTTTTTGAACTTAAAAGTTTTAGGGGAGTAAAAATGTAAAAGAGAAAATCAATGAAAAGTGTCAAAATGTGAAAAAAAAGGTAAGTGCTTTGGATGGAAAGGATGAAGCTGAAATTCAAGCATGTGTATGTTTGATATGATGTAAAAATGAACCTGAAAAGAATCCAAAATAAGTGAAAAGCTTCTTGCAAACAAAACAGGACTATTTGTGTTGTAAAAGTTTTAAAATAAAGACTAAAATGACAGGAAATTGTGTGAAAAATAAAAACTGATTCAAAGTTGTCTTTCAAAATGTGCTTAGTTGGTGTTTGAATTGAAAATTCATGTTTTAAATGAAAATATTAGTTTTAAATGATTCGTGGTGATTTTAAGCAAAAACAATTTGATATTGTTAAATTGAGGGTAATTAATGTATATTTTGGTGATAGTCAAAAGTTTGACTAAATGTTGAGACAATGTGCATGAACAGTGATAATGTGCATACACAATGTTCAGATGGATGTTGTGAAATTTTCAAAGTGTTAGACTCATGGAAGGATTCTCATACACCTAAATAGTGCTCAGAAGTCTAAATAAGGAGTATGATGAATTTCAGAAATTTGTACAAGTGTTAAGCGTTTTGTTCAAGTACATGCGCCTAAGCAGTTGTCATGTTGCTGAAAATGGTTAGTGTTGGGCGTATCAACTTATGCTTATGCACCTGAATAGTTTCAGACTTTCCAATATGGTTAGGCATTTGAAGGTGATGTTTACTCTAAGTGTTAGGCGTTTCAACAACTCTCAATTGCCTGATTAGTGCCCAAGCACTGATCAGTGCCCAAGCTTCTGTACAGTGCTCATGCATCTGAATATTTAGTGTGAAACTTAGCCTCATGTGCCTTAATAGTGCTCATGCGCCTAAGAAATTTTACACTTTTATATATATATTCAACACTTGTAGTTTTCATTCACTCATTCACAAATTCAAACTAATTCATTTATTCTCTCACCGATACACTTATTCACACAATATTTGATTGTTAACCTGTTAATCTTTATCATATATAGGTACCACAAGAGAATGAGATCGCCAAGGAGTCTTCACTCGAGGTTATCAAAGTTGTTGCTGATTCACCTATTTATGTGTTAGATTAAGGTGGAAGCTAAACAAAATATGCTACAGTCCTTTCTGAGAAATTGAATGCTGAGCAGATCATAGAATCTTTAAAATAAGTTCAAGTCTACGATCAAGAAGGCTTTGCAAGAGTTTCAACTCTACAAAGAGAAGCCCGTGTTCAAGATCAATGATGAACCAGAAGAGTTCATGTTGGACTGAAGACAATGTAAATCTTAGGGGGAGTATTGTTAGAGCTCTAAAAGGATTAACATTTGTCTTTTGTGTTTTGTCATAGTATAGGGACTTATTTTGTAAATATATGTTCCTTGTTTTTCTTTGATAGTATAAATAGGATAGTTTATGTATTATGTTAGGTACCGAACCAAAAACAGAGACAATGAAACAGTTAGAATAGATTTGAACGACTGTAACTCACCCTTACACTTTGTATCCTAAGCATTTGCTATCCATGAAATCTATGAATTTTTAAAGTAATTGCTTGTGTTTGTTTACCTAGTGTTTGAATTGATCATTGCATTACGATATCATCACAGATTGATCCATTTTGAACGTATCAGATACCTTCAACATAACTCTATCGCCCACCTTGAATTCAATCGGTCTACGTCTTTTGTCGGCATACGACTTCTATCTATCCTTTACTGCCTTCATAAAGACCTTGATCTTATCCAACTCTTCAGTTGTAGCCTCGATCACCTTGATGCTCCCCAACTCTTTTTGCCCGATGTCACCCTAACATACAGACGTTCTACACTTCCTACCGTATAGCATCTCATATGGAGGCATGCCAATGTTGGCATTATGACTATTATTATATGAGAACTTGGCTAACGGTAAGTGTTCATCCCAACTTCCACCAAAATCAATGATGCATGCTCGTAGCATATCTTCAAGCGTCTGAATGGTTCTTTCCGACTGATCATCTGTCTGAGGATGGTAAGCCTTGTTGATATGTAACCTCGTCCCCGTCGTATCAGGAAATCTATTCCAAAACTTAGATGTAAACCGAGTCTCACGGTCAGACACGATAGACACTGGTACACCATGACGAGTCACAATCTCTTTGATGAACAGATCCACCAACCTCTCAGATGAATACGTCTCACAGATCGGTAGAAAGTGAGCACTCTTCATCAGACAATCAACTATCACTCATATGGTATCGTATCCCCTTGCCGTACGTGGCAAATTCGTAATGAAGTCCATGGTGATGTGCTCCCATTTCCACTCGGGTATATCCAAGGTTGGATCTTCCCGTATGGCTTCTGATGTACCGCCTTCACTTGCAAACAAGTAAGGCACTTACTCACATACTCTGCTACATCACGCTTCTTTCCCGGCAACCAATAATCCTTCTTCATATCTTGATACATTTTCGTAGCACCAGGATGAATTGAGTATCGAGTCTTATGAGCCTCATCCATGATCTTCCTATGTAGATCCCCATAATGAGGAATCCACACCCGCCCTGATCGGGTCTTGATGAAATCAACAGATGAAGTCTGAATATAAACTTATTTGAACAATAAGAACGTACACAGGTTGATTTCCCCAAGGATCTTTTCTAATCTCTCAAACAATATATAAAAACAGATTGTTATATTTTGTATTCAACAAACATCAATCATGGTGCGGAAACCCATGATAGATGCTATGATATCAGTGTGTGTATGTTTTTGTGTGATTTTATAATTACTAGTGCTTGGATGATAATAACTGCTTGATTGTATTGAATGTTCAAAGCTTACAAAGGATTAGGGTAGTATGCTATTTATAGCCTATACACAGAGCTATGTACAATTACTAAACTACCCTTATGTAAAAAAAATTACATAAAAATCCTAAGTCTATAAGCTGTCCGCTATGGATGATTAGCTGTCCGCTGTGGATGTTAAGATATCCGCTATGGAAGTCATATCACTTGTCTGCTGTGCATTAGATGTTGTCCGCTGTGAAGTGTTTGCATTGTTTGTTGTGCGCTGTGGGATGTTCATCAGCTGTGGATGAACATCCACTGTGGAGTGTTCATCGCTGTGGATGAACATCCGCAGTGGATGAACATCCATTGTGGATGAACATCCGCTATGGATAGGCATCCGTTGTATGTTGCTCATCCGCTGTGGGATGTCTTCATCCGCTGCGAGCACTTGGACTTGATCTTCATCCGCTGCGTCCTCTTGTACATCCGTTATGGGCAGTTCTTCATCTGCTGCCGACACTTGGTCAAAATTTCTTTTATCTACAATCCTAAAAAAGAAACTTAAACAGTGATTAGTGAATGTTATGATTGTTAATGATGCTAATGTTAGTTAATGATTGATTGAATGTTAGAACATATTATGTTTGTTTATGGCAAGCATTATGCTTTTAAGCATTAATCTACTAATGCACTTGTTGAGTCCAACAATACTCCCCCTATGGACGATGTTGCCATCTTTTTAATGTTTGCCTATTAATGTTTTGTTTGTTAGAAACAATGTGTGTGTTGATGCTTGTTAATGATGTTGCCATCTCTTCTGTTGATGATTGCATGTTTGAATGTTATGCATGATTGATTGTTTGACTTGTATGATTTTATGATTGAATGTTTGTTTGTTTGTTTGTTTTTGCATAATTGAATGATTGATTGTTTGTCTGATTACATGTATGTTTTACTGATTACTCATGTATAATTGTATGATAGATTGATTTCATGTTTGATTGAATGGTTACTTGTTTGTTTGATTAAATGAATGTTTGCTTGTATGATTCATTGATTACACTTGAATAATCTGATTGATTTGAATGTTTGATTTGTATGTTTGCTGTTATGATTTGTTATTTGTTTGATTGTTTCTTATGTGTGATTATTATATATATGATTTAAATGTATGATTGATATTTTGATGTGTTTGTTGTTTGTTATTGATGTTTGAATGTTATGTTTGTTTAAAAGGTTAGACATGTTTGTTTGTTTGTTTTGTCTGTTTGTATGTTAGGAACCTTTAAGAATGAGAAGGGCCAGTTTCTTCTACATTCTTCTGCACCTCTATAGTTGCCTTCAAGGATTCTTCTACATCCTTTTTAGTTGCTTGATCTTTTTCAACTTCTGTAACTTGATCTGATAAGGGTGTGATCCTCAATGCATTTTTGCAGTTCATAATATGCTTAATAAAATAGTTCACTGCACTTTTCTGATCATCATATTTGCTTTAAATAGTGAGATAAACCAGCTGTTCCAGTGTGGATTGGTCTAGGCTTTACACATGAATGTTGCTGACCAGTGTAGTCATAACATGATTGCCCTTCAGGATCTCAAGATTGTTGTTTTTTGATATTCTCATGCCAGTTATGCCTTCAATGTGTGTTAGTGGTTGCTGTTTGGTTTCTAACCTCTGTTTGAGTGCAACATTCACGTACACAGTCCCCAAAATTCTTAACATGTGTATGAAGTAGCAACAATCTCCCTTACATATCACATCTTCTATTGCTGGGAATGTTTTTGTTTTCAGAAATGAAACATATAATGGATGAAGGAGTTTGATTTCCATAAGATCAAACAACCTTATGTCTTGTGCTTCTTTTCCCTCAAGTTTTCTTTCAAGTATAACCTCAAAATGGGTTTCATCATAATACCATTTTGTAATTGGGTGATTGTACTGGTTATCATCAATCTTTTTCATAATTAGCTTTAAATCAGATGGCCTCATAGGATAACCAACCCTTTCTAATAATTCTGGGTTAATATCAGAGGACGGTTCTTCAATTGTCTATTTCCTCTTGCTAGCTTCCTGTTGTTCTTTTCTTAGCTTAGCAATATGAAGTTTATCTTCTTTATCAGCCTTTTGTTTTAATTCATGATGATGTTTGTTCATGTATGATATTAGTATGTGAAAGAAATTGGCTCCTCTTGGATTGTTTGGGTGATTGACCATTCTTAACTGCAACAGGTCAAGACGGTCTTCATATGTTAGTGATCCAAGCTGGGATATTTAAGTATTGGACAAGTCCAGATACTCTTTTGACAAGAACTGCATCCCAAGTTTCATCATACTTCCATGCCATAATTTTTCTTTCATTGGCATCAGTAGTGAGAGTAATTCTGTCATATAGCTTGACAAAGTTTGTTTTCTCATTTATCATTTCTCTGACCTCATTGGCTTCTAGCCATAGCCTGTGAGGCATGAATTGTCTAGGTTCCTCGATTGGGTGAAGCTCAGGTGGAGCTTGATGATAAGTTGATAGAGAAGATGCAGGATGAGGCCTGAAGACTTGTGGTTTTAATGCATTGGCAAGCATGTTTTTGTAGATCTCTCTAGCCATTTCTTTCATTTGAGATAGAGATCTTTCTGCATATGACCTGTATGGTACTCTTGTGTGACTCAACCAGCTTTTAACCTGGGAGTATGTCATCTTCTCTATCTGAGGATCCTTAGGTAGATTCTTTTGCAACTCTTCTTGATCCTTAATTTCCTTATACCTTCTGTATGTTTGCTCTGTTTCATTCTTCATGACTTCTTGAAAGTCTTTGGGCAAGTCTTTAACCTCAGAGAGGTTAAGCTGAATAAATGAGTCATAAGGAAATCTCTGGTGACTAACTCAATTCCCATCAATGTTTCAGGCTCATCTGGGAAGAGTTCTTGTATGTTTTGAATGATCTCATTGTCATATCCTTCTTCTTCTTCATCAAAATCAGTTAAGATAATAATAGGCTGTTGCTCAAATGTTTAACCAATTTCACCCTCTTCAAGAGCAGCCTTCGAGCTTGTTTGTTGTGGTTCATCCTCCACTTATTATGTTTTGACTTTTAGCAACTTTAAAGGAAGAGATTGAGGTTCATCAACCTCTTCAACTGTCTGTTTTTCCTTCACTAAGGATGCTAAGTACAACCTTTCCTCTTTCTTTCATAGGTTTTCATTTGAGGTTGAGATGATGATGCTTGTTTGTTGGGTGATTCTGTTTGCTCATTTACTGACTCAACAAACTGTTTGATTAGTTCCTTTTATTTGTCTGTTAATTGATTGAATGGCACAATGCTTGTTTCTGCTGTACGTGGGTCAGGAGAGTGGAAGTGTTGCCTCAAAATTGGAGAGTAATGGATGTTTTCAAAGGGATTGGATTCACTGAATAATTGATGCATGGAATATGATTCTTTTGGAATGACAAGGGCTAATTCAGTTTGTTGATCATTAGAGCTTGTTTCTCTAATATTGGATAATGATTGATCAATGAACTCTTCATTCAACTCATGTTCATGATCATATGAATGTTCTTCCTCATTCATTCTATGTTGATCCACATCTTCCAACTCTCTGTTTAGCCTTTTGATCTCTTCATTTTGAGCTGCAATAATCCTTTTCAATTCATCAATTTGAGCATCTTTTGAATCAGATTGCTCAGTTAAGTAGGCAATATCTAGCCTTGCACTACTAAGGTCATGTTCTTTCATCTTTACCTCTTCATTTGATTGTTTGAGTTATTGTTCCAAAAATCAAACAATCAACTTTTGGGCTGTTTGATCTGCTTCAAGCTTTTCTATTCCCTTGTCTTTGCTCTTTATCTTTTCTTTTAATCTTGTAGCTCTGTTGTTTGACTTTTTATGAGCTTATTGTACTCAGTAAATAGAAACACTTTTGAGTACTCTATTTCTTCTTCAATTGGAATTTCACTACCCTATTCATCACTTTCAACAGGATCTGCAGTGATTTGGTGTTCTTGTACATGTTCTTGTACTGAGGAAGTGGCAACCTCTTCTTCCTCAATCGCTTGTTCTTCTAATGAAGCATCAATATCTCTCAATAAAGATGACATTGTTTGTTGATCATTGAAAGTTGGTCTTTGAGGTGGTGATGGCAGATGATGCTCAAACTGAATCTGCTCATGTTCTTGTGCTTCTTCTTGTTCATTAAATGGCTCTAGGATGGGTGCAACTTGTTCTTCCTAAACTATTTGCTCTTGTAAGGGTGCAGCTTCTTCTTCTTGAATGATAGGAGCATGTTGTATGATTGGATCTTGGTGAATCAAATTTTGGAAGAGCATGTGTTGTCACCTTGACCAGGTATCCTCAAAAATACATCAAGAATAGGAAGGTCATGGTCTATCATATGAGGTGGAATAGGAACCACATCTCCTTGATAGAGGCTTGACTTGATTCTATTGAACACATGTTCATTAAAATGAATAGGATGAAATACAGCTCCTTCTCTTGGTATGTTAGGCAGAAGATCATAAATTATCATTTGAAGAAATTTAGGGAACATCTGAAACTGGTTCCTTACTTCAATCAAGTTGTAAATCATTCCATTAAGGATTTGAGCTGCAACGTTGAATGGTCTTCTAGCAATGATACTTGCTATTGCAGAAGAGCTTCTCAAAGAAGTGGCATCCCAGCCAGTCTTCCTGTTGGTCATTGTCTTTTGATATGTGTGCATTAAGAATCTGAATTGTGCACACATGTATGATTTCTTAATTTGTTTTCTATTAATGGTACCAGTATAGCCTATTTTCCTGAAAACATGTAAAACATAGTTCTCATCGAATTCTACTGGACATAATAATCTGATGCTCATGAATGTTAGACACAATAAATTATTGATCATTGATTTGCTCCAGATGAGCATGAGTCCAAAATTTGACTATATGATCTTCATAGATCTCTGGTCTTGATGCCATAGCATGAAGAAGTCTAGTCTATTTGATAGCTTGTATGATATCTTTGTAGTTCTCAGCCTTCGGGGAATCAGGGTTGAGAAAAGCACAGAGATTGTGATCTCTAACAAATACTAGATTTGCCATATCTACAATGAAGAAAATAAATGTTAATATCTTGTATGTTAATGATATGTATTGATGATTGAAATGATTAAATGTTGATCAAGTGTTCACTGACTGTTGTGATTGTTATAAAATGATGAATTATGTATGCTTAACACTTGAGACTTGTTTCAAATGTATGTTTGAATGACTTTAACAAATTAGTCAGTTTGACTTATCAAAAGTCAACTGTTTGATCATTTTTCATCATGAAAATGTTGTTTGATTCAATTTATTTTGATTCAAATTGATTTTGCAATGTGTTCGTTTTGTCACAAAAACAAATTCATACAATTATTTCAATTCATATCAACTTGTTCTTGAACTTCAGTTTGACCTTGTAAAGTTAAAAAGACCATTTAATGCACATTGAAGGAATATGCATTTAATGTTTGTGTGTTCAATGCCATGCCAAATTAACTGATTTACTTGTTTGTTACTGACTTTGAACATGTTTACCAAGTTATAACTAATTTTAAGTCATTTCAAACAGTTTCAAAGATTAGACATCAGTTTTTGTATGATTATGGCAAGAACATCATGACTGTGCATGAACCTGATGAATGCTTAATCAAATTATATCAGAACAACAGTCCTAATACTTTTGACTATGTCCATCTAACAAATATTTAGTGTTTGATTTCGTCTATAACATCAAATGATTCAAATTTTGATTTTGGTTCAATGTTCGACTTAGGTCGAACAATGTTCGAATCAGATAAGATGAACAAGATGTTTTGATGAATGTTTGATGATACGAATCATGTTTATATACCTGTTTGATCTTGAATCCAAAGAAAAATCAAATAGATTTTAGGTTTTGGATGATCAGGGGGTTTAAGGGTTTAACGCACTGTAGCAACGTTTAAAAAAAATTGATTGTCTCTCTCTCACTCGTGATGAATGAAAAAAATCATAAGTGTTGAACTATATATACAATGGACAAAAATGAATGTCCACTGTGTAAACAGTTTAAACTTAAAAGTTTAATTTTAACTGTTCGCTGTGAAATACACATGCGATGTGTGAACAGTGCGTCCGTTGTACCATTTTAAACTTGTACGCTGTGGATCTTTATGATGTTGTACTGTGTGTACAGCAGATGACTGCTTGGTCATGCGCTGTGTACACTTGTTTGAAATTGTTTGTTTGTTCACAACAGATGAACATTTGTTCATGCGCTGTGGACCCTTTAAAAAAAATTTTTTGGATGTTCACAGCGGATGAACATTTGTTCATGCGCTGTGGACCCTTGAATGATTTTTGATTGTTCACAACGGATGAACATTTGCTCATGCGCTATGGACACTTTGAAAATTTGTTTGATTGTACACAGCAGATGAACATTTGTTCATGTGCTGTGGACACTTGAAAATGATGTGTTTGATTGTTTACAGCCTATGATTACCTGTGCATACGCTGTATACACTTGTACTATTTCTACAACGGATGACTTATGTTAGTCATGCGCTATGGAATGGCACTGTATTCACAGCAGATGCCTTACCAACATCATACGCTATGAACATTTGTATGTTCACTAGTGCATAGCGGATGTATGTTTGTTTTGTCCGCTATATACACTTCGTGTATTTTGCATGTTATGATGGTACTGTAGCTACAGCGGATGTATGCTTGTGTGTCGGCTGTGACAACAGTTGTCAAATTTTCTACAATTTTGAAAAATCTTGATTAATTTTCTTCAGAAGCAAATGTTTGTTTTGATATGATTTCTTCCAAAACAAATGTTTGTTTTGACATGATTTCTTCCAAAGAAAATTTTGTAAAATTTTCTTACGAAGCTTATGTTTGATAAAATTTTCAAAGATTTTGTTTGTTTGAAAAATGATTCTGAATTGTTTCAAAAATTGAATGTTTGTTAAAATTTTTGAACTTTAACATGAACAACTATGGATGCTAAAATATCACTCACAAGCAATATTGTGCAATATTGTACATATGTATATGTGTCAAACTGCTGTGTTTGGATGCTTGTTTGACTTGGCTTTATTTAAAACTCAAAATTTAGAAAATTTCAACTTTTAAAATGTACGATTATGCATATTTCTGCTGCCTTTGATATCTCCAAGTTCATTTTCTCCCCCTAAATTTTTGCATATTTATAAAAACCTTTTATAAAATGTCAAAAATTTGTATGTGTTAGAATAGAAATTATCAAAGTCCAATTGATTGCTAGCTTGATAAAAGTTAGAAAGATAATGCCTTATCTAACTAATAAATGAATGATTTTCATGTTTGAACATGAATCATTTTCATATAACATGAGATCATAGTTGTCTTAAATTCTCACTGAGTTGTTTGAATGATTTTGAAAATAGACATAGACTAATACAATGTTGATTGTAGATATTGGATCCATTTAAACTCATGCATGGTATTAATGATTGATTGAAACAGTGAGTGATTATCATGTTTTGAGTTGATTGATATGAGTTGTATGTACCTGATTGTATGTGTTGAACAACCCTCCTCAAGATATGCTAAAAAGCACTTTCAAAACTTAAGACCTAGCTACTTAGGAGTATAAATGCTCAATTTGATCCATGTTGTTTGATCCTCATTAGGATTATTTTTCTCTTGACTTTGGAAGGTGATCCTCTTTGGATTCTTTTGATTCATTCACAAGGAATGTAGTCGAAAAGACTTTATTGATTGTTCATCCAAGATGGATGTGTTCCTCATTAGGAATCTTTTTGGATCATGATTTAGGTCATTTAGGTCTGTGCTTAGCACAATAAAGAATGCCTTGATGTACTCCAGGTCTATGAAAATCATAACAGAGGAGACACTTGTATGATTGAGCAATTTATAAACTGTTTCACTTAGTGTATTGTAGTTACTTTACAAGCAACCTATGTTGGATAGATCAATACTCACCAGAAACCAAGATGTGTTGTTGACCACACAATCATGAGAATTTAGTTCTTCACTGTTTTATGTGATGTTAGGTGTCCCATGCTGAGCATATCCACATATCAAACAAAGTACTGTTAGTCTTTATTAGAGGAAAATGACCCAAGTGAAGAATGAGCTAGTGTACTATCATTTCTCATGAGTGGTATGTGTGATTCAAGATGTTTGATTATAAGAAAACATGAATGTTTGTTTGATATCTTGATTTTGAAATATGATTGTTGATGGTTAATTTGGACTTTGACAAAATCAAGCTTGTTTGAAATTAATATTTTGAAAACATTACTTGTTTTGTTCATAGTTGATCATACCAAGTGATGAACTAGAAATTCAAATCTTGTTGAATCAAATGGTTTGGTAAACAGGTCAGCCAATTGATTGTCGGTATGGACTTTGATCAACTTTATCAGACCCTTTTCTAAGCAATCTCTTTGAAAGTGATATCTGATATCTATGTGTTTGGTTTTTGAATGTTGAACTGGATTGTTAGTGATAAACATGGCAGCCGAATTGTCAATATGTATGGGTGTTTAAAGAAAGTTAAAGCCATAATCAAGCATTTGGTTTTGAATCCAAAGCACTTGAGAACAGCATGCAGAAGCAGCTATGTATTCTTCTTTAGCCATTGAAACAGAGACATTTGTGTGTTTCTTGCACTGCCAGGAGATCAATCTTGATCCAAGAAACTGACAACCTCCTGTAGTGGATTTTCTGTTACTGTTGCATCCACCATAATCACTGTCTATGTATGCACATAAAGAAAAATCTCCATCTTTTGGATACCATAGCCCAAGAGCTGGTTTGCCTTTTAAATATCTGAAGATTTTCTTTACTTCATTTATGTGTGATTCTTTTGGATCTACTTGGTATCTAGCACACATGCATACTGCATACATGATGTCTGGTCTGCTTGCTGTTAGGTACATCAGTGAGCCTATCATTGATCTGGAGAGTTTCTAACCAACTGATGTTCCTTTTGGATTGGGTCCATACTTCAATCCAGTTGCAAATGGTGTCTTGCTTGATGTGCAATCAGACATGTTGTATTTCTTTAATATCTGATTGACATACTTGCTCTGGTTGATAAAATTCCTTCATCTGATTGTTTAACTTGAAGACCAAGGAAGAATGTAAGCTCTCCCATTGAAATCATTTGTAATTTTGATTGCATAAGAGTTTCAAACTCTTTGTAAAGTTTGATGTTTGTGGATCCAAAAATTATGTCATCCACATAGACTTGAACTACTAACAAGTCTTGTTCTTTTCGTTTGAAGAACAATGTCTGATCTATTTTCCCTCAGGTGTATCCATTCTGTAGTAGAAACTTAGATAAAGTTTCATACCACTTCCTAGGTGCTTGATGAAGACCGTACAGAGCTTTATCTAACTTGTAGACTCTGTGAGGGAATTCTGGGTCTTGAAACCCTGGTGGTTGAGCAACATATACCTCTTCATCTATCTTTCCATAGAGGAATGCACACTTGACATCCATTTGGTAGACAGTGAAGTTTTTGGATGAGGCATATGCAAGGAACACTCGGATAGCTTCTAATCTAGCTACTGGAGCAAAGACATCATCATAATCAATGCCTTCCTCTTGTTTCGTATGACAATCCCTCTGTCATCTGCTTTGTTTCTGAAGAGCCACCTAGTGCCAATAGCATATTGACCTTTAGGTAGATCAACCAGCTTCCATACCTCTTGCTTTCTGAATTGTTATAAGTCTTCTTGCATTGCTTCTATCCAACTATTGTCTTTAAGTGCTTCTGTGATGTTTTGGGTATAGTTAATGATAGGAAGCAGGAGTGTAAGCAAATGTTTGTTGTGTTAGATTTACTTTGTGTCAACCTGGTATTGAGGTCACCAATGATGTTTTCTATAGGATGATCTTTGTTAACTCTGGTTATTGTAATCTGATCATCAGGGATGGTTGAATCAAGATTAGTGATTGTTTGGTTGGATGATGATGGCTGGGCAAGGGTATTTGTGGTTGTTTGTTTATCTGGCTGTGAGGGTTCATTGAATGTTTGTGGTGAATCATGAAAGAAATCTAAGATTTCATCTTTATGATGTGCATCAGGTAATGAATAATAGTCATCATCTTCTTCAACTGTGGTTGGATGTTGTGGTTGGGTGGTCACAGGTGTTGATGAAGATGGTGTGTCAGATCATGTTTCTTTTGATGTATTTGTTTGTTCTGGAGGAGTTGAAACTGTGGTACTGGAAAGAGTGATGTTTGTTCTCCTTGGAGGATCAGTAGTTAAAGGAAAATCTATGGTTGTTGGTGGAACCATTGGATACTTATTGTTATCCTTGGTACCTGAAACATCAAAGTAAGATGTGTCAAATGATTTTGTTAAAGAGTTAATATCAAACAACTAGTCTGATCCAATGACTTTCTTAGTGAAAGAGTGTTCATAAAAAACAACATCTGTGGTTTCTTCCACTATATTTTGTCTTGGATTGTATACTCGGTAAGCTTTGGAGCTTCCTGAGTATCCAACAAAAAATCCATCATCTGCTTTTGTTACAAACTTAGATAATTGTTCTCTGTTGTTTAATATTGAAATAGAACATCCAAACGCTTTAAGAAATCCAATGAAAGTTTTCTTTTAAAAATTAATTCATAAGGTGTTTTGGAATGTTCATTGATTATTAGTGTTCTATTTTGTATGTAGCAAGTTGTATTGATTGCTTCAGCCTAAAAAGAAATGGGTAATTGATAGTCAGCTAGCATTGATCTAGCAGCTTCTATTAATGTTCTGTTCCTCGTTTCAGCAACTCCATTTTGCTGAGGAGTCCTTGCTAAACTGAATTGATGACTGGTTCCCTTCTCTGCACAAAAAAAGAAATAGAGTCATTTTTAAATTCAGCGCCATTATCACTTCTTCAAGATTTAACTTTAAGATCCAATTGATTCTCAATTTTAGTGATAAATGATTTGATGATTTCTGATGTTTCTGACTTGTGTAGTAAAAAGAAAACCCATATGAATCTTGAGTAATCATCTACTATAACAAGACAGTATTGCTTCTTTCCTATACTAAGGATGTTTGTTGGGCCAAAAAGGTCCATGTGAAGCAATTTGAATGGTGTGTTGTTAGAGTTTACCAATTTTGACTTATGGGACACTCTGTGTTGTTTTCCTTTTAGACATGCAGTGCAGTGGTCTGTATAGAAGAATTCTTTTTGTGGTACACCTATTACTAAGTCACCTTTTACAAGTTGATTCATTCTGTTATAATTTGAGTTTCCCAAACGTCTGTGCCATAATTGGGAAACATCTTCTGATGCTTTTGATAGTAAACATGTTTCAGGTGTTGAGCTAAAACAGTGTTCATATCAATAATGTATGTGTTGTTATGACGAGGTGTTTCCAAAAGGATACACTCTTCTAGAATTTGAAAACCCGTCTTATGGATGTAGCAGTTATTGGAGTCAAATAAGGTGGCGTATCCTTTATCACAAATTTGGGATATGCTGAGAAGATTCAACTGGAGGTTGGAGCAGTAGTTGACATTTTCAAAGCTAATCATCCCATTTGATACTGTTCCTTCACCAGTTATCTTTCCACCTTTCTTATCAACTCCAAAGGCTACATTTCCTCCATGTTTGCTTTTAAAATCCAGAAGGAGAGAACAATTGCCGATCATATGTCGGGAACATCCACTGTCAACATACTAGATGTTGTCAAGCCTTCTTTGATGTCCCTGTAAAATCAAAGAAATTAGTTAGATGGTGCAACCCAAGCCAAGATGGTCTTGGGTTTTCCGTCTTTTCCCATTGTCTGATGGTTTTGAAAATTTAGGCACACTGGATTTCCTTTGAATGTTTTTGGCTCTGTTGGGAGAAGTACTTTGAGCTCTTCTCCTTTGAGTGCCAATGTTTGATGGTTGTCTGTTTTAAGACTTATGTCTCCTGTTTGGTTGTTTAAAGTTGTCATAAAAAGTTTTATCATTATTTAAAATAACCTTTTGATGAGGAGTTTGTCTTGGTGCTCCTCCTTTGTTCTTGTTAGGAACAACTGTCTGTTTCTTAGTTTATTTCTCAACTTGAGGCTGTTTGTTTTGCTTTTTGTTTTTCTTATTAAAAAACAGTTTGCAGTGCTATGATTGTTTCTTCCACAAATTGAACAATAATTGTGAAAATGGCATGTGTCAGTACTGTGATTGTTCATGCTACAGTACTTGCAATATTTACCATATTTGCATTTTTCAGTGGTGTGAGTCTATTGATCACAACATTCACAGTATTGTAGATTTGCATTGCCTTGTTTGTTTATAACTTTTGATAAAATTTTGATTTTAAAGGTAAGTTAAAAGTTACAGTTTCTTGTTTTTACTGAATGGGAGCTTTGCCTTTCCCTTTGTTTGTTAGAATAAGAAAGGCAGTGGAAAATCCAGCTTTTCTTCAACCAGAGCAGATGTCAAAACCTTTTGTCTGCTTTGTTTATTTAGTTAGTGAATCAACCACACTTGAAACTTTTGGAGTTTTAGTAATTGGTTGATCTGACTCATCATACAAAAGATCAACATCATCTTCATCTGTTGTTTGTTCATCAAATTCATTATTTTCTCCTTGATAAAAATTTGTTGGTTTGATGTGTGGATGTGCTTGGCTTTTAACAAATTTTATCAAAGGTGTTTTTGATATTAATGATGATTTTGATGATGATGATGATGATGATTTTGAATCATCAGTCCAGTCATGTGGGTCAAGAGACTCACCCTGTGTGTTTGTCATGGAGTCAGGTAAAGGTGGGTTAACCTTATTATATCCTAAACCTAAAGGGTCTTTGAATGCCCTTTCCTGAGCAAGAAGTTCTTCAAACTTCTTGTTGCTCGCCTGAAATTTCTGAAGTTTCACTTTAGTTTTAGCCTGTATGGTTTTTGATAAAGTCAAAGATTCAGAGAGTTGCTCTACTTGAGCTGCTAGTGTTAACTTTTAAGACATTAATTTGTCGAAATCATTTTGTAATGAAACAAATTTTGCTCCATATTATTTTTGTTCAGATTTTAAACTTTCATTTAAAATGTTAGTTTTAATTACTTTCTTGGAAAGTTTGTCTGCATGTTCTCTGTATCTGTTGACTTCATCAATGCATGCTTGTGTACAGAGGTTATCCCTTACCTCTTTCGGGATTTCTGAAATTTTATCTTTTATGTTTGCCATGACTGCCTGATCAGGAGATTGGATCTCAGCCTCGTACATACTCCAATCACACTCACCATCTTGTATGATAATCATTGCTGATGATTTGGAGTGTTGATTTGGACTATATTATGTGATTTGAGGTGGAGTTGCTGTAGCTGGAATACTGATTGAAGGTGGGATTTGTCTATTTGAATGGTAGCTGCTAAATGCTTGTGGTTGATTGTTGTTCCTGTCAACTCCTGGTTGTTGGCATTTTCTTGAGAAATGACCATACAATTGACAGTTGTAAGATCTCACCTTCATTTTATCATAACCAATTTTGGTTTTCTTGTCCATGCTTAATCCTCTATTTCTCTGAAGAAACCTTTTTGATCTATAAGCAATCATCGCCATAGACCACTGAAGATCCATTTCTTCAACCATGTCTGGTGGTAACTCATCCAGGTCCTGTTGGATGATTTGAGATGGTGTGAGGCTTGCACCCAAGTATGCTTCAAAGCTAGTTGAGAAAGCTGCATAGGCTGCTTTCTGCTCTTCACTTTGTAGAATGATAGTGAGAGCATCTATGGGTTTCTCACATTTGTGCATGTTTTGATTCTTTGGCTTTTGTTGTTTGCTAGAACCGGATATTTGAGGATTATGTTTGCTTTGTGGTGTTGCTTCATAGGAAGCAAGAACACCAGTCTTTTTAGACTTCTGTTTGGTACTAGATGATTCAGGGGCTGAGAAGAAGGAGGTTTCATTTGTATCTAAAAATTCTTCATATTCATCTTCTCTGGTGCATGTCAAAAATGCACTGTCTGTTTGTTGTAGTTCCTTGAACCTGTAGGATTCTACGTGTCTGATTGTGCTGTTATTCCTGGGTCTTTCGTCAGTTCTAATGCTTCAACTTTAGCAACAAGAGCATCTACGGACAATGCTTCAAGATCCATTGTTGCTTTCATCAGAGAGACTGATTGAGTCTAGCTCTCTGGCAATGTATGCAACATCTTTTTGTTGATCTCCACAGATTCATACTTGAGACCGTAGACAATCATCTCATTTACCAACTGTACAAATTTGTGAACCTGTTGTGGAATTGATTCTCCCTGAACATGGTGAAAGGTTTCATACTGGGTCCTCAATTTTTCTTTCTTGATTTCCCTGATTTCCTCACTTCCTTCACACATGGTGTGAAGTACCTTCCATAGTTCATGTGTTGTTTTGAAATTTTCAACTCGTGTTAAAATTTCAAATGGCAAAGTCATTGCCAATATGTTGTATGCTTTCATGTCTATTTTAACCAGCTTGAGGTCATCACTAGCTATGTTTTTCAAGCTTACTGGTTTTTGTATGTTGTAATCAGGTCCAAGAGTCACAGGTATGAATGGTCCCTCGGTTATGGATGTCCATAGGTTCGGGTCTTGGAAAATTATCCAATTTTTGAACATTATTTTCCACTATTTGAAATCAGTTTTGTTCTTGACTCTTGGTGGTTTGAGACCACTGTTTGTTCCTGAAATTTCATCAGCCATGATTGTTGAATTTTAACTTAACATTTTAAGTTAAATTTGTTTGATGATTTTAGCTTGATGAAAAACTTGTTTAATCCTAAAGTCTCTAGGATTTGTTTGTTAATTGAGTCATTTTTTAAATTGACTTACTGAATAAAGTAATTAATTAATTGAAATTAATTAATGTCCTAGGTGATGTCACTGTTATATTCTCGGTGAAAAGGGAAAATTCTGTTTGAGGATGTCAATCAGTCAAAACACTTAATAATTTCAGTCAACAAAAGTCAAAACCCTAAAAAAACAAATATTTTGTTTTTTAAAGTTAACTTTTCTGATCAAAAAGTGACTTTTTGAAAAATTCAAAAAAAGATTTCAGATCTTCTTTGATTTTGATGAGGAACCAACACAATCATCGGAGATTGTGAAGGTTTATGAATGATCAAAACTAGGGTTTATCCTAGGGTTTTGATGGCGGCTGTAATGTTCTTCACAAAATCAACAATCTGTTTGTTGATTGAAGAGCGAAAACCTGATTCAAGTGAGTTTTCACTAGAATATGATGATTTTAAACACTTTCTACGATTCAAAATGTTTAAAATGATGTGTGTTTGCTGAAAACTTGATGAAACAATACTCGATTGACTGTTTTATCAAAAACCCTTAGAACCAATTAGGTTTTTCAGGTCTTGTTATGATTCTTTTTTGAGAAACAGTGTTTGAATGATGGTTTGAGCTTTAGAATCATAGAATCTTCTTCACAATGCACAAAAACAAATTAAGAAATCATGTTTTAGCATTTAATGAATGTTTGGTGTAGAAGAAGGTTGTTGTGATGATTTTCAGCTCAAAATGTATGTTTTGAAGCTAATGAACCACTGATATCATAATGTTGATTGAGAGGATCGAAAATCAATGTATGATTTGAGCCAAGGCTCTGATACCACCTGATGAAATCAACAGATGAAGTCTAAATATGAACTTATTTGAACAATAAGAACATACACAGGTTGATTTCCCCAAGGATCTTTTCTAATCTCTCAAACAAGATATAATAATAGATTGTTATATTTTGTATTCAACAAATATTAATCATAGTGCGGAAACCTATGATAGATGCTATTATATCAGTGTGTGTATGTTTTTGTGTGATATTATGATTGCTAGTGCTTGGATGATAATAACTGCTTGATTGTATTGAATGTTTAAAAGCTTACAAAGGATTAGGGTAGTATGCTATTTATAGCCTATACACAGAGCTATATAAAATTACTAAACTACCCTTATGTAAACGAAAATTACATAAAAATCCTAAGTCTATAAGTTGTCCGCTATGGATGATTAGCTGTCTGCTGTGGATTTTAAGATGTTCGCTGTGGAAGTCAGATCACTTGTCCGTGTGCATTGGATGCTGTCCGCTATGAAGTGTTTGCATTGTTTGTTGTGTACTGTGGGATGTTCATCCGTTATGGATGAACATCCACTGTGGATGAACCCGCTGTGGACAGGCATCCGCTGTATGTTACTCCTCCACTGTGGGATGTCTTAATCCGCTGCGAGCACTTGGACTTGATCTTCATCCGCTGCATCTTCTTGTACATCTGCTGTGGGCAGTTCTGCATCCGTTGCACTTGGTCAAAATTTATTTTATCTACAATCCTGAAAAAGAAACTTAAACACTGATTAGTGAATGTTATGATTGTTAATGATGCTAATATGTTAGTTAATGATTGTTTGAATGTTAGAACACATTTTGTTTGTTTATGGCAAGCATTATCCTTTTAAGCATTAATCTATTAATGCACTTGTTGAGTCCAACAGGTCCTGACACCAACAGTGTTCTCCCCCAACTTGGAGACTATGCCTTTCATCCTTTCAGAGTTAATTTGATCTTCTTTCGGTGCTTCATCCTAAAATTATTTGACCTGCTTCATCACATCGGAGGTCATAACCAACTGATAAGCCTTCACTCGTATCGGCACGGGTCTCTCCTTTTGGCTAAGGGCATCTGCCACCATGTTGGCCTTGCCCGAATGGTAGTGGATCTCATAATCATAGTCCTTGATAAGCCCCAACCATCTCCTTTGCCTCATGTTCAAATCCTTCTGCTCGAAGAAGTACTTCAAGCTTTTACGGTCAGTGAAGATGGTGCACTTCATCCCGTATAAGTAGTGCCTCCAAATCTTCAATGCAAAGACCACAGCCGCCAACTCCAAGTCATGAGTAGGGTAGTTAGCCTCATGGATCTTCAACTGTCGAGACGCATAGGCTATATCCCTCCCCCGTTGCATTAACACGCAACCCCAATCCAAATAAGAAGCATCCAAATAGATCACCAAGTCTTCGCTTCCTTCGGGCAACGTCAAGACAGGAGCTTTAGTCAATCTCGTCTTTAGCTCTTCGAAAGCATTCTCCTGCTCCAGACCCCATACAAACATCGCATCCTTACGGGTCAACTTAGTCAATGGTGAAAATATCTTGGAAAAGTCTTGGATGAATCTTCTGTAATAGCCCGCCAAACCCAAGAAACTACGGATCTCGGATGGTATCTTTTGGGACTTCCATTGCATCACCGCTTCAACTTTCGCTGGGTCTACCATAATCCCTTCATGATTAACCACATGACCCAAAAACTAAACCTCTCACAACCAAAATGCCATTTGGAGAACTTGGCGTACAGCTTCACTCTTCTAAGCGTCTCCAACACCTCGCGGATGTGACTAGCATGCTCTTCTTCGCTCTTCGAATAATTCAGGATGTCATCAATAAACACGATCACTGATTTATCTAGCATGGGTCGAAACACCCAATTCATCAAATCCATAAAAACAGCTGGTGCATTGGTTAAACCAAGGACATCACGAGAAACTCGTAGTGCCTATAACGTGTGCGAAAGGTTGTCGTAGGGATATCCTGCTACTTCACCTTCAGTCGGTGATACCCCAATCAAAGGTCTATCCTGGAGAACCAACTAGCACCCTGGAGCTGATCAAACAAGTCGTCAATCCTTGGTAACGGATACCGGTTCTTCACAGTAAACTTGTTCAGCTCACGGTAGTCGATCCACATCCTCAAACTACCATCCTTCTTCTTTACGAATAAAACCGGAGCACCCCACGAAGAGATACTCCGCCGAATAAAGCCCTTATCATATCAATCACCTTAGTAGATTTTCCTATCGCTGTCTCTACATGGAAAGGCACATCTATCTTCCTACTGACCATGCATTACACGAAAAAGGCAGCAGATACAAAGCTCCTACTAGCACCCGAATCGAAAAGCACAGAAACATACAATTAGTTTACCAAAAAGGCACCTGAAACTACCTTAGGATCCACTCTGGCTTCTTCCTGGGTCATGTTGAATGCCCTTGCCTTTGCTTTGGTGCTCTTATTCTTCCCTTTCTCCCCCATAGTCTGGGTCCTCGAGCTTCCTGCTCCACCCTTATTGCAGTCCTGGCCCAAGTGGCCTACTTCTTCACATTGGTAGCATCTCCGTATCCTGCACTCCCTAGCATAATGGCTCTCTCCCCCGTATTTGAAGCACCTGTTCGTCCCCACTCTGCATTCACCCGTGTGGATCTTCCCACACTTCTTACACCCCCTTTGGGCATTCCCTTTGCTCTGTTCTAGACGACGGTCATAGAATCTCATCTTCTTCTCCCTAATTCCATAGTTGTCATTCCTGAACCTCTTCCCATTACCATTCTTACTCCAACTTCTCTCGACCTTCCTCTGGACTGGCATCAAGTCCCTTTCATCGTACAATCTCCCCACCAAATCTACCACGAACCTAAACGTGCTCGGTCTAGTGGCTATCATGCTCCTCCTAATGTCCACTGGCAAACCTTGCATGTATCTCTCAATCTTCTTGGATGCTTGAGTCACCAGGTCTGGCACAAGTCTTGCAAGTTCATTGAACTTAGAGGTGTACTCTTGATGAATAATGTTCCCGGCTTCTAAATGCAAGAACTCCCTCTTAATTTTGTCCAATTCTTGATGTGGACAATACTCCTCCGGCACCAGTTCCTTCAAATTTGACCACTTCATCTTTGCTATATATCATTTTCCCTCGGCTTGGACAATATTGTCCCACCAGCATAGTGTCGAGTCAATGAAAGAATGGGAGGCAAACTTCACCTTCTGATCCTCCCGACATTCACTAATGTCCAGGACTGCTTCCATCTCTCGAACCCAACGGTGAGCAGCAGTAGCGTTGCCATTACCGTCCAAGGTCTGGAGTTTGTATCTTTGAAACGCCCCATAGTCGCACCCCTTAGCAGTCTCCTTCTCCTCTTCGCTATCATCCTCATGAATTACCACCTTTGGGCTAGGTGGCTCTTCTTCAGCTTCCTCAGTCCTTTTAGTGGATTTCTTGATTTCCTCTCCTCCTTCTTCCTCGTATCCTTAGTTCTGTCCCCATCTTTACAGCCCTCAATACTTCAGTCACCACTGAAGGCAACACATTCTGCATGACGTTGTAGACCTCATCAGAAATAGCTTCCTTCACCGTGGATTTGAGGGTAGCTGATCCTTCACCCTCTTGGTGGCTATGGAGATCTGTATCCTTATGAACAGTCTCGGGAGCCTTAGCTTTGCTCCTGGTGACACATGGCCCAGTAGTACGCCTGCCACAAGCACCACCTCGGGTTGCCTTCCCAGATTTTCTACCCGCCATAACGATCTACTTCCTATAAGATTCAAACACCAACAAGGTCATTCAAGGTAATAGCTCAGATTATGTCAAGTATAGTAAGTCCCTAATTACAGTGGCCAGTTGTGATTAGCCACTTACTTTACTCTTCATTCCCCAAGCATTTCCTATCCTAACTACATTAGCATCCGAATCTACTAAGCACATAAATCAAATAGCACATGCACATAATATTGGTTAACTTTAAGAAAATTACCTGATGACACGTAGCTACTTGGGTCGGCATCCCTCCATTTGGTCCTATTTTCAGTTTAAGTTTAGGTTTTGAAAATAATTTTCCTAATTCTCTTAAACTTTGGCTCTGATACCAACTTGTAAGGCGCCCCATTCTTGGGAAACCTCACAGCTGGTCATTCATAGCGCTTTACACGTTAAAATACCTTAAAGTAAGAAATGATAGCAGCGGAATAGTTAAACAAAAACCATTTCATGCATAGATAATAACTTTTGCCAAGAAATACATCGTTGTTACAAGTTTCAAAAGAATATTTAGTTGTATTACAAGACAAAATATCATCTCTGCCTTACATGGATGCCAGTCTTTATTTGCCGAGTAGCTTCAACCTTGTGCTATCCCCAGCAACCTCGTTACCGGCCAACTGATATGCATATAAAAGTCAGCGTTGCTGAGTAAGTTCTAGTTTTGATAATATAAAAAATATACATTTTATAAGCTTTACTGGGTGTTCATCCATCATTGTATATAATCATTCGTTAAGAGGTTTGTTGGACCAAAAGAACCAATGAGCCTGATCAGAAAAACCTTTAAGTCCCACGGACATTACAACAACTGAAGTAGTCTGCAACAGCTGAAGACATCAGCTGATAACAAGGTCTGAAGACAAAGTCTGAAGTGAAAGAGCTGAAGACAAAGTCTGAAGTGAAAGAGCTGAAGACAAAGTCTGAAGACAAGAGCTGAAGACAAAGTCTGAAGCTAAAGAGCTGAAGACAAAGTCTGAAGTGAAAGAGCTGAAGACAAAGACTGAAGACCAAGTTTCAGATGATTGTCACAACAGCTGAAGAAGACCCCTTCAGTAGTTGTGATGGTTTCCTTTCAGTAGTTGTATTTTCTTTCTGTACTTGTAGTTTCAGTAGTTTTATGTTTCTTCGTGTACTTAGAATACTCTGAGATGTTCTCAGTTGTGAACATTCTCAGTAGTTTGCTTACGTTCAGTAGTTTGTAATAATTCTGTTAGACGTCACTATCAAGTGACATCAGCAGACGTCACATTCCTTTATATAAGGAATGCTGACCTAATTGTAATCGGTGCAGCTTAGGAAAACCTAGCAGCCGCCATACCAAGCATGTGTGCATGAATGTTATTATCCCAATGCAGAAAACCCTATTTCTATATAACCGTGTACTGTTCCATTGAATATTTATTGTGTTCTTGCTATATTTGCTTAATTCTTGCTCTAATTCCGCTGTGATTCAACTCTAATTGATCAAACTTAGATCACTGATCCTAACAAATGGTATCAGAGCAGGTTAATCATTGATCGGTTAACAATTGATCATTGAAACTGCTATTTTGATATCTATAGTTTGATCGAATTAGCATATGTGCAAGAATTGGTTATAAAGATTGATTTTCTGCTGCTTCTGGTTATTTAAATTGAGTTTCTTCTTGGTTCTTATTGAGTTTGTTGTGTTTTTGTGCTAAATCTTTTGAAACTTGATTGTTTTGGTTTGAATCTGAGAATGACTACTCCATCTAATGATCCTCACAATACTGGCTCCTCAACCAAGCCTCCGATGCTGGTTAGGAGTGAGTATAACATATGGCAACGAAGAATGCTCCATCACCTGTCTGTTAACAGTTCAGGTTGTTGGACATCTGTGGTTCACGGTCCACACAAGCCTATGGTGAACAATCCGGAGACCAATCAAATGGTTCCGAAGAAGAAGGAGCAATACTCAGATGAAGATCGTAAACTGTTTGAGATTGATGCTAAAGCCCATGGAATTCTGGCCATGGCACTGCCGAATGAAATCTATTCTGGGCTTATGCATCATGAAACTGCTCATGACCTCTGGAATGCTTTGAAGGAACAATTCGGAGGAACTGATGAGGTCTTAGCAAACAACAGAGAAATCCTCGCCCAACAATATGAGACATTCTCTCATAGGAAGGGTGAGACACTGACTCAACAGTTTGAGCGTTTCTCCTGCTTGATCTCTGAGCTGAAAATGGTCAAGCATGAGTATACTAACAGCCAGATGAACAACAGATTCCTCAGATCACTGCCTGAGAGATGGGACACATACACCATTGTCCTACGCTCCAGTGCAAATCTGGATAGCCTATCTCTCACCCAACTCCATGGGAAACTGCTTACATTTGAAAGAGAGATAGAGCAGAAAAGGAAACTGGCATCATCAGGAAAGCTCTCTGATGACTTTGTACCAGGTAACACTGCCTTGGTCGGTCATGAGTCAGAATATGCTGGATCAGAAAGTCATTATGATGAGCATATAGATTTCTCTTCAAACAGTTCTGATCATGCATTTGTTGGTGTTGACAGTCATTCTGGGTGTAATAGTGATAATTTATGCTTTATCATGGATGATTTGCAAGGTATTGCTGATGATGATTTAGAAGAGATGGATATTTTGAGCCAAATGGCCCTGATCAATATCAGATCTCAAAAGTTCTACAAGAGAACTGGTAGGAAATTTCCAGGACTCTCTGGCAAAACCAAAGTTGGTTTTGACAAGAGTAAGTTGAGGTGTCACAAATGCCACAGGCTTGGGCACTTTGCAAGAGAGTGTAGATCAACTGGATCTAACTCCTCTGCACCCTTTGTGACCTTTCCAAGCAATAGTTCACAAAAAAAGGGCAACATCCTGCTAGTTCTGGTCATCACTCACAACCTCAATCTCCTGCATACTTTGTCCCTCAGGGTCCAATGCCATATCCTTATCCCTGCTATTACATGCCACAGCCAAATCCAGTTCATGTCCCTATAGCACAACAACCTCAAGCCCTACCTGAGCCTCAACCATCTCCATCACAATCTCAACCTCATCACAGCTTCTTCACACCAGGAGTTGTTGACTGGAGCAGCTTACCAGATGATCTTTCTGGTTTCAATGAGCAATTATCTGCTGGTGCTGGTCAACATGGTGGTGAACATCCTTTTGGGAATCTTGCTCTCATGGCCCTGGAGTCTACTGAGGGTTCCTGCTCCGATGCTTCATCTTCACAGGTAACCCAGTATCTTCTGAGGCTAAAGCCAAGTTATGTTCTGAATCATGCATAGCTGCCTTTGTCTCTATTAGAGAGGCAAATGTAGCTTTAATCAATCAAAATCTTGAGCTTGAGAAAACTATTTCCAAAAGAAAAGATGAGTATGTGTCTGCACTTAATGACAAAGATGATGAGATTTACAAGCTTAAATGCCAACTTAATGATGAAAAGGCTAAGGTAGAGGTCATACTCGAGAACCACAGAAGTCTCAAAGAGACACTTGCAGCTACCCAAGTTGAGTGTGACCGCTGGGTAACATCCTGCAAGGGATTTGAAATGCTTCTCAGCAAGCAAACAGCTTCAAATGTGAAGTTTGGAATAGGTTACAATCATACTGCACCACCTACTGATTTTACTTCAAAAGTAATAGTAAAATCTGAAGGTGAAAGTAATTTCCAAACCACATCATCATGTGATTCATCCTCAAATGATAATACAAAATTAGAGGATGAAGTCAGTGTTAAGATCTCAGCAAGTCAATTGCCTGATGGTTTAAATGCTGATAAACACATGAAGCTGAGAAATTCAGATGTTGTCCCTCAAAGTACTCCAAGTACTGAAGGGCAAGTCACAACATCTGAAAAGCATTTCAAATCTGACGAAATAAAAGGATTAACAACTGCTGAGGAATCTATCATACGGTCTTTCAGGACGGATAGAGAACAGCTGAAGAACAAGTCTTCAGTTGTTACCGATCCTTCAGTACTTAACACAAGTACTGAAAGGAGGAAAGTACTGAAGATCACACCTTCAGTAGTTTCCACTTCAGCAGTTGATCAATCCAAGATGAAGAATAAGCCATGTGAAATATGTGGTAAATTCAATCATCTATCTGATGAATGCTGGTACAAAAAGGGTTCCAAACTCAACAGAGATAAGCTCATTAAAGAAGAGATAAATAAAATGAAAAATGAGTTTGAAACCAAGTTTGTACCACAGTCATCTCAAACTGATAAACCCAAGGCCTCACCAAAATCCAAAAAGAAGGATGGGGTTTATCAGAAAACAGCTGATAGTGTTCCTCATGATAAACATCAGACGAAGTCTGTGAATTTCAAGAAGGAGGAAATGGTGGGTCACAGGAACTCATCAAAAACAAGTACTGATGTGTCAAATGAGCTGAAGGCTTTAGCAACAAATCAGACACAACTTGTTATGATGGTTCAGCATTTGTTGGGGAGAGTTAACCAACTAGATGCACCTGTGATCAAACCACTGAAAAGGAAATCCAAGCCCAAATCTAAGAATTCCATTTCAGCACCATCTCCACCTTCATCAGCTGTTAATCATGAGAAACAAGTTATGGTTAAATCTGTTGATGAAAACAGACCCAAAACCAAAAAGGTTTGGGTCTCTAAAGCTAACTAGTTTCTTATGATAAATGCAGGGTTCTTCAGCATGCCAAAGAAGCATCTGGTATGTAGACAGTGGAGGATCTATGCATATGACTGGGAGCAGTTCTCTTCTTAATGACTACTCTCAAGGAAAGAAGGGATTTGTCTCATTTGGAAATGATGCTAAGGGTTACATCATCGGGAAAGGATTTGTGTCAAATGGAGAAATCAGATTTGATGATGTTAACCATGTGGAGAATCTCAAGTATAATCTACTGAGTGTCAGTCAGATGTGTGATAAAGGGCATGTTGCACTTTTCACAAGCCAGAACTGCCGGATTCTGTCTTCCAAAGTTCTGAGGCTGATTGACAAGGTATTGGATGAACATACTCTCCTGAAGGCCAACAGGATAGGAAGAGTATATGCCTTGGATTTGTCAAGAAGATTGTGTTAAAAGGTCATCCTTGCCTGTTCTCCAAGGCCTCTCCTCAGGAATCTAAACTGTGGCATAGAAGGCTGGGTCATGTTAATCTCAAAAACATGAATCAGCTGATCCACAATAGTTTAGTAAGAGGTCTACCAATAAAGGAGTTCCTCTGTGATGAAACCTGCACTGCTTGTTTAAAGGGAAACAACACAAAGTCTCATTCCCTCCTATAGAAGAACCAAAGTCCACTGCCTGCTTGCAATTACTGCACATGGATCTCTTTGGTCCTGTGAGAGTAATGAGCATGGCAAAGAAGAAATACTGTCTGGTAATTGTGGATGATTACTCCAGATTTGTATGGACCTTCTTCTTGCATTCAAAGGATGAGGCTGCTCAGACAATTATTAACTTTGTGTTGTATGTTGAGAAGCAGTATTCCCTATCAGTCAAGTGTATAAGAAGTGATAATGGAACTGAATTTAGAAACCATACACTTGATGATTTCTACCTTTCAAAAGGAATCAAGAGGCAGTATAGCATCCCAAGGACTCCAGAACAAAATGGAGTAGTGGAGAGAAAGAACAGGACCCTAATTGAAGCTGCAAGGTCCATGTTGGCTGACTCTGGTTTGCCACTGACCTTTTGGGCTGAAGCTGTCAACACAGCATGCTATGTGCAAAATAGAGCTTTAGTGAATCAGAGGTTGATGAAGACTCCTTATGAAGTTCTACATCATTTGGCTCCTCTAATTTCATTCTTCAGAGCATTTGGGTGTCCTTGTTACATTCTCAACACAAAGGATCAACTCCAAAAGTTTGATTCTAAGGTGGATGCAGGGTATTTTGTTGGGTACTCATCCACTTGCAAGGCTTACAGAGTGTTCAACTGTAGAACAAAGATGGTTGAAGAAACCTTGCATGTGAAGTTCAATGAATCTCCTAAGGACAAAATCCCACAAAACCCTGTGGAGTTGTTTGATCTGGACATACTGCAATATGTTCCTTATCAGCCTCCAGCTGTTGCAGATCATGTGAATTCATCACCTTCTGCAGCTAGTCATCCATCTGGTGGTACTGATGTTCATGATGATCCCAGTACTCACCTATTCAAGTTTAGTGATCAACTGCCTGAGTCTACTCAACTTGATGTTCCTGTAGCTTCAGTAGCACCATCCACAACAAATGCTGATGAGATTTCTGAATCCTCTACTTCATTTGACCTGCCATCTAACACTTGGTTTCAAGAATCTGGATCAACATCTGTTGCTGCTGAGCGTGCTACAAACACTTGCACAGATCTCATAGTGTATCAAGAGCTGAAGAATCACCCAACGTCTCAAATCATTGGTGATATCAATGCTGGTGTCTCAACTAGAAGTCAATTGTCCAACTTCTGCTTCTATGCTCTTTTCATCAGTCAGCAAGAGCCAAAGAACTATCATATTGCATTAAGAGACAATGGATGGGTTGATGCCATGCAGCTTGAGCTTCTTCAGTTCAAAAAGCAGCAAGTGTGGGAACTGGTTCCTCTACCCCCAGGTAAGTGTGCAATAGGCACTAAATGGGTGTTTAGGAATAAAACAGATGAAAATGGGCAAATTGTCAAGAACAAGGCCAGACTGGTTGTCCAGGGGTTTTCACAAGAAGAAGGTATTGATTATGATGAAACCTTTGCCCCTGTAGCCAGACTGGAGGCAATTAGATTGTTCTTAGCCTATGCTGCATTCCACAATCTTAAAGTTTTTCAAATGGATGTCAAAAGTGCATTTTTATATGGTAAAATAAAAGAAGAGGTTTATGTGTGTCAACCACCAGGTTTTGAGGATAATAAACATCCTGATTGGGTGTATAAACTTGATAAGGCTCTTTATGGGTTGAAACAAGCTCCTAGAGCCTGGTATGAAACACTGTCAAATTTTCTTCTTCAGAATAATTTCACTAGAGGCTCCATAGATAAAACTTTGTTCATTAAGAAAGTGGGTCAGCATAAGCTCCTTGTTCAAATTTATGTTGATGATATTATTTTTGCTTCCTCTGATCCACAGTTGTGTGATGCATTTACAAAGTTGATGCAACAAAAATTCGAAATGAGTGCCATGGGAGAATTACAGTTCTTTCTAGGTTTGCAAATCAAACAAAAGGCTGATGGAACTTTCATTCATCAGTCAAAATACACAAAAAGTCTTTTGGCAAAGTTTGATTTACAACACTGTAAGCCCTGTTCTACTCCCATGTGCAGCACCACACAACTGGATGCAGATCAGAAAGGTAAAGCTGTTGATGAAACACTTTACAGATGTATGATTGGGTCCTTGATGTACTTAACAGCTTCTAGACCAGATATTATGTTTGCAACTTGTGTTTGTGCTAGATTTCAGGCTGCTCCTAAAGAGTCTCATTTGATTGCAGTCAAGAGGATCTTTAGATATCTGCAAGGTACTCAATCTCTAGGTCTTTGGTATTCCACTGGGCACTCTTGCAAATTAGTTGCTTTTTCTGATAGTGACTATGCAGGGTGTAAATTAACTAGAAAATCAACTTCTGGTGGATGTCAATTCCTAGGCAACTGTTTGGTTTCTTGGCAGAGTAAGAAACAAACATCTGTTGCTACATCCACTGCTGAAGCCGAGTACATTGCTGCTGCAAGTTGTACATCTCAGGTACTCTGGCTTCAGAATCAATTACTGGATTATGGCATTACAGAGACTAAGACTCCATTACTAATGGATAGTGCTTCAGCTCTTTGTATTGTCAAGAATCCAGTCCAGCACTCTAGGACCAAACATATTGAGATCAGACACCATTTTATTAGGGATTGTTTTGAAAAAGGTCTGATTGATCCAAAGTTTGTTCCTAGTGCTGATGAGCTTGCAGACATATTTACTAAGCCTTTGGACAGTTCAACTTTCCAAAACCTAGTGTTAAGGCTTGGTATGCTGCAGCTAGAATAAGTGACAACTACTGATGATCTCAGTCAACAAGTACTGATGAGCATTCGTATACTACTGTCACAAATAAGTACTGAGTTTTTTATCCTCAGTAGTTTTCATAACTACTGAAGACTAAATTACTTAAAAGTACTGAAGTACTCATCTGTTGAAAAGAACTGATGTGGTTACAACTACTGCTGTAGTTACAACTGCTGATGTCAGAATAACAGATAAGTACTGATGACCTATGAAACATCTGAAACTCAAAGTCTGATGAAGTGTTGAGGTCAGAATGAAACAGCTGATGAGCTAAGAATTGACGACAACAGCTGATGAGAAATTTTTCTCTTCAGTTGTTTCTACAACTGCTGCTTCACTTCAAACAACTGAAGCCAAAACCATGTCTTCAGTAGTTTCACAACTACTGATGACTAACACCAAGTCTTCAGTTGTTACAACACCTGAAGCCAAAA
This sequence comes from Flaveria sonorensis, assembly GCA_025506505.1. NCBI lineage: Eukaryota > Viridiplantae > Streptophyta > Magnoliopsida > Asterales > Asteraceae > Flaveria > Flaveria sonorensis. Next base: position 47,986,627 of record CM046436.1, read on the forward strand.
CCATGTCTTCAGTAGTTTCACAACTACTGATGACTAAACCAAGTCTTCAGTTGTTACAACTTCTGAAAGTTAAAACCAGGTCTTCAGTTGTTTTCAAACAACTGATGACAGCACCAACACTTTCAGTCGTTTTATATCAGCTTTTTCTTACCCTATAAATACCTAAACCTACTTTCAGACGTTTCATTAGCCGTTTTCCGTCCTTCACTCTCTCAACAATGGCGACCATGAAACTCAAACCCAGACACAACTGTGTTGCCTACCTCTCGAAATCGGCCTTCTGGAACAAATTTGATAACGCCATCGATCTTATGGTAGATTCCCAGTACCGAACCGCGTTTCTTCTGAATCCTACCATATACCCCGATTCCCTAAGCCAGTTCTGGACCAACGTCTCTGTGCAAACTAGTGAGAATGATAGCCAAATCACTCTCCAGTCGTTGGTCAACCAGAAACAGGTGGTCATCACTCCGGACATCATTCGACAAACCCTAGATCTACATGATGCCACCTGTGTCACAGAATACCCGAAAGGCACAACCGATATGTCTTTCATCAACAACGGGTATGAAGGAGACTTAAGTGCTACCACCATTCTGAAGAAGCACTTCCATGATGCTGAACGTCTTATATTCCACATGGTGAATGTCTGCCTTGCACCAAAAACCTCCTCATGGGATCAAATGTCTTCCCGATGGCAACAGGTATTATACTCTATCTTTGAACGACAAACTTTAAATTTTTCTGAGATAGTGTTTATGGAACTAAAGGATCTGGCCTTGAAACCTGTGGCAAACAGATGGATATTATATCCCAGGTTTCTCATGGCCATAATTTTAACACAGCTAAAATCAGACGGCCTTGTTGGCCTTGGAGTCCCTGCTCCGGCTGTATTGCCTGAAGTATACTCCAGGCACAACTCTGACCCTACATTGAAAGGGGCTGCCCGGCTGCTAAAACCCAAGCAGCGGGAACCCACAGCCTCCACTTCCAGATCCAAAGTCCCCACCAAACCCAAAACCAAAAAGCCCAAAAAGGCTACTAAGGGAGATGAGTCCCCTGAGGATGCCCCTGTAACACCAATACAGGAAACACTTACTGGTTCTAACCCCCCAGTAGTGTACAAGACTCTACCAACCCTAGCCGCTCAGGCATCCTCTCAACAGGATCCTGATGCAACCAAAATTGGGGATACCACAATGCTGGAACCTATCTCAATTGAGAAGGTTACCATTGAAGAGCACCAGTCACCCCGGGTGCAATCTGCTTCAAACCTATCTCCAAATGCAACCGCCCCTCAAAGCCCAACATTTATTGTTGCACAAGTGTTGAGTCAGCTGCATTCCTCTCCTCCTCCCCAGACACCAATTACAATGGGGAGAACCTCCACAGCTGAGGAAGAGGACCAAAATGCTGCTGATAACCCACAGCACAGGGGTTATAATGTTCAATCTCCCCGTGTAGAGGAGGAGGTTAGAACATCTGGTGAGGCTGCCACTTCTACTGATTCAGCAAATGAACAGGATGAAGTTGGTAACATCTCTAAGACCTCACCAGAGGCAACTGCCGATGAAGGACTCAGTCCTGAGGCAGGAAGTCCCCAGAACCAAGAACAAGGGGCACATGCTACAACTGATCTACACTCAGGGCATGTACATCCTGATTCAATCAGGAGGTCAGATGATTCAGCAAAGACTGATGATGACCTGGGCTTTTTCTTTGATGTTTTAGCCCATAACACAATCCTTGAGGCTGAGGTGAGCAGACTCAAAGAACTGCTTGCCAAAATGTCTCAGGATCAAAGTCCATCTGCCCCAATAAACCCACAGATGGCACCTTCATCTGAAGGTTTACCAAACACTCAGCCACTACACTCAACTGAGCCACCAGCCACTGTTTTTGGCACCACCTCTCAGGGACAGAACCCCTCTGAGTAGATGGTTGCTACCTTTCAAAATTCCTTATCTCTCATCACTCCCATCATCAATGAGATTGTGCATAAAGCCATTGATGAGAGGATTTCCTCAAATCTACAAACACTTGTTGATGATGCTGTGCAAAGGAAGCTTTCTGCCATTCCAACCCCTGAACCCAATGCACCCAAAAAGGGGGAGTCTAAGGCAGTGAAAGAACGAAAAAGAAAGAGAGTGGAAAATGAAAAACAAGAGAAAGAAAAGGAAAAACAGCTGATCACATACAAAAGAAAGAAAAGTGCTGAAACTCAAAAGCCTGATGAAGAGAAATCATTGGAAGATCTGATTAAAGAAGCTGATAAAGCTCACAGCAGATCAATGGACAGAATAATAGATCAACTCTTCAGACAGGGCTTTGATACAGCCACATTAGACACTGAGATCAGAAAGCTGGAGATTGAAGAGATACAAGAAAGATGGGCCAGTTATAGTGTGATGGAAAGGGAGAGGTTGGAAATAATGATCAGGTTTACTGCAAAATACTTGGGAAGATCATTAATTGAGATTAAATCATGGACCAGAGACAGTATTCTGGCAATAACCACCAGAATCTGTACTTCTGAAGCATTCAACAAGGGGTTAATTATCGAAGCACTAGATGAAGCAGGTGCTGGGAAGAGAACTGATATGGCCAAGCTTTCCAAAGCCAAACTCACCATAAAAATGCTAGATCAGCCTTCCCAAACTCCCTCTCAAAAACAACCAACCCCACAACTCTCCAAATCAACTCAACCCTCAAAACCAACTCCCTTACCCCAAAAACCACCTCAAACCACATCCAGTGATGCACCCAGAAGGAGGAGAAGGGTGTTGAGGATGGTAGAAGATGAAGAAGAAGATGATGAAGAAGATAGTCTGCCAATCTCTGCTGTTCTGAAATTACCTGAGCCCAGAAGTCAACAAATGATCACACCAGACTTTCAGAGGCAAATGGTGAAAGTTAAGATTGAAGAAGAAGAACAGCAGAAACAGCACGATGAGCAACTTTTGAAGATGATTGACAAAGAGTTTCCTCAGTCATCATCTATACAAGCCATGAAGAAACATGCTCAAAGGCTGTATGCTCTCAGGTATACCTTTCAATATCAAAAGGAGAGAGTAAGGATTTGGCCAGACCCCAGGGTTAGTTCTAGAATTCATAAGAAATCCATACCAAGTAGATACAATGGCCAAGTGAGAAAGCCATAGATGCTGCTATTATGTTGGCCATTGTAGTCTCACCCTGGGAAATACTTGAAGACTTCAAGAGAGCCTACAAGTCAAAGATGACCCCTCAAACTCTAATAGAGAACAAAATGGTCAAGAAGGGGTTGTTATACAAGAGGCTTGAAGAGATCAAGAAAAATGAACTCCAGTTGTTATTAGAAGGGACTCACCCAGATGAATTTGCTTACAGAGAGATAACAACTGTTGAGTTGAAAAATGGAAAGACGATAAAGTACTTATCAGAGTACTATGGCCCTGAGTTCTTCTTCGAAGGAGAAGCAGAAGAACTCACTAAGGAGGAACAAGTTGTTCTCCTTGAGGCCTACGTCAGAGAGTCTTATAGACTCATCAATGGAAGTAGGCTTCATGGTTGGGATAACGGCTCTGTGTCCAGTTCCCCAAGACAGAGTTCCCTTCCATCCTTTGACATTCACATCTACTGAAACCTGTTCCCTGGCCTGTGCTTATCTGATATCTCTAAAGCTGATCAAGAGAGTGTCTGCCAAGAATAAGTGGGACCTCAATAAGCTTAAAGGTTTTGGCTGCATTGGTTCAGGGGGAGTTTGTTGGACCAAAAGAACCAATGAGCCTGATCAAAAAACCTTTAAGTCCCACAGACATTACAACAACTGAAGTAGTCTGCAACAGCTGAAGACATCAGCTGATAACAAGGTCTGAAGACAAAGTCTGAAGTGAAAGAGCTGAAGATAAAGTCTGAAGTGAAAGAGCTGAAGACAAAGTCTGAAGACAAGAGCTGAAGACAAAGTCTGAAGCTAAAGAGCTGAAGACAAAGTCTGAAGTGAAAGAGCTGAAGACAAAGACTGAAGACCAAGTTTCAGATGATTGTCACAACAGCTGAAGAAGACCTCTTCAGTAGTTGTGATGGTTTCCTTTCAGTAGTTGTATTTTCTATTCTGTACTTGTAGTTTCAGTAGTTTTATGTTTCTTCGTGTACTTAGAATACTCTGAGATGTTCTCAGTTGTGAACATTCTCAGTAGTTTGCTTACGTTCAGTAGTTTGTAATAATTCTGTTAGATGTCACTATCAAGTGACATCAGCAGACATCACATTCCTTTATATAAGGAATGCTGACCTAATTGTAATCGGTGCAGCTTAGGAAAACCTAGCAGCCACCATACCGAAGCATGTGTGCATGAATGTTATTATCCCAATGCAGAAAACCCTATTTCTATATAACCGTGTACTGTTCCATTGAATATTTATTGTGTTCTTGCTATATTTGCTTAATTCTTGCTCTAATTCCGCTGTGATTCAACTCTAATTGATCAAACTTAGATCACTGATCCTAACAAGGTTCTTTATCTTTCTTTCTTTCATTATCTTTTTCTTTCTTTAACTAGGATGGCACAAAGCAAGAGCCTACATTATTGGTTGGCTACAGATGCCGAACCCTTGTCGGCAAAGATTTATCATGGTAGCTAACCCATCGATAGTTGACCCACACTTCTAGGCACGAAGCCTGCTCATGAATACGGGTCCCATTGATTTATTGGTCAATCCCCAGGATTAGACCCAGATGTGCATCCTGAATCAGCCACACATCAGTTGAGCTAACGACAACAAGGTCTTGCACCTCATTCCATTGTGCTTGCAAGGCTTTCCATTTACTATAAGGGCCCGAGGGGTAACATTCATTAAGTTCCACTGTCTTCTTTTATTTCTTTGTGTCCACTTAGTTATGAATAATAATTTTAAAATATCATCGCCTTATAGTTACATAATATGAAACATAATAAACATTATCCATAACAGCAGGCCATAAGAAAAGAATCAAACATTAAAAACATTAAACAAGCCTAATCTTTCCTTATACATAAGTACTTAACACTTAAATTCTATTCCTAAAATTTTAGAATAATTCTAAGTGTCCATAGCGCATGAGTAAGTCATACATCAGATGGCTTAAATGCTAAGTGTCCACAGCGGACAGCTAAGGTCCACAGCAGACGACCAAATCCATAGCGGACGGCTAAGGGTCCACAGCGCATGAATAAGACACTAAGTGTGTTCGCAGCGGACAACTAAAGGTTCACAGTGGACAGCTAAAGGTTTACAACAGACATGAATGCATACTTAAAGGTCTACAGTAGACATGTATTGTCCACAGCAGATGACTTAAAACATTCTAACTGTCCACAGTGGACAGCCATAGTCCACAGCGGACAGTCTAAAGTACTTAAGGGTACATAGCGGACGTGTTAAGAACTTAAGTGTCTACAGCGGACGTGCATGAATTCCTGAAGTGTCCACAACGGACAAACAATGTCCACAGCGGATGGTCTAGATCACAAGTATCCACAGATGACACTTAGTATCCACAGCGGACACTTAGTATCCACAACAGAGGGCATGCATAGTTCTCTAAGTGTCCAAAGCAGACATACAAAGCCCACAATAGACAGCTTGGGAAGAGTATCCAATGAAATGTCCATCATCTGCTTTCTCACCGAATTTGGCTATATGATCTTTAGTATTCAAGATGGTAAATGGACATCCAAATGACCTGAGAAAACCAATGAAAGGTCACCTTTTGTGCCACAGTCATAAGGAGTCTTACCATGAGTTTTGACTACTAAAACTCTATTTTGCACATAGCAGGTAGTGTTGACTGCCTCTGACCAGAAGATGATGGGCTGTTTATAGTCAGAGAGCATGGTTCTTAAAACCTCAATATGTGTCCTATTTCTCCTTTTAGCAACACCATTTTGTTAAGGAGTTCTAGGAGCACTATATTCTCTTGAGATACCCTTTTCATTACAAAATGTATCAAGGATTTGGTTCTTGAATTTAGTTCTTTGATCACATCTTATAATCTTGACCTTGTAATCATATTGATTCTCAATTTTTAGAATGAAAGATCTCAAGATTTCATGGTCTCATCATTACTTCTAAGAAAGAAGACCCAAGTATATCTTATGAAGTCATCTGTGATCACAAGGCCATATGAAGTTCTTCCTAAACTCATTACACTAGTGGGGCCAAAGAGATCCATATGTAATTAGTGTAGGGGAGTAGTGATGGATTTCATTTCCTTTGTCTTGTGAGACACTTTGTGTTGCTTTCCTTTTAGACATGCAACATAATGGTTATCACTTTTAAACACTTTCTTTGGTATTACAGTTGCCAAATAATCTTTAATTAATTTTTTCATATTTTTAAAGTTTACATGGCACATTCTTTTATGCCAAAGGAAAGACTCATCACTTATGGCTTTAGACAGAAAGCAAGAAACTTCTCCGAGAGAGATGTTTCCTACAGGTCCATCTTGTACATGTTCCCTTTTCTAGGGTCTCTGAGTAGGATATGCTCTTGAGAAATGATCACCTTGGGCTTGAGAACAGTGCACCGTTATGTCTCTGGTCACAAATTAAGATAACTCAAGAGATTATACCCAACCACTTTGACAAAGTTTACCTTATCAATGCTGAGCTTACCATTTATGACTCTGCCCTTCCAGTAATATAACCACCCAATTCACCTCCAAAATCAGTTTTCCCTCCATCAATTTTCTCAAAGTTCTGAAGCAAAGAGCCATTGCCTATCATGTTCCTTGAATAACCACTATCAATGATCCATACAATTCTCTAGGTCTTTAGCTATTCCTACACATGAAAAAGAGATGGTTACTTCATTTAGAAACCCAAGCGTTGCTGGTCTTGGGCTCATCAAGATGAACTAAGGATAGTTCAATAGTTATTGATCCTATATGCAACCTTTGAGGATCCTTGGTTGTTGTTGATGAAGAAACTTCAGTCATATGGATTTCCTTCATATTTCACACCATCTTTGGAATATTAGACTTGGCCTTCAAAACTTTGGAACTTTTTATGACTTCGAATGTTTTGGAGAATAAACCTTCGAAAGCTTTTGCATCCACTGCAGTAGACTTCAGTGCTTCGGAAGCATTTCTTTCTTCTGAGACCAAACTTTCTTCCAAAGAAAGTTTACCACCTATCTTCTTTTTGTTCACCTTGGAGCTTCCAAAGGAAAGTGATTTTCCTTTTGAAGCTATTTTCTTCTTCCTCTCAGAAGTCTTCTTCTTGTTCATGTGAATGGTACTCTTAGGATTGTAGATTCAATCCATAGCATAATAAGTTGTACCACCACACATGATCCATTCCACGGGCATACTTCTAAGGGTCTTCTTTTGAGGAGAAGGTTGATATTGATCTCTTTTCAGCTCCTTCTTCACCTTCTTAGATGATGTAGCAGGCTTCTAGGGGTGAAGCTTGCTCTTGGAGTTGGATGGTTCAGGCAATGCAGCAATGGTGCACACTTGTTCAACCTTCTTCTCTTGACCAGGATAGTTTGAACTTGAACTAGGACTCCTGGTACTAGAGTCCTTAGTTAAGTCTTCAGTCTTCACCACCCCAAACCCAGCAGAGATAAAGACTTACTTTTGCTTGGCCTTGATATCTTGGACTTTCTTTGATTTCTTTTAGCAGCCTTGATCAAACTCTTTCTAGCTGACTTGGCCATCCTTGGTTCCTTCTTTTCTCTAGGAGTATAGTGACCCTTCTTAGGATAAACCTCTTCACTCACTTCTAGTTCATCCTTGATTATATCCTTTTTATCTTTATCCTCTTGTTGGATAGGATCAATGAGAGGAAACTTATCTTTACTAGTTTCACACCTTTGAGATCTGACAGATAATAATATGTGTGGAGGAGCTATCTCACTTGTTCCCAGTCCCTGCCTATTCTAATAACAAATCTTTGCATGCAAGGATGAGGATATGATGTTCTTGAAGGTTTCCTATTCAAGAACACATTTTTCTTCCCTGGCTTTGCTTATCACAAGCTCAGGCTGGCATTTAGTTAACTTGGTAACAAGATCTTTTATCTGAGTCCTATAATTGTGTGCTCATGTTTAAGAGTACAAATTGTTTTCTCTAGATCCTCTAATTTAAGTTTATAGTCATTTTCTGCTCTTTTACAATCAAATTTTAAATAATCAAAGACTCGAGATCAAATCTCACTTCCAAGTTATAGGACCTATACATGTTTAGTACAAAGATGTTCCAATACATTGGCTTTATCATGGTCAGCCATCAGTGCTCGGTTTGGAGAGACATCCTCTACCTGAAAGCTCTAGTCAAAGCCTCCTTCTTCAACTGCAACTACAGCTTAATGCTTTGGTTGGCTTGGCTTCTCAATTCTAGGAGCTGCATCAGTGTAGTTTGGCCACCTTTGTCCTTGGTGCCTTACACTCCCTAGCAAAGTGGCCCATTTGGTTACAGTTGTAACACTTTACTTTTCATTTATCCAGCCTAAACTTTCCACTGGTTATATTGTTGGGAAACTTTCTTCTTGTTCTTTTGAAGAACTTCTTTGTTCCGTGAGTGAGAAGAGCCATCTATTGGACTATCGCCATATACTCTATGTCATTTGGATTGATGCAGTCCAAGTCTTCAAGAGTGAAGAGAAAGTTGTCACAACTTTCATCTAAAGACACAAAGGCTTGAGAAGAGCTTGGTTCTTGGAATGGGCTTCCTTGAATGTAGCTCGCCCTTGGTGTCTCCAGGAAGGTGACGAAAGGATCCATTTGTGAGTTGTCAGGGTAGCAGATGAGATGATGATATGGTTTTCTATTATCCCTTTAAACCACATGAAGGGCGGAACTCTGTTGATTGTTAGATGAGTTGGGGGATGGATTTTTCATGTTCATCTCCATCTGGTAACCGCTCAGGATACCATACAACTCAGTGAGAGTAAGAGTAGAGAGGTTTTTAGTTTTCTTCATGGCCACACAATAGTGTGTCCATTGTCTGGGAAGAGAGAACATGAACTTTCTTACAATGTCCATATTCTTAAGTTTGTAGGATCGGTGTTTGTCTCATAACACCAGATAATCACACAAACTCACTTAATGTCACTCGGGTTGATAAAGCAGAATCTTAACCAAGTTCATAAGTAATAGAATAACTTCAAACAGAAAACACAAAAGCACATGAGTGGTTTTCAAGATACTTGTATATATTACTTCTCAACTCAATTTTACAAGACTCTTACAAACATGGTTACTAAGTTACATAGAGAAACTATATATACTACTATCTACAGCCAGTTATACTTGGAATAATAAATTCTTCCAAGGCCATTTATACTTTGGACTATCAGACAGACCTTACTTATGTCCACTGGTTCATAGTTAGTTCTTCCAAAGCTAAATGGCTTTGGAAGAATAAATTCTTCCGATGCTATTTATACTTCAGAAGAATCAACTTCTTTCGAATTTCTGCAAGTCTTCAGGACTTTATTCTTCGAAAGACTTTGTCTTTGGGTCTTCTAAGATGCATACTTTGGAAGAATAAGAACATAGTCTCTGAAGACTAAGTTCTTCCTTCGGAATTTCTTCACACTTGAGCGTCGGAAGATCTTTGACTTAGATTCGGAAGGGCAGCTTGTTCCTTCGGAAGACCATTTGTTTAGCATATTAAAATATATCTAAGTGTGGTTTTGGTTACACCAGCCTCATTAGATCCAACAGTACTCCCCCTAGGCTGATGGTACCAAAACCTCACTTGTTTCTTCTCCTCAAAGCCTTCAGCACCAGGGAAAGAAGGTATTTGTCTGTCTCTATTTTCCTTCCTGATGCAGTGGAGAGGATGTTATACAAGTCATCCGTGGATAGTAGATCCAGTCGGTCACTTTGGATGACATGTCTCCTCTGTTATGCCCCTCTAAAAAGAGTTAGTTAATGAGAACCATAGTCATATTCCCATCTGACTATTGGTTCTAAAGTTGGTCCCTCAACCATTTATAGGAATGTTTTTCCCTTGATGGTTGCTCTTTCCACTTCAGCATGTGCTTTTAGTTTCATTTCGTTGAAATGAATGCTACTCAGATGATTTCTTATATGAGTAGCAATCTAAGAGCTGGAGGGATTGGAGAATGGTCTCTCTACTAACTCAGCAAATCAAATCTACTTGAGTGTAGTAGAGCGGATGCGTCAAGTCTGGTTATTTGACCATTCTCCCTTTGCATTATGAAGCTTTGAGTAGATTCATCAAACCTCCAATGGACCATTGAGCTTCTGGGAGCGAAGGGGCTGGTTGGCAGCATGTTCCCTTTTCTGGTGTCCAGTGGAGTCACCAACCTTCTCCTTAACTTCTTCTCCTTTTCTACAAGAGTATCATAGTTGATGGCTAGAAGTTGGAGAGCTTGGTCCAATGTTCCCTTAGGCAGATCAAGGAATGCATCTCTTATGAGGGAACAGGAAGAGCCATCAATGTATTTTAGTTTAATTGATTCTTCCTCATAAGAGATGTTGCTCAAGGTTATGTAGTTGATGAGCTTCCTTTTGATCTCCTTAAATTCTTCTATGGACAGGGGCTTGGAAGGTTCAGAAGATGGTTTGGGTTGAGATTAGGTTCTGGGTTATGTTTTGGGTTTAAGGACAGGTGGAGGTGGAAGCTGTTTAGAGACAGGGGGTGAAGGTATGGGAATGGCTGATGGTGTGGGTTTGGGAGTTGAGGGTTCAGTGGTTGGTTCTATTTTGATGGGGAAGGGTGAAGATATGGGAAGTGGCTTTGTTGGATGTGTTTTGGGTTTGAGTGTTATCTTCTGAGAGCTTTGTTTCCAAGGTACCTCCTTCCTTCTTCCAAAGCGAATGTTAGCTTTTATGTCGTTGACATATCGCTATCGGGACTTTGCTGACATGGGGCCCACTTGCCTGCCAGTGAAGCCATGGGCTTTAACTTATCCATTCCTTATCACCCACCTTCTTAGCAGAAGCAAGTATAGCTTCTTTTTCTTTCTTCTTCTTCTCCCTTAGCCTTTCCCTTATAACTTTCTTTCTTTCTTTGTTGATCTCCTCAGTTCCTTTGTAGAAATGAAACACGATCATATCATAATCATGAGGGGCCAAATCCTCCTTTGTATAGCCTCTCTTGCAGAGAAAGGCTATCTTTTCCTTCCTATCCTCAGCCTTCGCTTCCTCTTCCCTTTTCTTTCTCTCCTCCTCTTTGGCTAACCTTGCTGCCTCTTCTCTTTCTTTCTGTAGCAAGGTTTCTTTCTCAACCCACAAGCTCATCAAGTGGGAAAAGAAGCATTTGTTCATCTTCTACTCCTAGGCTGATGAGCCTGTCAATGATCTCCACCCTCTTTTGATTATTAATACTTTTATGTGATGTTGTTGCTGCTTTGGTGCTTGCTGCAAGCAACTCCTCAGTATCAAATTTTCCTTTCTTTCTTAGCTTCTCCAACCTTTCCTCCTATAGAAGTTCTTTAGCAGTGAGCTTTCTCTTCCCTATAAGATCAGGGAAGATTCAGCCTTTGGAGATTCTAGTTTTGAGGATTCAGGTTGGGGTGGTGGAGATTGAGCTTGTGTTGACTTCAGAAGCTAGATCAAGAATAGCTTTTGTAACCAGCAGTTCATCAGACATAGAGGACAACTTTATAATTCCTTCTGCAACTTGGACTTCAACTTCGAAAGTAATTTCCAGAGCTTCAAAAGTGAATAGAAGTGCTTCTGAAGCTTGAGCTTCCACTTCAGAAGTTGTTCTCACAGCCTCGAAAGTAATAGGAACTGCACTATCAGTCCCTCTTGAGTCAGTTGCTAGGCCATCAGTCTATGTATCCCCTTTGAAGTCAATCTTGGGTTCAACAGAGACTTTAGGTTTACCAACTTCATCCTCAGAAGTAAATGATACAGACAACCTTTGAAGCTCTTCAGCCCCAAAGTAAGCAATGGCAAGATTAGGTGAGGGTTGTTCAAGTAAGGAACTTATCAGAAACTGGGTTAAAAATCTGTTAAGGCTGATAAGCATCCTTGGGTCCAATTGAACTAAAATGGGAGGTGGTTGAGGATAGATGGCTACAAGTCGTTGTTGTTTGGGGTAGAAAGAAGAAATGGCAGTATGGGGTTCCATTTGAGTTGATATCTCCTCATGAGTGTGAGCAGATATCTCTTCATCATGTTTTTGTTTTTGTAAATTCTCCCCCATTTTGGTAGCATCACCTTGAGAAGTAGATGAGCTAGAGGAAAAACTCAAAGAAAGTTGAGAATGTACATGCCTAACAAACTTCTCAATCTGTTTCTCAGCTAGTTGAGCCTTGAGATTTTCAATCTCAAGTTGCTGAGTGGCAGATCTATTTTCTAAAGTCTCAACCTTTGATTCAAGACTGGTGACTTTAGAAATTAGGTCTTTGATGGTGAGTTGCAGACTACCCTCATCTTCTTTTGATGAATCATCGGGAGATGGGATAACATACCTAGTATGTTCATCATCATCACCAGCTGTGGTTTCTTGGATATCCTTGCATACTGATGTCTCTCAGAGACATCAATGGGCAAGGTTGCCGTAGATACAGTCTGACTGATGTTACCACTGTCCTGAGAGGCTATTGAAACACTCTTAGTAGTGGCAGCTGTATCTATATGAGTCACCTCCACTCCGGTTGGACTCACCTCAGTTTTGTCTTACTGATGTGGGCTAGATATCAAAGGTTCCCTGGGACTCAGTTGATCTGGAGAGGGGTGAGGTAGATCAACATCATGGCCCTAATGAAACATGATATCCTCATCAGGTCGGGTCAAAAGGTCAAGAAAGGGTACAGAGGTTATATCTATTGACTCGGGATCTTGGTCAGCACCTAATGGCTTTTCTACAATAGCAGTTGAGCCAATGACGTGGATATCCCTTTTTGACTGCTCAGGAGAGTGTTGAGACTCACCTGAGGGCTTATGGCTTGGGTAATGGGCTCATCAGGTTGAGACTGAGGAGACTCAACACTGATATTAAGGTCAATTGTGGAGGATGGTCGGACCTCTGACTGAGTGGGAGCCCTGGATTCCACTCTAGCCTTTTTGGATTGAACATAGGGGAATTGACCAATCAAAGTAGATTGATTAAGGGTTCATTTGGGTCGTCTTTGGTATGTGATTCTGATTGGGTGTGAAGATGTGGATGGCAGTGTAGTGGTGGTTTCTAGTGGGGGTTCATCACCTGCTGGGCTTATAGGGATGTCACATGAGCCATTGGCTCAAGCATACCCGGAAGGAGATCGGTGAATCTTTCAGTAAAGTTGGTGGACACCTTCAAAGCCTTGAAGATGCCAGGCTTCATGTGAGGGACCAGTAAAACATGAGCAAATTGTAGTTTATCCTGGTCCAACTCACAAATGATAATGTGCTAAATGAACCGAGGATACATATAGAATGGATCCCTGGTGAGATTGCTACACAAATTATTTGGCACAAACCTTGAGTAGTTGAATCGGAGGCCTTTTACCAACCCATGGACTAGGTAGCCCAGATCATAGGGAATTTGATCCCATCCCCCTGATTTGTTGGATAGGCTGTGCAGGACAATGTGAAACAGGAACTTCCAGTTGTAGGAGAAGTTGAACTTGTAGACCGTATATCTGCCCACATCTCCTCCATATCCTATTTGAGTGTAGGTTTCCTCCAAATCAGACTTTGGGAATTTTGTGGAGGCGCCTTCATCATGGAGTTCCGATTGCTCCCTGATGGTTGTTTCACTGATGATGATCTCCTGTCCGCAAACCCTTGATCTGATGACCCTTTCATCATTTATCGTTTCGCTTCGACCATTGGCCCAGAATTTGGCCATGTGGTTTGAGTAGATGCTGGGGTTAACAGTAAGGGCAGTAAAGTATGTTGATTGTGAAAGAAATTGGACGATAGGGGCAAAATCGGCATCCCTTGAAGAGTCAAGGATGGCGACTTGGTTGTGTTGGGAGTTCAAAGCCATTATTTAGATGGAAACTATTTGATTGAACCGGGAAAATAGCAAAAGCAGGATGAAGAAGATAAATAGTGAAATCTTGGAGTTTCGATGAACGGTAAAGAAAAGTAAGAAAGAGAAACAACCAGAATTTTATATGGTGGAAAAAATCCACTGGATAAAGTGAAACGATATTTGAAAAGATGGTTTGAGGTCCAAGTGGATATAGGCAGCAAATGATATGATGAAAAAGATTTAAAATTCCAGCTAATTATTGTTTTTCTGACAATATCTCAACACTAAAACCGTGTGGGCCCAAAGATTTCCGTTGCACAGTAAAATTTCTTCTGAGAGTTTAAACTCTTCTGAAGACAAACGAGTTTGTTTTGCGAAGATTTTCTTCCGAACGCATTTTATTTCCGAAGGCAAACATTGGTTTACAACCACATTTGCTTCCGAGAACAATAAATGCTTCCGAGAATTAAAGTTAATAAGCTTTGGAAAACATTTTGACTGATAGGCAAAATTTCTTCTGAGGCAAAAAACTCTTAGGAAGAAAATGTTCTTGAAGGAATTTTACTCTTCGGAAGAGTTATGTAAAACTCTTCCGAGGGTAAAATTCTCTTCGGAAGATTTCTTACTTAGAAAATTTTTACAATTTTGTAAAACTTTCTAGCAACAGGGCTTAGATTGTATTTACACAACATAGACAAGACATGTTTTAAAAGGTTTTCAAAACAGAAAGACTAGTCAATGTTAATCATCCTAATAGCTATGATTAAATATTTTAATCTTTATTCATCAAAGGCTTTTGTGAACAAGTCAGCATATTATTCATTTGTATTGACTTTGACTAACTTGATTAGATTTTTCTCATGAATATCTCAAATGAAATGATACCTGATGTCAATATGCTTTGTCTTAGAGTGCTCGACTAGATTTTCTATGATAGAAATGGCACTCTTGTTGTCTATGTTGATAGGAGTCTCCATGAAGTTGAAACCATAACCCATCATCTGATTCTGAATCCATAGCAGTTGAGCACAGCACCTTGTAGCGGTGATATACTCAGCTTTAGCAGTTGATGTGGATACGCATGATTGCTTCTTACATTGCCAAGAGATAATCCTTCCACCATGAAATTGACATCCTCCCAATGTTGATTTCTTGTTGATAATGCAGCCACCATAATCACTGTCAGTGTAACCATAGAGGTTAAAATCCCTATTCTTAGGATATCAAAGACCTAATTTAAGAGCTCCTTTGAGGTATCTAAGAATTATTTTGGTAGCAATTAGGTCAGACACCTTTAGAGGAGCCTGATATCTTGCACAAATGCATGTTGCAAACATGATATCAGGTCTACTTATAGTGAGATAAATCAAAGATCCAATAATTTCCCTATACCGATGCTGATTAGTATCCTCCCCCTCGGAATCAGGACTAAGATTGTGATTTCTGGGTATAGGTGTCTTAGCTGGCTTACAATCTGTCATCTCAAATCTATCTAAGATATCTTTGACATACTTAGATTGATTGATGAAGAACCCTTCTTCCATCTGCTTCACCTGAATTCCTAGGAAGAAATCCATCTTTCCCATGGAACTCATTCCAAACTTCTTCCTCAGGATGCTTTCAAAGTCTTTGCACATTTGGTCATTTGAGGAACCAAATATAATGTCATCAACATAGACTTGTACAAGCATCGTATCCTTCCCAGACTTCCTTTTGAATAAGGTTTTTTCTATTCTGCCTCTAGTATAGCCATTCTTGAGAAGGAACTGAGACAATATGTCATACCACAACCTAGGTGCCTGCTGCAACCCATAAAGAGCTTTATCAAGTTTACACACACAGTTGGGATGTTATGGGTCTTCAAATCTGGGTGGCTGGCACATATAGACATCTCTATTGATATCCCCATACAGAAATGCATATTTCACATCAAGTTGATAAACTGTGAAGTTCTTGTATGCAGTAAAAGCAGAAAGATTCGCACAGACTTAAGTCTTACAACAGGTGCAAAGACATCTGTGTAATCTATACCTTCCTCCTATGTGTATCCTTGAACAACAAGCCTAGATTTTTTCTTGATGAGCAAACCTCTATCATCTCTTTTGTTTCTGTATACCCACTTTGTGCGAATAGGAACCTGACCAGGTGGCAATGGACATAAGCTCCATACTTTTTTCCTCTTGAATTGAAGTAACTCCTCTTGCATTGCTTCTATCCAATTATTGTCTTTGAGGGCTTCTTCTACCTTTTTTTTGGTTCCATTTGAGAGAGAAAGCATGAGTACAATCAGACATTCCTATTATGGGTCTGACTTCTTGTTTTCACACCTTCTGAGACATCCCCAATGATGTTCTTAGCTGGATGAGTGTTGTGTATCCTGAGCCTAGGAATCACATCTAGTTGCATAGATATATCTAAGTTTGAAAAGTTTTGCTTAGGATTTTGAACACCATCACCAGTTGATGTCTCATTCATTCAATGAGGACTGATTCAATGAATGTATGATAGCATTGATGGTATTTTGCTAAGAAGTAGCATCAACAGTTGCATGTTCCTCCTGATCACTATCTTCATCAGTTTGGTGTTGAATACTTGAGTTGTCAGCTGTTGACTTATGAAGCTCAGTTGGCTGACAACTTGATAAAGCTCCATTGTTTCCTGAGATATTCAAGCTTTCAGGATTTTCAGTTGAAGGAGCTTGAACTTTATCTCTTCTTGGAGAAATTGGAATATGTCTTGGTAACTCAAACATTTGATCTTCTCGTAGGGGTCACCTTGAATTCCTGTTCTAACTAAAACACTCTCACAAGATGGTTTAGAATAGTTTGGTAATAATTCTAAATTGAAGATGTATTCAGGACCATTTCCCTTAACACAAGGTGCGTGCTCATTGACAACAATGTTTGATGATTCCTCAAATTATTGATTTCTGATATTATACACTCTATATGCAATAGAGGTTGAGGAATATCCAACAAAGATAGCATCATCAGACTTTTCAGCAAATTTTTCTAAATTGTCTTTTGTGTTAAGGATGGTACATCTACTGCCAAAGGACCTAAGAAAGCCAATGAACGGTGGCCTCTTGTTCCATAGCTCATAAGGTGTTTTTCCATGTGGCTAACTATAAGAACCCTATTCTACACATAACATGCAGTGCTGACTGCTTCTGCCCAAAAGGTTAAGGGCAGTTTTGAGTTGGCTAACATAGTTCTATTAGCCTTAATTAGTGTCCTGTTTCTCATCTCAGCAATACCATTCTAGAGGTAACCTCTTTGGATTTATATGAAACTTATTTGGATTTATATGAAACTTTATGTTGCTTCCCTTTTAGGCAGGCAAACCAGTTGTCTTTACAGATGAATTCCTTTTTAGGCACACCATATACCAAATTATTTTTAACCAATTTATTCATGGTTTTAAAATTAACATGGCATATTCTTTTATCCCAAAGATTTGACTCATCACCATTTGCTTTGGAAAGAAAGCATGATACTTCACCCAATGGGGAAGCTTTTTTCATATCCAGCTTGTAAATATCCCCTCTCCTGGGAGATCTAAGAAGCACAAATTCCTAAGGAATTGTCATTCCGGGTTTGAAGATGATGCACTCATGTTTTGTGCAAAGCATTTGATGCTTTTGATCATAGAATTGAGAAACATTAAGGAGATTGTGTTCAAGCTGTTTGACAAAGTTTACTTTGTTAAATTTTAACTTACCATTGGATACACTACCTCTACCGGTTATGTATCCTCGAGCTTCACCTCTAAACTGAACAAGACCTCCATCAAAGTGTTCAAACTATTGTAGGAGAGATCTATTCCCTATCATGTACCTGGAGCATCCACTGTCTACAATCTAGATATTTTCATTTTTGTCATGTAGATGTCCCTGCACATAAGGTTAAATGGTTAGTTACTATTGGAAACCCAAGCCTCTTTGGTCTTGGGCTTTTCCAATTCAGATGATATAATTGAACCAAAATGTATGCATGGAGTTTCAATTATAGTTTATAAAGAAGAGGATTGGGCTGCAATATATTTTCAGATCTTGTATTCCATCCTATGGTTTGATCAAGCTTGATGATCCTGAAGAGGCTTGTGCAGCATAACTTGCTTCAGAGGCTTCTTTCTTCACGAAAGTAGTTGTCACCACCTTTTCTTCCAAAGCAGTCTTCTTTTTGGAAGGTTTCAAAGGATTCCTTTTGTTCCTTTGTTTTGCTTCCAAAGCTAGTTTGCTTTTGTAAGTACTTGCTTCCGAAGGCACTCTAGATTCAAGGGAAAACTTAGGAAGATTTTATTTTTTCTTTTTTTGTCTTCCGAAGTCAGTTTCCCTAAGGAAGAGTAAGCTTCTTCTGAAAGCAACTTGGCTTTGGAAACAAACTTTCCTTTTCTTAACACTTGGGCCATATGGTAAGGTCAAAATGTGAAACCCTACTTGACTCCTTCTTTCTTAACATTAGATGCATAATGTGTGCTTGCTGGATTGTAGTAACAATCTTTAGCCATGTGGTTTTGCAGGCCATAATTATGAATTCAATGCTAATTTTGATGGGGCAGGTTAATGGTTGCTTCTGGAGCTTCTTTTCTTCATTATCATCCTTCCCCTTCAATTTTTGATCCTTCTTCAGAACATAAATACTGGTACTACATTCCTTTCCTGAATTAGGATTTCAAACCACTTGAAATCCAGCTGATATGAATACATCCATTTGCTTTGGGTCTATCTTTAACTTTGACTCAGCAACCTTCTTGGTAGTTTTTCTTGCAGCCCTGATTTTGTTTCTACTAGCTTAGGTGGTTAAGGGTTGATCATTGGTTGTTGGCATGAGGTTTTCTATCTTATCCTTCCCTGTGGTGGTTTCCATTAATGCTGTGACATCTCGTGTTTCCAGGTTAATATCCGTACGTTGATAAAATGCGATAAAATAATTAAATGCATTATAAGCCTAATTTTCTGATAATTAAGGTCATTTAAGGTCTAGCAAATCCCCTTTGTGCATAAAATTTATAATTGGTAAATTTTGAGATTTATCGGGTCGCGTTGCGATAAAACTTTTAATGAGCGTTGGTGACAATCTGGTTAACTAAATCTGGTCAATATATGTTGATTTTTATAATTTAATGTATCTTAAGTGAAAATATTATTAGTCGTGAAAAATAATATTTATTATTATCAACCTTGATCGCGTAAGCCTTGATGCAACGCATAGTCCGTTGCATGCTGTGTAAAACCGTGTGTATTTTTATTCTTGACTTTTGGTTAATATTATTAAATGTTATGAACCCTTGGAAAGCCTCAAATTAATATTTTAATTTTATAGAAAATTTTCGCGTAAAGACCCGAACTTTTAAAATTTAAAAAAAAATTAACGAGACCGACACCCGCCTTACACCGGGTGGCATCTCACTGGGAGATCCACCAGCCAAATTATTAACTTTAACATATTATTAGCTCACAATAATCGCACTTAATCATTTATATATAAACACTACACTCCACCTTCTTCACACACTCAACCCCACCTTTCTCTTACTAAAACACCCTCCTCTCTCCCTCTCTCTACCCCTTGTCCGAACACCACCCAAACACCTTCACCACTTCCAAGTTTTGATCTTCCAAGCTTGTGTCAAGCATCAAAATCTGATTTCAAGGATCCCTTAGTGAGTTTGGTGTAAGAAATTGCATAAATCCAACTCCAAGGAGAAGAAATCATTCATATTTCTTAAGTTGTTCATCTTTGGTAAGATTTGTTTTCTTCAAAAACCTGTTGCAACATGACAAATGAATGATTGTTGCAAGTTTTCTTCACCAAAAACTAGATTTTCTTGAAATCCAAGGTTCCAACAATGGGTTTTAATGAAGAAAAAATGGGTTTTGAAAGAAGGTACATGTGTGTGTATAAACCGTGTGTGTGTGTGTTTGATGTTGATGATTATGGAATTTCCTATACATTTTGTTGATTTCTCTTGCATGCAAAATGATCAAACTTTGGTTTGTGTTTATGAACATCATAAGAACACCCATCTACAAAGGAGTTTATCAAAAAAAATAATGAAAATGGGTGATACATGAATGTATGTAGCATGATGTTCTTGAACTCATCTTGCTCTTCGACTTCATAAATGATTGAGATGATCCATGAATGATGGTGATCATGATCTGAAATCTTTTTGTTTTTAAAGTGCATTTTGTTGAAATGAAAACTAAGAACACAAAATAATGATTTGGATTATATATGTATGTATAAAATCCTGTATATGTATGTATGTATGGTTGATACTTTTGATCTTGATTTATTCTTGATTTACGAGTTTAGAGATGATTGAAATGATCCATGTATATGGTGATCATGATCCGGAAACTTTGAGATTTTTATTCACTTTTGATTTAAAAAAAAAATAAAAACAAGTTAGAAATAATAGTAATCATGTATAGATAGAACATGACCACTAGTAATGATATCATGAAATAAAATTGTCATCAAGACAAGGATCTTTGTAAAATTTGGAGAAATAAGTTTAAAACATGTTAAATAAAAGTTAAAAGTTATTAATCTTACTGAAAATAAAAGTTTTGATGATTGAATTTAATCTCGAAACGTTTTACGTTTAAAAACACGTTAAAAACGGTCTTTTCAAAAACAAGTGTTTTTGCAGAAGTTTGGTTTTGGACAGAAAATAATTTTGTCTTTAATTTAAAAACATATGTTTCCAGTATATAACAAATCCATAACAAGCATGGTCTTCGATGATGATTTTATACACGCGAAAAAGCCGAAACCCGATAAGTTCGGGTTAAAAATAATGGACTGTTTTATAACTGATTTTTAACAAAACATTTCAAAATATTTTTGGTATCAAAGAGTCACTTTAAAACATGTATAATAACAGTTTATGCGCGAAAAACCATGCGGTTTCGGGTTAAAAATCACCGCATACGGGGTGAAAATTTTGGTTAAATATAATATAACATATTTTTATAATAAAACTTGTATAAAAATAATTTCATACATGTTTTACTACTAGAAATTAATTATTTGTTAAAAAAATTAACCAATATTGATTTATGTCAAATAAAGTAATATTTATAAAAAGATAATAAATAAGAAATAGTTTTCTTAAGAAGAACAAGACTATGAATATATCTTACAATTAATATTAAATAAAATATTATCATCAATTAATATTTATTTATTTATTTATTTATTTGTTTGTTTAATACAAAACTTAGTAAATTTTATGTTTATGTTTTTATATGTTTTTATGTGTTTATTTTGAGTGTGTTATGTGGTTGTCATTTAAGGGTTAAATGGTATATTTAATAAATTAATATTTATCACTTATAATATAAATTATTATGCTAAACCGAAAGTCACCAATGGGTCTTTTAAAAAAATGGATTTTAAGACAAGTCTAGTAAGTTGGGTAAACAACTTACGTATTAGACTTATTACTCGACAATTAATAGATTATTTGTGTTTAGGGCATTAATTCGTCGTTTATTTCTCGGGCTCGATTTTTGCTAGACCATCTTCTTGTCACATTTTAAGGTGAGTTTTCACTGCTCCTATATTAAAATAACGTTTTATTTAACTATTTTGGGGGAAAACATGCTATAATGTTTTTATGTGTGATATGATTTGATTATGGAATAACTACGTGATCTTTATGATGTCCTTTGAGTTGTTTTATTATTTGTGCACGACTACAACCGCCACTCAGGATCTGTTGGACCGGTCTGGTACGGAGGGAACATATGTTGAAAGGATTTGGAGGGACTTTGTGTCTTAGTTTGATTATGGGGCTCTTGGTTGAGATCATAGTCAGTGGACCTAGCTAGTCCTTAATGATCCAGGGGTTGATTCTCGGATAATCATATCTTTTATAAAAGGAATTTTATGATAACCTTCTTATATAAACCTGTGAACTCACCAGCTTTTTGCTGATAAACTTTTGGGCATGTTTTTCAGGTGTTTAGGCATGCATTGGAATGAAAAGAGTTTTAATGGCAAACTTATCAAGTTTGGATACCATTTTTGGGACCCAATTTCTGCTGCCCAATAAAAACTCTTGATAATGTTTAAAAACTATATTATGTTATTACTATTTTAGTTTTCAAGTTAAGACTTCGTTTTAGGTCAATGTAATAACATTTTTAAATTAATATTTAACTTTGGTATCCATGATTTGTGTGCTTGATAATTGTTGGAAATAATCCAACTTCCGTTATCTCTGTCATACGCGTGCCATTCCGGTGTGCTTTTCGGGGTGTGAAAAAAGTTGGTATCAGAGCCAACGGTTATAGTGAACTAGAAAATATTTTTCAAAAATCTAGACTATAACCAAAAATGATTTTGTGTTAAAAGATTTTCATTCCCAAGTATTTGTCGTCGTGCATGCATTAAAACAGTGATTATTTTATATATGATTGTTCTTATAAGATAAGCATAGATGCCTTTAGATAGATATTTAGTATGGATATTCTTGTGTTATAGATGCCTTCTCGGACCCAGTTTATTCTGATCCATGACTCTGATAGTGATTACAAGGATCCTATGTTTTCTCTTCCCCCTATCACACCCTTGGAAATTTATCACTACCCGTTCGCACCTAGATGGGAGCCTAGTTTCGAGTACGGGAATGGCTGCATACGGGAATATGATGAGAAGAGTCCTCCTATTATTGGAGAGCCTAGTCAGGTAGCACCTACTAGTGATGAGCCTGTTCTTGACATTCCTTGTTCCTAAGGTTTTCTTTGTTTACCCGAGGAAGAAGAAGAGGGTGCCAAAGATAGTTGCTGATAAGACTACCAGTGGGATACCGGAGGAGACCGAGCCTAAAAGGGTTAAGGTACGAGACGGATAGTGGGATTGGTTATCTGGGTGTTTGTAGGAGTGGGCTGATAAGCATGGTGTTCCCTGTATATTTGAGGTTGGTGAGTCATCCTCAGCCCGTCGAGACTAACCATTGATTGTTGAGCCTGTTGATCGCACTTTAGTTACTCTGGCTACCAGATGCATTCACTATAAGCACCAGATTTCATCCTTACAGGGTAAGGTAGGAGTGACGAGCAAGATGTTGCAGACGATGGATGAAAGGATGATGACATTTGAGGAGGAGAAAGTGATTGAGAACGACACCCTGAACCAACTACATTTCAAGATTTGTGATTTGGAGTAGGGACTGGCAGAGAGAAAGAAGCTTGAGGTGGCAGAGTTGAAGGTGGAGACTGCAGAGGCTGGATTGGTAGCAGCACAGTAGTAGGTGACTTCTCTTAAGGAGCAAGTGGAGACGGCATTAGGGTTGGCGATGGTTTGTATGATGATGGCTTCGGTAGTGGTGCGTGCTGATGTGATGGCACGATTCTCTTATTAGATTTGTAGGATCTTTGTTATTGATGTTGGTGATACTATGACATCTATTTTGTGTTGTTTCTGGACATGTATTCCGTACTGATTCTCTCTCTCTCATTAAATCGATATGATGATTTTAATGAATGTTGTGATTATCAAAATGTTATGATTATATACCTATTATTATTATGCATTCTGATATTATTTCATGTATGTCCTTTATTCCCTTTTTTGATCCATAATAGAAGTAAATCAATTGCACCTAACACGCAAAATACCATTGGTGCTAGAGGTACTGGTTTACCTACATGTCAACTCTGCACTCAAGCAGCATGACGCAAATGCTGGGCGTGGTATAGGACGTGGCACCATGGGTGGTTCCAGTGGAGGCACTTCCATTGGAAATCCCTTTATGAATCAAGCTCGGGGTTGTACCTATAAGACATTCCAAGCTTGTAATCCATGAATCTTTACGGGAGCTGAAGGAACTCTTGACATTATCAGATGGATAGAGAAGATGGAATCCGTGATGGCAAGTAGCAACTATTTCGCTTATCAGCGAGTGAAGTTTGTCACATGTTCATTCCAAGATGAAGCTTTAAGCTGGTGGAATTTGCAAGTTCAGAACCTAGGAGAGAAAGCGGTGTTTGGTTTCTCTTGGAACCAATTGAAGGAGATGCTGCTTAAGGAGTACTGTCCTCGCAATGAGCTTTAAAATATCAAACCGAATTCTGAAATCTGACTATGGAAGGTGCGGAAGTTAGAATCTATACTTTCAGGTTCAATGATCTTGCAAGACTCGTACCCCGGATGGTGACCTTAGACTACGTCAGGATTAAGAGATATATTTAGGGATTGGCAACCTAGATCAGGGGCATGGTTACAGCATCAAACCCTACCATAATGCAGAGCGTAGTAGCGCTAGCTAATTAGTTGACTGATGATGCTATTCGAAGAGGTGTGCTGGTTAAGAAAGGAGATACTGGTAAGAAGCCAATGGAGAATGAAAGGAAGGTTGTGGAGTCTGATAAGAGGTCTATGGAGAGTAAGAGTAAGTGGACTGGGAATTTCAAGAATAGAGCTAGGAATCAAAAGAATCAAAGGGTTGGATCAGGAAAGATGTATGCTACTAACTTGCCGGAGACAAAGAGGTGAGCTGGTGTGCAGTCGAGGTGTAACACGTTTAATCTTCATCATGGTGGTAACTTCAGTGTGAATGTATGTTCCAGTTGTAACAAGTATGGGCATCAAGCTCAGACTTGTCGAGTAAGGTTGATTAAGAAGCCCGAGAGAACCGGGAGAAGATGTTTTGAATATGGAGCTAAAGGTCATTTACAAAAGGGATTTCCCCAAGCTGTAAGGATCAAGTGCAAGGGGTCGGGCATTTGAGATGAATTCTAAGGAGGCTAGACAAGAACCATCCGTCATCACTGGTATGTTCCTTGTCAACAATCATTTCGCATCTATATTATTTGATACTGGAGCTGATATGAGTTTTGTGTCAAAGAACCTTGAACCATTGCTTGGCCTTAGATCTTGTAAATAGATAAGAAATACATTGTCAAGCAAGCCAAGGAAAGATAATTGAGACACGTGATGTAGTTAGAGGGTGCACTATGCAATTAGAGGGTCATTCCTTTAGCATCGACCTCCTACCTGTTGTGCTTGGTAGTTTTGATATCGTTGTGGGCATGGATTGGCTGTCAAAGCATCATGCTGAAGTGGTGTGCTACGAGAAGATTATTCATCTCCCTCTTCCGAGCGGTGGAGCTTTGACTATCCAAGGTGGAAAAGGGAAACCTACCCTGAAGATTGTCAATGTAATGAAGGCTTGCAAGTATTTACGTGAAGGGTATCTGGCATTTCTTGCCAAGGCAGTGGATACTAAGAATGAGAAGCGAAAGCTTGAGGATATACCGATAGTACGAGACTATCAAGATGTTTTCCCTGATGATCTGCCTGGATTACCCCCGTCTAGACAAGTTGAATTCAAAATTGATTTGGTACCAGGGGCTGCTCCTATTGCCCGATCACTGTATCGATTAGCACCTTCGAAGATGCAAGAATTGTCCAAGCAATTAGAAGAATTGTTGGATAAGGGATTTATAAGACCAAGATTCTCCCCATGAGGAGCACTAGTCTTATCTGTCAAGAAGAAAGATGGGTCATTCAGAATGTGCATCGATTACCGAGAGTTGAAGAAACTCACTACCAAGAATTGATACCCATCACCAAGAATCGATGATCTGTTTGATCAGCTTCAAGAATCTAGCTTCTACTCAAGATTAATCTACGATCGAGTTATCAACAACTATTGATAGGCAAGGAAGATGTTCCAAAAATGGCATTCAGAACACATTACAGCCATTACGAGTTTTTGGTTATGCCATTTGGTCTTACAAATGCGCCTGCTGTGTTTATGGATCTTATGAATAGAGTATGCAAACCTTACTTGGATAAGTTTGTAATAGTATTCATTGATGATATACTAGTCTATTCAATAAACCAAGAAAGATCATGAATAGTATCTGAAGATCATCTTGGAGACGCTAAGGAAAGAAAAACTGTATGCAAAATTCTCAAAGTGCGAGTTTTGGATTCGAGAGGTTCATTTTCTCGGACATATCATTAATGAGAAAGGCATACATGTAGATTCAGTGAAGATTGAAGCAATTAAGAACTGGGAGGCACCCAAGTCCCCAATCGAGGTGCGTCAGTTTCTTGGATTGGCTGGATATTATCGGAGATTCATTGAAAATTTCTCGAAGATAGCGCAGCCATTGACGCTATTGACTCAGAAGGATAGGAAGTATGAATGGACTGATAAGCAAGAGGTAGCATTTTAGTTATTGAAGCAGAAGTTATGTAGTGCTCCTATTCTATCTCTTCCTGAAGGAACAGAAGGATTCATCATGCACTGTGATGCGTCCCGTTTAGGTCTTGGTTTTGTGTTGATGCAGAAAGATAAGGTCATAGCCTATGCATCTAGACAATTAAAGGTGTATAAGAAGAACTACAGCACTCATGATTTAGAGTTGGGAGCGGTGATTTTTGCACTCAAGATTTGGAGGCATTACCTACACGGTACAAAGTGTGCCATTTACAAGGATCACAAGAGTGTTCAGCACATCTTCGATCAAAGGAGCTTAACATGAGACAACGTCGATGGGCAGAGTTGCTAAATGAGTATGATTATGAGATTCGCTATCATTCGAGCAAGGCTAACATTATGGCCGATGCATTGAGCAGAAAGGAGAATGATAAGCTTAAGCGTGTACGCGCTTTGGAGCTAACTATTCATTCAGGTCTTGATATTCAAATCCGAGATGCTCAAATTGAAGCTCTAAAATATGATAATTTGAAGAATGAAGGATTGAAAGGCATGATCAAGGATTTAGTGCCTAATGCCAATGATGTGATTTACTTCATGGACTGAATCTGGGTTCCCCATTTTGGAAACCTATGCGAATTGATTTTGGATGAAGCCCATAAATCCAAGTATTTGATTCACCCAGATCGGATAAGATGTACAAGAATGTGAAAGAACATTATTGGTGCCTAATATAAAAGGTGAGATAGTAACCTACGTGGGCAAGTGTTCAACATGCTCTAGAGTGAAGGCGGAATATCAAAAGCCATCAGGACTTCTTCAACAACCAGAGATTCCTCAGTGGAAATGGGAACGAATAGCAATGGACTTTGTCACAAAGTTACCCCGCACATCAAGTGGTCACGACACTATTTTGTAATAGTCGTGAAAAATAATATTTATTATAATTAACCTTAATCGCGTAAAATTAAGACTTTTTAAATATTGCCTTGAAGCAATGCATAGTTTTTTCCTTGTTGTGTTAAACCATGTATATTTTTATTCTTGACTTTTGGTCACTATTATTAAATGTTGTAAACCCTTAAAAGCCTCAAATTATTATTTTATTTTTATAGAAAATTTTCGCATAAAGACCGAATATTTAAAATTTTAAAAAAATTTATTGAGACCAACACCTGCCTTACACGGGTGGCATCTCACTTGGAGATCCACCGGTCAAATTATTAACTTAATCATATGATTAGCACACAATAATCACACTTAATCATTTCTGTATCAACACTACACTCCACCTTCTTCACACACTCAACCCCACCTTTCTCTCATAAAACACTCTCCTCTCTCCCTCTCTCTACCCCTCGGCCGAACGCCACCCAAACACCCTCAGCACTTCCAAATTTTGATCTTCCAAGCTTGTGTCAAGCATCAAAGATCTGATTTCAAGGACCCTTTAGTGAGTTTGGTGCAAGAAATTGCATAAATCCAACTCTAAGGAGAAAAAATCATTTATATTTCTTAAGTTGTTCATCTTTGGTAAGATTTGTTTTCTTTAAAAACCTCTTGCAACATGACAAATGAATTATTGTTGCAAGTTTTGTTCATCAAAAACTAGACTTTCTTGAAATTCAAGGTTCTAATAATGGGTTTTAATCAAGAAAAATAGGTTTTGAAAGAAGGTACATATGTGTGTGTGTATAAACCGTGTGTGTATAAACCATGTGTGTGTGTTTGATGTTGATGATTTTGGAATTTCCTATACATTTTGTTGATTTCTCTTGCATGCAAGATGATCAAACTTTGGTTTGTGTTTATGAACATCATAAGAACACCCATCTCCGAAGGAGTTTATCAAAAAAAAAATAATAAAAATGGGTGATACATGCATGTATGTTGTAACACCCGGAAAATTTCAGCATGAATAAAAGAAAAGAAAACAAGGAAGAAAAAGAGAATTATTTTAAAACAACGGGTTAAAAGCGGGCAAGGGCCAAACTTACCCATAATGAATTCAAAAGGGTGTTAAGACCGCCCATACTTCTCTCTCTCATGCAAGAAATCTCGGCTGAAGCAAGAAGAAGAAGTTTCACCCGGTTTTAAAGAGAGAAAGTCTTCAAAAGGTAAGATTCTATGGTGTTCTTCTCGGTTTCAGTTGAGTTTTCAGCTTCTGGACCGATTCTTAAGTGTTTCTATGTGTTTGGTTGTGTGTTCCTCTCAGGTTTGGAGGAGTTTTACTCTAAAGCAGTTAGAGGTGAGTTCTAAAATCCCTCTTTTAAATGTTCTCTACTTATTTGGGGCTGGTATGAATATTTAACTGATGTTTTTGACGTAAATTATTATTTTTCCATGTATGGTGCGGTTGTTTATGATGATATAGTTATGTTATGTGATTTTCATGATGATTGTATAATGTTTAAGATGTTCTAAGTGTTATATTAATAGATCTAGCTAAGTTCATGTTAAGATGATGTTTGGGACTGGAAAATTTCATAAGTTGCATCACAGGTACTGGACTTGGTGTCCGTTGTGGACTCTATGAGTCCGCTATGGACACTTGGTTATAAACAAAGTGTCTGTTGTGGATGTTGGTCATCTGCTGTGGACACTGTCCGCTGTGGATTTGCATGTCCGATGTGGACGTTGCATGTTCGCTGTGGACCCTTAGGCATTTGACAGTCCGCTGTGAACTTGGTCATCCGCTATGGACTTTGCATGTCCGCGGTGGACACATAGGCATTTTGACTGTCCGCTGTGGACTTGGTCATCCTCTGTGGACTTGGGTTGTCCGCTGTGGGCCTTTATTCAACTGCATTTGTTAAGTGTTTACCCGCATTTGTTAAAAGTTCATCCGCATTTGCTACAGTTCATTCGCATTTGTTCTACCAGCATTTCTTTGGACACTTAGAATATTTTCTGAAGACTTTCATCCGCATTTGTTCATCTGCATTAGTATTGTTCATTCGTATTTCTTTGGGGACTTAGAATTATTCTGAATTTTAGGATTAGAATTTAAGTGTTAAGTACTAATGTATAAGGAAATATTATGCTTGTTTAATGTTTCTAATGTTCGATTCCTTTCTTATAGGCTGTTGTTATGAATAATTATTATTTCATGTTAAGTGATTATAAGGTAATGAATATCTTAAAAGTATTATGCATGAATAAGTGGTCACAAAAATGAAAGAAAGAAAGTGTAACCTAATGAATGTTACCCTCGGGCCCATATGATGAATGAAAAGCCTTTCAAGCACAATGAATGGAGGTGCACGACCTTGTTGTCGTTAGCTCAACTGATGTGTGGTTGTTTCAACCTATGAGGATGCATATCTGGGTCTAACCCTTGTGATTGACCAATGTATGATGAATGGGACCTGTATTCATAAGCAGGCTTTGTGCCTAGCAGTGTGGGTCAACTGTCTATGAGTTAGCTACCATGATAAACGTTTGCCGACAAGGGTTCGGCATCTATTGCCAATGAACAATGTAGGCTCTTGCTTTGTGCAATCCTAGTTAATAAAAGAGAAAGATAATGAAGGAAAGAAAGATAATGAAACTCTTAACGAATGATTATGTATAATGTTGAATGATCACCAAGTGAAGTTACAAAAGTATATTTTTTCTATATTATTAAACTAGAACTCACTCAGCAACGCTGACTTTTTATATGCATATCAGTTGGCAAGTAATAGTGTTGCTGGGAATGGCACGAGGTTGAAGCTGCCTGGCAAATAAGTCTGGCATCCATGGCATGCTGAAAAGTTATTTTTGTTTTGAAATGCAACTAGATGTTCTTTTTGTAACTAGCAACAACAATGTATTTCTTAGCAAAGTAATGTTAATGAATGTTATGGTTTTTATTAAATTATTTCGCTGGAAATTTTTCTTGAATTAATGAATCTGAATGTGTTTTAATATGAAAAGTGCTATGAATGACTAACTGTGGGGTTTCTGGGAACGGGGCCTTACATATGTAGCATGATGTTCTTGAACTCATCTTGCTCTTTGATTTCATAAATGATTGAGATGATCCATGAATGATGGTGGTCATGCTATAAAATCTTTTTGTTTTTAAAGTGTGATTTGTTGAAATGAAAACTAAGAACACAAGATAATGATTTGGATTATATATGTATGTATAAAATCATGTATATGTATGTATGTATGGTTGACACTTTTGATCTTGATTTGTTCTTGATTTATGAGTTTAGAGATGATTGAAATTATCCATGTATATGGTGATCATGATCTGGAAACTTTGAGATTTTTATTCATTTTTGATTTAAAGAAAGATAAAAAGAAGTTAGAAATAATAGTAATCATGTATAGATGGGACATGACCACTATTAATGATATCATGAAATGGGACCAAATGGAGGGATGCCAGCCCAAGTAGCTACGTGCCATCAGGTAATTCTTCATCAAGTTAACCGGTATTACGTGTGTGTGCTATTTGATTTATGTGCTTAAGTAGATTTGGATACTGAAGTAGTCTGGATAGGGAATGCTTGGAGGATGAAGAGTAAAGTAAGTGGCTAATCACAACTGACCACTGTAATTAGGGACTTACTGTACTTGACATAATTTGAGCTATTACCTTGAATGACCTTGTTAGAGTTTGAATCTTATAGGAGGTAGATCTTATCGCGGGTAGGAAATCTAGGAAGGCAACCCTAGCGGTGCTCGTGGTGGGCGTACTACTTGCCACGTGTCACCCGAAGCAAGGCTAAGGCTCCTGAGATGATTCATGAGGACACAGACCTCCACAGCCACCAAGAGGGTGAAGGATCAGCTACCCTCAAGTTTATGGTAAAGGAAGCTATCGCTGACGAGGTCTACAACGTCATGCAAAATGTGTTTCCCTCAGTAGTGACTGAAGTGCTAAGGGCTGTAAAGGAGGGTGAAAGAAGTGATGATGCTGGGAAGAAGGAGAAAACAAAGGAAAAGCCATCTAGCCCAAGGGTGGCAATTCATGATGACGATAGTGAGGGAGAGAAGGAGACCGCTAGGGGTGCACCTATGGGGCGTTTCAGAGGTGCAAACCCCCAACCTTTAAAGGTAATGGCAATGCTACTGCTGCTCATCGTTGGGTTCAAGAGATGGAGGCAGTCCTAGACATCAGTGAGTGCCGAGAGGATCAAAGGTGAAGTTTGCCTCCCATTCTTTCGTTGACTCGGCATTATGCTAGTGGGACAACATTGTCCAAGTCAAGGGAAAATGGTCTATAGCAAGGATGAGGTGGTCGGATTTGAAAGAACTGGTACTGGAGGAGTATTAATCGGGAGTTTGACAAAATTGAGCAGGAGTTCTTGCATTTGGAGGCTGGAAACATGACTCATCAAGAGTATACCTCTAAGTTCAATGAACTTGCAAGACTTATGTCGGATCTAGTAACTCTAGAGTCCAAGAAGATTAAGAGGTACATGCAGGGTTTGCCCGTGGACATTAGGAGGAACATGATAGCTGCTAGACTGAGCACTTTCAGGTCTGTGGTAGATTTGGCCGGAAGGTTGTATGATAAGAGGGACCCGGTGCCAATTTAGAGGAAGGTTGAGAAGAGTTGGAACAAGAACGGTAATGGAAGAGGTTCAGGGTGACCACTATGGGATCGGGGAAAAGAAGATGAGATTGACGATCGCCGTCCAGGATTGACGATCGCCGTCCAGGATTGAGTAAGGGGAACAACATGAGGGAATGTAAAAAGTGTGGGAAGGTTCACATGGGTGAGTGTAGAGTGGGAACGAACCAGTGTTTTAAGTGTGGAGGCGAAGGCCACTATGCTAAAGAGTGCAGGGTACCGCAATGTTATCAATGCAGGGAAGTAGGCCACTAGGGCCGAGATTGCAAGAAGGGTGGAGCACGGAGATTAGGGACCCAGACTATGGGTGAGAAAGGGAGAAGTGTGAGCACCAAAGCCAAGGCAAGGGCATTCAACATGACCCTGGAAGAAGCCAGAGTGGACCCTGAAGTAGTTTCTGGTATGTTTTTGGTAAACCAATTGTATGCTTCTATGCTCTTTGATTCAGGTGCTAGTAGAAGTTTTGTATCTGCTACCTTTTTTCGTGTAATGCATGGTAAGAATAAGAAGATAGACGTGCCCTTCTATGTAGAGACAGCAATAGGAAAGTCTACCAAAGTGACTGATGTGATAGACGATTGTCTCGTAGAGTTGGCCGGTCATAGTTTCCTGCTAGGTTGTATGTGATGGCCCTAGGAGGTTTTGATGTGGTGTTAGGGATGGATTGGTTGGCGGCCTACGAAGCGAACATCGTGTGCCGAAATAAGATGATTTGTTTGACTGCGCCCGATGGCAGCTTGGTTACGGTACATGGAGACAAGGAGTGCATTACACTGCGAGTGATCTCGATGATCATGGTAGAGAAGTTTATGAGACGAGGGTGTGGTGCTTACATGGCCTATGTGAAGGATGTAGATCCTACCATGCCTCAGCTGTCAGGCTTGCTGGTAGCATGTGATTTCCCCGATGTGTTTCCCGAAGACCTACCAGGGGTACCACCTGACCGCGAGCTCAAGTTCCAGATTGATCTGGTACCTGGTGCCCAACCTGTTGTGAAGGAACCATATCGTCTCGCTCCCTCTGAGATGAAGGAGTTGATGACTCAGCTGCAAGTTGTTAGATAAGGGTTCATCCGACCGAGTATCTCTCCCTTGGGTGCTCCGGTCTTGTTTGTAAAGAAGAAGGATGGTAGGATGAGGATGTGCATCAACAACCGTGAGTTGAACAAGTTGACGTGAAGAACCGGTACCCACTATAGAGGATTGATGATTTGTTTGATCAGCTCCAATGCGCCAGCTGGTTCTCAAGGATAGATCTCTGATCTCGTTATCATCAGTTAAAAGTTAAAGAACAGGATATTCCAAAGACCGCGTTTCGAAACGATATGGGCATTACGAATTCCTCATTATGTCTTTCAGTTTAACCAATGCGCCAGCTGCTTTTATGGATTTGATGAATCGGTGTGTCGGCCGATGTTGGATAAATCAATGATTGTGTTTATCGATGATATCCTGATTTATTCAAAGAGTGAAGAAGAGCATGCCGGTCACATTCGCAAGGTATTGGAGATGCTTAGAAGAGAGAAGTTGTATGCTAAGTTCTCAAAATACACATTCTGGTTGCGGGAAGTTTAGTTTTTGGGTCATATGGTTAATTCTGAAGGGATTATAGTGGACCTGGAAAAGGTAGAGGCGGTAATGCAATGGAAGTCTCCAAAGACGCCATCCGAGATCCACAGTTTCTTGGGTTTGGTGGGCTACTACAGAAGGTTCATCCAAGACTTCTCCAAGATAGCTTCACCATTGACCAAATTGACCCGTAAGGATGTGAAGTTTGTATGGGGTCAAGAGCAGGAGAATGCTTTCGAAGAGTTAAAGACAAGATTGACTCAAGCTTCTGTCTTGACGTTACCCCGAAGGGAATGAAGACTTGATGGTCTATTCAGATGCTTCTTATTCGGATTGAGTTGCGTGCTGATGCAACGGGGAAGGGTTATAGCCTATGCCTCCTGACAGTTGAAGATCCATGAGGCTAACTACCCTACTCATGACTTGGAGTTGGCAGCTATGGTTTTTGCATTGAAGATTTTGAGGCACTACTTATACGGGACGAAGTGCACCATCTTCACTGATCATAATGTTTGAAGTACTTCTTCGAGCAGAAGGATCTCAACATAAGGCAGAGGAGATGGCTAGAGTTGATCAAGACTATGATTGTGAGATCCATTACCATCCAGGCGAGGACAATGTGGTGGCGAATGCCCTTAGCCAAAAAGAAAAACCCAAGTTGATTCGGGTGAAAGCTTATCATTTGGTTATGAACTCCGATGTGATGAAGCAGATTAAGAATTTTAGGATGAAGCGCTGAAAGAAGATCAGATTAACTTCGAAAGGATGAAAGGTCTAGTCACCTAGCTGGGGGAGAACACTCTTGGTGTCCGGACTCGATCGGACGGATGTGGATTCCTCGTTATAGGGGTCTGCGTGAGAAGATCATGGATGAGGCTCACAAGACTCGATACTCAATTCATCCCAGTGCTACAAAGATGTATTATGATATGAAGAATGATTACTGGTGGCCGGGAATGAAGCGCGATGTGGCGGGGTATGTGAGTAAGTGCCTTACTTGTTTACAAGTGAAGCCGGAGCACCAGAAGCCATACGGGAAGATCCAACCCTTGGATATACCCGAGTGGAAATGGGAGCACATCACCATGGACTTCATTACAAAGTTACCGCATACGGAAAGGGGATACAATGCCATATGGGTGATAGTTGATCGTCTAATGAAGAGTGCTCACTTTCCACCGATCTGCGAGACGTATTAATCTGAGAGGTTGGTGGATCTGTTCATCAAAGAGATAGTGACTCGTCATGGCATACCGGTGTCTATCATGTCTGACTTAACACTCGGTTTACATCTAAGTTTTAGAAAAGATTTCATGATGCGAAGGGGATGAGGTTACATATCAGTACGACTTACCATCCTCAGACAAACAGTTAGTCGGAGAAGATGATTCAGACGCTGGAGGATATGCTTCGAGCATGTGTCATTGATTTCGGAGGAAGTTGGGATGAACACTTACCGTTAGCCAAATTATCATATAACAACAGTTATCATGCCACTATTGGTATGCCTCAATATGAGATGCTATATGGTAGGAAGTGTAGAACGCATGTATGTTGGGGTGACATCGGGCAGAAGGAGATAGGGAGCATTAAGGTGATCGAGGCTACAACCGAAAAGTTGGAAAAGATTAAGGCCTTTATAAAGGCGGCAAAAGATAGACAGAAGTCGTATGCCGACAAGAGACGTGGACCGATTGAACTCAAGGTGGGAGATAGAGTCATGCTGAAGCTCTCGCCTTGGAAAGGGATCATCCGGTTTAGGAAGTGGGGAAAGTTAAGTCCGAGGTACATAGGGCCCTTCCGAATCATTGCCCGGGTAGGAGAGGTGGCCTATCGACTGGAGTTACCCGATGAGTTAAGTGGGATTCATCCGACATTTCATGTATCTCACCTAAGAAAGTGCTTAGCTGATGAAGATATGATCGTGCCACTAGAGGATATCGAGGTGAATGAACGGCTCAATTATGTGGATCAGCCAGTGGCCATCATTGACAGAAAAGAGAAGAGGCTAAGGAATAAAGTGGTTCCACTTGTGCGAGTACAGTGGAGACACGGGAAGGGGTTCGAGTCTACGTGGGAGACTGAGGAGGAAATGAGACAGCATTAACCACAGCTGTTCGAGGAGTGACAGGTTTCGGGGACGAAACCTATATAAGGGGGGTGGACTTATAACACTCGGAAAATTTCAGCATGAAGAAAAGAAAAGAAAGCAAGGAAGAAAAAGAGAATTATTGTAAAACAAGGGGTTAAAAGCGGGCAAGGGCCAAACTTGCCCATAATGGGTTCAAAAAGGTGTTAAGACCGCCCATACTTCTCTCTCTCATACAAGAAATCTCGGCTGAAGCAAGAAGAAGAAGTTTTACCCGGTTTTAGAGAGAGAGAAAGTCTTCAAAAGGTAAGATTCTATGGTGTTCTTCTCTGTTTCAGTTGAGTTTTCAGCTTCTGGACCGATTCTTAAGTGTTTCTATATGTTTGGTTGTGTGTTTTCGTATGTTTAGGTGTTAGAACTCCAGGTTGCTCTCTGGTTTGGAGGAGTTTTACTTGAAAGCAGTTAGAGGTGAGTTCTAGATCCCTTTTTTTAAGTATTCTCTACTTATTTTGGGGTTCGTATGCATATTTAACTGATGTTTTTGACGCATATTATGATTTTCCCATGTATGGTACGGTTGTTTATGATGATATAGTTATGTTATGTGATTTTCATGATGATTGTATAATGTTTAGGATGTTCTAAGTGTTAGACTGATAGATCTAGCTAAGTTTATATTAAGATGATGTTTGGGACTGGAAAATTTCATAAGTTGCATCACAGGTACTGGACTTGGTGTCTGCTGTGGACTCAGTGAGTCCGCTGTGGAAACTTGGTTATAAACAAAGTGTCCGTTGTGGATGTTGGTCATCCGCTGTGGACACTGTCCGCTGTGGATTTGCATGTCCGCTGTGGACCTTGCATGTCCGCTGTGGACACTTAGGCATTTTGACTGTCCGCTGTGGACTTGGTCATCCGCTGTGGACTTTGGCTATCCACTGTGGGCATTTGTTCAACTACATTTTTAAAGTGTTTACAAGCATTGTTAAGTGTTCATGCGCATTTGCTACAGTTTCATCCGCATTTGCTACAGTTCATCCGTATTTGTTTATGCTCCTCTGCATCTGTTCTACCAGCATTTCTTTAGACACTTAGAATATTTTCTGAAGACTTTCATCCATATTTGTTCATTTGCATTAGTATTGTTAATCAGCATTTCTTTGGGGACTTAAAATTATTCTAAATTTTGGGAATAGAATTTAAGAGGTAAGCACTGATGTATAAGGAAAGATTATGCTTGTTTAATATTTCTAATGTTTGATTCCTTTCTTATAGGTTGTTGTTATGAATAATTATTATTTCATGTTAAGTGATTATAAGGTAATGAATATCTTAAAAGTATTATTCATGAATAAGTGGTCATAAAAAAATGAAAGAAAGAAAGTGTAACCTAATGAATGTTACCCTCGGGCCCATATGATGAATGAAAAGCCTTGCAAGCACAATGAATGGAGGTTCATGACCTTGTTGTCGTTAGCTCAACTGATGTGCGGTTGTTTCAACCTATGAGGATGCATATCTGGGGTCTAACCCTTGTGATTGACCAATGTATGATGAATAGACCCGTATTCATAAGCAGGCTTCGTGCCTAGCAGTGTGGGTCAACTGTCGATGGGTTAGCTAACATGATAAACGTTTGCCGACAAGGGTTTGGCATCTATTGCCAATGAACAATGTAGGCTCTTGCTTTGTGCAATCCTAGTTAATGAAGGAGAAAGATAATGAAGGAAAGAAAGATAATGAACCTCTTAACGAATGATTATGTATAATGTTGAATGATCACCAAGTGAAGTTACAAAAGTATATTTTTCTATATTATTAAACTAGAACTCACTCAGCAACGCTGACTTTTTATATACATATCAGTTGGCAAGTAATAGTGTTGCTGGGAATGGCACGAGGTTGAAGCTGCCTGGCAAATAAAGTCTGGCATCCATGGCATGCTGAAAAGTTATTTTTGTTTTGAAATGCAACTAGATGTTCTTTTTGTAACTAGAAACAACAATGTATTTCTTAGCAAAAGTAATGTTAATGAATGTTATGGTTTTTATTAAATTATTTCACTGTAAATTTTTCTTGAATTAATGAATCTGAATGTGTTTTAATATGAAAAGTGCTATGAATGACCAACTGTGGGGTTTCTGGGAACGGGGCCTTACATATGTAGCATGATGTTCTTGAACTCGTCTTGCTCTTTGATTTCATAAATGATTGAGATGATCCATGAATGATGGTGGTCATGCTCTAAAAAAAATTTGTTTTTAAAGTGTGATTTGTTGAAATGAAAACTAAGAACACAAGATAATAATTTGGATTATATATGTATGTATAAAATCATGTATATGTATGTATGTATGGTTGACACTTTTGGATTTGTTCTTGATTTATGAGTTTAGAGATGATTGAAATGATCCATGTATATGGTGATCATGATCTAGAAACTTTGAGATTTTTATTCATTTTTTATTTAAAGAAAATATAAAAACAAGTTAGAAATAATAGTAATCATGTATTGATGGGACATGACCACTAGTAATGATATCGTGAAATAAAATTGTCATCAAGACAAGGATCTTTGTAAAATATGGAGAAATAAGTTTAAAATAAGTTAAATAAAAGATAAAAGTTAGTAATCTTACTGAAAATAAAAGTTTTGATTATTGGATTTAATCTCGTAAACATTTTACGTTTAAAAACACGTTAAAACGGTGTTTTCGGGTCTAAAACAAGTGTTTTTGCAAAAGTCCGGTTTTGAACAGAAAATAATATTGTGTGTTAATTTAAAAACTTATGTTTTCAAGTATATAACAAATCCATAATAAGCATGGTCTTCGGTGATGATTTTATACACGCGAAAAAGCCGAAAACCGATAATTTCGGGTTAAAAATAATAGACTGTTTTAGAACTGATTTTTAACAAAATATTTTAAAATATTTTTGGTATAGTAGATTCACTTTAAAACATGTAAAATGGTCATAAGGTATATAAGGGTTGATGTATGGTTTCTGCGTGTAAAACCGTGCGGTTTCGGGTTAAAAATCACCGCATGCTGGTGAAAATTTGGGTTAAATATAATATAACATATTTTTATAATAAAATTTGTCTAAAAACAATTTCATACATGTTTTACTACTAGAAATTATTTATTTTTTAAAAAGATTAACCAATATTGATTTATGTCAAATAAAGTAATATTTTAAAAAGATAATAAAATAAAAAATAGCTTTCTTAACAAGAACAAGATTATGAATATCTTACAATTAATCTTAAATAAAATATTATTATCAATTAATATTTATTTATTTAGTTATTTATTTATTTATTTATTTGTTTAATACATAACTTAGTAAATATTATGGTTATGTTTTTATATATTTTATGTGTTTATTTTGAGTGTGTGTTACGTGGTTGTTATTTAAGAGTTAAATAGTATATTTAATAAATTAATATTTATCACTTATAATATAAGTTATTAATCTAAACCGAAATTCACCAATGGGTTTTTAAAAAAAAATAAATTTCAAGACAAGTCTAGGAAGTTGGGTAAACAACTTACGTATTAGACTTATTACTCGAAAATTAAAAGATTCTTCGTGTTTAGGGCATTAATTGGTCGTTTATTTCCCGGGCTTGATTTTTGCTAGACCATCTTCTTGTCACATTTTAAGGTGAGTTTTCATAGCCCCTATTTCTAAATAACGTTTTATTTAACTATTTTGGGGAAAAAACATGCTATAATATGTTTATGTTTGATATGATTTGATTATGGAATAACTGCATGATCTTTATGATGGCCTTTGAGTTGTTTTATTATTTGTGCATGACTACCCTCTTCCATAATCATTAACCCTGGAAGGGCCACATGATATATTGGTAGATCTACTGGGTTTGAAAACCGCCCCTCAGGATCGGTTGGACCGGTCTGGTACGAAGGGAATATATGTTGAAAAGATTTTGAGGGACTTTGTGTCTTGGTTTGATTATGGGGCTCTTAGTTGCGATCATAGTCAGTGACCTAGCTAGTCCTTGACGATCTAGGGGTTGATTCCGGGATAATCATATCTTTTTATAAAAGGAATTTATGATAACCTTCTTATATAAACCTGTGATCTCACCAGCTTTTCGCTGATAAACTTTTGGGCATGTTTTTCAGTTGTTTAGGCATGCATGGGAATGAAAAGAGTTTTAATGGCAAACTTATCAAGTTTGGATACCGTTTTTGGGACCCAATTTCTGTTGTCGAATGAAAACTCTTGATAATGTTTAAAAACAATATTATGTTATTACTATTTTGGTTTTCAAGTTAAGACTTCTCTTTGGATCAATGTAATAATATTTTTAAATTAATATTTAACTTTGGTATCCATGATTTGTTTGCTTGATAATTGTTGGAAATAATCTAACTTCCATTATCTCTGTCACATGCGTGCCCTTCCGATGCGTTTTTCGGGGTGTGACAATTGCATTATTCTTCTGTTCTTTGAGTAATGGGTCAGCAGTTGGAACCTCTTCCTCTTCTACACCACATCTAGGCTGTCTAATAGACACAAAGGAGTGTGGTGGAGCAATTTCATTGGTTCCCAACCCACTTTTGTTTTGATAACACACCTTTGAGTGGGAGGATGATGCAATGATGGTGTTGAAGTTATGCTGCTCAATGGCATACTTCTTAACTTTAGCCTCAGCTATCACTAGCTGGGCTTGACCCTTAGTCAACTTGGAGATTAAATCTTTTATTTGAGCCCTGTAATTTGAATGTTCATGTTTTAAAGAGGACACAGTTTTCTCTAACTCTTCTATTTTGGGTTTGTAGTCAGATTCTGCTTTCTTAAAATCAGATTTTAGTATATCTAAAGACTCAATATCGGATTTAATTTCCATGTTGTAGTCCTGATACAATTTGATCTTAGCAATACAGGCTGGAGTACAACGATGTTCATATACCTTAGTGTCTTCAGTTCCAGTCATGAGAGCTTGAGCAGGAGTGACATTTTGCACCATGAAGCTCCAATCAACTTCGTAAGCAACAGCTGTAGTTTGTTGTTCGGTGGATTTGGTTGTAGCTTTAGGGATAACAGGATGTTGGGAGGCTTAAGTTGCTCCAGGATTAGATCTAGGAGCTTTGCATTCCCTTGCAAAGTGACCAAGCTGGTTGCAATCGTAGCACTTGGCCTTTGTCTTGTCAAACTCAAATTTGCTGTTGGTTGGGTTCTGAGGGAACTGCCTTCCAGTTCTTTTGAAGAACTTCTTTGCTCAGTAGGTCAGGAGAGCCATCTGTTGGACAATGTCCATATATTCTACATTATCTGGGCTAAAACACTCCAGATCATCAAAACAAAATTGAAAATCTCAAGAGTGCTCACTACTTAAAACAAAGGCACAGCTATCCTGGAAAAGATTTTGATAAGCCTATTAAGACATGGGTGTCTCAGGGAATATGATGTAAGGCCCAGAAGAAGAGGATGACTGTTGGGGGTAGTTCAGGTACAGTTAGGGCTGGGTAGTTCTTGGACCTTCAGTAACATGTAGAGCATTGCTGACTGAAAGATTGGTGATACTGTTCATTTGATGGCCTTTCTGAGATTCCATCTTCATACGGTATCCATCAAGGATTCCATATAGTTCAGTCATGATGAGAGTGTTAAGATTCTTAGTTCTCTTGATTGAGACACAATAGAAAGTCCACTCATGAGGCAGTGCAGTCATGAATTTTCTTACTATGCCTCTCTTGTCATGAATCACTCCCATAGACTGAAGAGAGGTGATCAAGTTCGTGTATCTAAACTATTGTTGGCTCAAGGTCTCACCAACAATATATGTGAAGTTCTCAAACTTATGCTTCGGTACATCTTTCTTTGACTCCTTAGATTCAGCAGAACCAAAGTACATCAGTTTCAAAGCCTCAAAGAGTTCTTTGGCAAACTCGCAGTGCTTAAAGCCTACCATTATAGAGTTTGGTATAGCAGTAAGCAGAACAGTCATGGCTTTGCATTTAATGTCTATTCTCTTATAGTCTTTATTTGAGTAGTCTTCAATGGCCTTCTCAATCATGGCACCGTTTCCTGCAGGAGATTACACTTTTGGCTTGTATGGACCATAGGTAACAGACCTCCACATTTGGCTATCCTGGTACTTGATGAAGCCTTCAATGTGGATGCACCAGGTCTTAAAATCATCAGGAGTGATGGTAGGATCCTTGGTCATAGTTCCCATCTCAAACTCATAGGACTTCTGGTTGAAAGTCATTAAAGTGAAGTGAGTGAGTATGAAGAAACAAGGGTGATTTGGGATGGTAAGATCTCACAATCAAGAGCCTAAAAAGCTTTGATACCAATTACAGGATCGGTGTTTGTCTCACAACACAAGATAATCACACAAACTCACTTAATGTCACTCGAGTTGATGAAGTAGAATCTTAACCATGTTCACAAGTAATAGAATAAGTTCAAACATAAAACACAAAAGCACACGAGTGGTTTTCAAGATACTTATATATATTACTTCTCAACTCAGTTTTACAAGACTCTTACAAGTATTGTTACTAAGTTACATAGAGAAACTATATATACTACTATCTACTGCAGGTTATACTTGGAAAACCAGCTGGAAATTACAACTAGACAAATACTACATTGTTTAAAAGTAAGACATCTAAGATAAAATAATAATATCTTAGGTTAGGTAGTCATGACATGTCCAT
Source organism: Flaveria sonorensis (assembly GCA_025506505.1). NCBI lineage: Eukaryota > Viridiplantae > Streptophyta > Magnoliopsida > Asterales > Asteraceae > Flaveria > Flaveria sonorensis. The sequence goes on from CM046436.1 coordinate 48,028,649, forward strand.
AACTTACCTTTTGTCACCAACTAAAAGTGGCAACTGTACTAAGCTGATAATGGTTGAACAATGATAAAGTAAGGTCAACTACATGGGCGTGGGAAAGCACCATGCAGTCTGTCAGAGTGGCAGCGGACTGTCAGACAGACCTTACTTATGTCCATTGGTTCATAGTTAGTTCTTCCGAAGCTAAATGGCTTCGGAAGAATAAATTCTTCCGAGACCATTTATACTTTGGAAGAATCAACTTCTTCTGAATTTCTGCAAGTCTTCAGGCTTTATTCTTCAGAAGACTTTATCTTTGGATCTTCTAAGTTGCATACTTCAGAAGAATAAGAACTTAGTCTCGGAAGACTAAGTTCTTCCTTTGGAAGTTCTTCACACTTGAGCTTCGGAAGATCTTTGACTTAGCTTCGGAATGGCAGCTTGTTCCTTTGGAAGACCATTTGTTTAGCACATTAAAATATATCTAAGTATGGTTTTGGTTGCACCAGCCTCATTAGATCCAACAAAGTTTAACTCCAATATCAATCAGAGTTTCTACAATCTGAACATACCTGAAGTATTATGGAGTCATAGTTTCACCTGTTTTGAAGGTGAAGTTCTCAAACTGCTGCTTCATGATAACCTTCTTGTTTTCCTTGGCTACATCAGACCCTTCATACATCAGCTTTAGTGCATCCCACAGTTCTTTTGTAGTCTTGTACTTTTTGAAGCCTCTATAGATAGAGTTTGGTATAGCAGTTTGAAGAATGGTCATGGCCTTCTGATCTACATCAATCTTCTTCTAATCTTCATTTGAATAGTCAATCACGTCCTTTGGTATCACCCCACCTCCAGCTGTTGCTGAAGTAGTGCTTCGGATGTGAGGTCTTGAGACTACAGATCTCCACATCCTATTGTCTTGTGACTTGATGAAGCCTTCCATCCTCATACACCAAGTATCAATGTCATCAGGAGTGATCAGTGGAGATTTAGTCATGGTGTCGGTTTCCATATCAGCCTTAGTGAGAGCTGCCATTTGAGAAAGTAAGTGTTTTGTGAAACTGAAGAGATTTAAAATGGTGAGATCGTGCAATCAAGAGTCTAAAAAGCTTTGACACTAATTGCAGGATCGGTAATGGTTATGCAACAGTTTCACAAGGTGAAGAATACAACACTTAACAGATCAAATAGGGAACCAGACAAATAAAATAAAGAACAAAAGTAAGAACACAAGAACAGACAAGTATTGTTTTAAAGGATGATGTATATTGCTCTCAAGTGTTTTACAATTGTTACAAGGCTTAGTGCTAAGGACAGGTTACATGAGACACTTTATACTACATCCTACAACCGCCCATACTTTGAAGGCCCGCTGGACACTAATCTAGACAACAAGATGAATGTAAATTCAAAAGGCAGATTGTCTTTTGACTAGTGACTATGACATGACATAGCTCACATCCTAATATATTACAAAAAGAATAAAAGTACAAGAATGGAAAGTTACAGACATAGACACCATAATCTACAGTTGACAAAAGTATTGAGATAATCACCAACTTGTATAAGTTTATGAGTCTTCAGAGATGGCAGCGAAAAATGGTTCAGCTTTTGTCAAAAGTAGTGTTAGAGAAAGCATGTCTTCTCTGTCTTCGGAAGAATTCAGTCTTCAAGCTTAGGAAGACTTTGTCTTGAAGCTTCGGAAGACTTTATCTTTGGCTTCAGAATATTTGTGTCTTTGGCTTCGGAAGATTTGACACTTAGTGAATTTTTTTGTGCTTTGTCAAATCTTCCGAAATAACTTCCTTGTACTTCAGAATGCATTTTGAGAGATCTTTGGTTAGCATCAGCCTCTAAGATAACTCTTATAGTTAATGCTTAAGTCAACACCTAAAGTAATTAAATTTACATCTTAGGTCGAATTATTTTAAATTTCCTATTGGGCTGAAGTGGGTAGGTCATGTTCTGGGTCGTTTGAAGTGCTATTCCTTTCTTCTTGGGCGATAGGAGGGCACTATTATGTTGGGCTTCAACCACCTTCTTGGCCCATGGCCAGATTCAATATGGTAGCATAATGGTCTAGGCTATTTGCATTTTTTGTTGGGCTGCCAACAACCTTATTCTCTTCCTGCCATCCTATTATGAATTGAAAATTTTCCTCTTCGTCTTTGTAATCATGACATGTAGACATCCTTCTCAACTCCTTGGGGAGTAGTGCCCCCAAGCGAACAGTCAAATATGCTTTCTTGAAATATCGGATTTCTTAAAATAACAATTTTTCATGTTGGGCATCATATATTTTGTACCCTTTTGTACGTCTTGCATATATATTTTGTACCCTTTTGTACGTCTTGGATACCCAATAAAAATTCTCGGTCTCCCCTTTACTTCAAGCTTGTCTCCCTTTGTTTTGGTACTCTTATAGTATGCTAGGCATCCAAAACCCCTTAATATGTCATGATCCGTTTTTTATTATATTGAATTTAAAAGGTGTTTTATTGTCTATAACTTATGAAGGTAAATGATTAATTAAATAGGCCGCTATCAAAATGCATTCACCCCAAAGCTTTGTAGGTAACTTTGCTTCAAATTTTAAGGCACGTGTTGTTTCAAGATGATGCCTATGCTTATGTTCCACAACCCCATTTTGTTGAGGGGTGTGGGGACATGTCGTTTCTAGGTCAATACCATGGTTGGCATAAAATTCAAGCATGCGGTTCGAAGTAAATTCCCCCCATTATCACACCTAAACCTTTTAAAGTTTTTATCAAATTGAGTTTTAACCCATTTAGGAAAGCAAATTAAGTATTCACTAGCATCATTTTTATGCTTAATGAGAAAAACCTAAACCACCCGACTATAATCGCCAACTGCAGTAAGAAAATAACTTGCACGTGAGATTGAAGGTGTATGATGTGGACCCCATATATCACAATGCATTAATTCAAAACATTCATGATTTTTAATAGAACCAACGGGAAAAGGTAATCTCGTGTGCTTTGCCTTAGCACAAGAGTCACAAAATCAATTCTTAGTTTTGAAGGAAACATCATTAAGAGAATCAATAAGGGAGAGTTTAGAATTTGAAGCATGACCTAAACGGTTGCGCGAAACGTCAATAGTTGTTATCAGAGCTTGTCTTTTTTATTCAACCATCGCCATTTGGTAAAGACCATCTTGGCACTTACCTGTCCCAATCAATGTCCTCGAGTGTAAGTCCTGTGTGATAAAAAAATTTGGAAAGAAAGTTACCGCACGCTTTAGGTCCTTAGATAGTTTACTAACCAATAACAGGTTTAATTAAATTTAGGAACATATAAAACTCCTTTTATTTTTTTGCCATTTTTCAAGGTATGGTTCCCTCTCCCTTCCACAGCTATCCGTTCACCATTTGGTATGATAACCGGAAGTTTATGGGTATTTTACGTTGGTTCTCAAGGATAGAAGCCTTGTGTGTAATATGATTCTCAAGGATCTCAGTTGAAAAACTTCAATCAGAATTCAAGAAGAGAATCCAAAAATAAATTCAAACACAATTTGATTTGTAGCTTTGATCATGAGTTCAAATGACAACAAATGTAATTAGTTTTGATCTTTACAAATGTTAGATGATCGACTAAAGTACTCACAAAACAAATATAGTTCACCAAAATGAATTCAAGAACAATAACAACGCAGAATCAAAGCTATCAATCGTGGACAAGGCAGAGAGATTTTTTTATAGAGAGAGCAGATGAATGATGATTAAATGAATGATGATTAAATGAATCTGCTCTCACTCTCTCTCTCTCTCTCTTCCTAATATAAAATCCATTTTAAAAATGGATAATCAAGATTCCAAGTAGAGATGCAAACTAGTCGAGGTGTTTATGAGGTACTCGAGATCGTATCGATAAAAAACTCGAAACGAGACGAGCTTTATCGAGCTAGAGCCGAGCCCAAGCCTTAAAAAAAGATCATTTAATTATCGAGCTCGAGCTGGCTCGTGAACGTAAACGAGCTTTTTACTTGTATATGTTTTTATGTAATTTATTAAATATATTTATACAAAGTTATTTTTATTATATATAAAGTCATGATAAAAACAATTATATAATATCTATAATGTTATGTATAAAATATATAATTATAAATATATATAAAATTAAATATAAAAACATTTTTAAAAATAATAACTTAACAATAAACGAGCCAATCCTGAGCTAGGCTCGAGCTTGAGTACTTGACGAGCCAAGCTCGAGCTTTAATAATAAAGCTCAAAACGAGATGAGCTCGAGCTTTAAAAATAAAGCTCGAAACGAGAGCTCTCTTAAGCAAAAAATGAGCCGAGCTTGAGCCTAGCTTGAGCCTATACGAGCTCAGGCTCTACTCGACTCAACTCGTTTGTACCCGTAATTCCAAGATCCAAAAACAGACTACGTGCTCCGTAGTCCTTGGAGATAATATGAGGGGAAAATTCTATAAATGTTAACTTTTTCCTCCCAAAATATCCGTTTGACCAGCTATCCCGAAAAATATCCAAATCCAATAGAGTTGTTGTTGACCGGGAAATAGGGTCGTCCAAACCCACGATGAGTGGTTCAAACGAAGACGCGTGTCCAAACAGGGTCGTCCCAACCGTGTTTGTTTTCTTTGGGAATCAAGCCGACTGTGTTATGTTTTCTTGTTACGTTCGGGGCACCCACATTTCTGCCATGTCACATTCGATTCAAATCCTTAAATAAAAAAGTAATTCTAAAGTTTCAGTCGGGTGAACATGGTAATAGTCCAGTTTGAACGAACCAAGTTCATAGTCATTTGAACATTTGCATAGTTGGTCAACCATACTTCAAAGGTCGAACGACTGCGTTGCCCATCGAACTGATAGAAGATCGGTTGAGCGGAAATAAGGTCGGTCGACTTTAACTCATGGTCGGTCGACATTATTCTGGTTGTCATTCGAACTTGTTTAGAACTTGTGGTTTATAGCCGCTCGATTTTATCTTTAATGGGTTAAGAGGAATGATAAATGTTATCATTCGTTCTTGTTACAACGTCGACCTACCTTTTTTAAATTTCGAACGATTTTGTTACGTATAAAATTAATTTTAATATAAGCCGGGCACTTTCTTATAAAATTAAATATCACCCATTTTTTCTTGTGTTTGTTTCTACAAGTTTTGAAATTGAGTTAGCAAACATTGTTGTCTGATATATTGGACATTGAGAAGAAATCAATGGTTCTATTCAGTGTGTTTTTTTAGATTGTAAGAGACATGGTATATATTTACATTCCAATATTAGTTATTTTGGACTTATATCTTTTATTTCAAATCGTTTTGATTTTGAGATTATTTTGTTGTTTATTCTATAAATGGTTTACGCATAGTTATCTTGTTAATATTTGTGACGACAATTTGTTGTTTTTAAAGCTTGTTGCAAAAAATCCAAAAGAAACACTTTATTTGGATGTTGTCAAAGATAATATTGTTGGCGTGCATTGTAATAAACAATTTTAATCACACGTGCATTGCTAACAAATTTAATCATTTAAAAACGATTATTTTTCTGAAAATGATTTTGATTCTCAGCATATTGATAAAACTTTGTTTGATCAAAATAGCATTCTTGATTTTTAACCGAAAAATCTAAAATTAGTAAAAGAGCTTTATCTTCACATCCTTTTATAAGTAACATTTTTAAAGATAAAGAATAACCAAAACTAGAACTAGGCTTGATGGCTGTCAATAAGTCTTTTGAATTTAAAATACATAAATCTTCAAAACAAAGATTCGTTGGCATGTGTTGTTAGAGGCCTCCGAATGGCTTTTCAGAGCATGCATTTCAAGGATTTAGATTCTTTCACGTTACTTATTTTAATAATGTACACATATGTTCAGGAACTTAAACTTATCTGAATATTCATAACGCAAACAAAAAGGTTTTGGGTCATATCATTAAAGATCAACAGAAGATCGAATAGCTGACGTAACTACCATGGGAAGGAAACTGTTAAAGATATTAGTAAGAGATTTAAAACAAACATATGAAACAAGCAAACTTGGGCTAAGAAAAATTATGTCATTTTTGAATCTTTCATCAAACTTCTATTATATTGTTATAATTTAAAATTAGCAAATCCTGAAGGTGTTACTCATATTTTAAGAGATAATCTATATTGTTTTGAAATGTGTTTTATTATGATTGGTTCTGTGGTACACACTGACTCTGAATCTCACTTGCTATGTTTCAAATTAGTATGTTTGTTTCTAACATTATTTTTATTCATTGTAGATAAGAGGCAATAATTATAATTGATGGATAGCAGTGGGTATTGATGGAAACAATCAACTCTTACCGTTTGTATACAGGGTTTGAAAAATAGAAAGTGGTGATACATGGATCTAGTTCCTATTCAAACCGAAAGATTCTACCAGAGAAATTCTAAATTTAGCAATCATTTCACAGAGTGTCATTAGTTAATTTGGCTATCAAGAGCGTGTTTTCACAGGCCTATCATGGTCTTTGTTATTGGCATTTGATGGTAAATCTTCGACTAAAGGGTAAATCTCAAGAAAATATGTGGTGGGCGACGTGTAAGGCTTATACAGTGTCTGAATTAGAAAATTATTTCAACATGCTTTGTCGATCTTGTCTAACTGTTCGAGATGTACTAATTAATGTTGGTTTTCACAAATGAGCAAGAGAACACTGTCTGATCTAATGTTATAATATAATGATATCAAAGAGTGCTGAGTTTATTAGCAGTTTCTCTTGAAATTCCAGAAAATTACCTATCAATAAACTAATAGATTTCTTCACTAAGTTACTGCAAAAATGGTATTTCGATTGACGACCAATCAGAGGTAAACAATTTTCTAAATTTACAGAAATTCAATTCTTAATGCTATTCACTTAATAACTTTATTTTCAATTGTGTTATGGAAAAAAAGAATCATGTTTTCTCGAAATGGGCTGAGAACAAAAACTTTGAGGAAAAGTTAAAAAATCCAAAACCTAGACTGTTATGAGAATAAACGAACAACCTTTTAATGTTGATAATGGATGTAGTAGTGTATAGTTGATTTGTGGAATCAAAAATGCAGTTTTTTTACATGAAAATTGTTGGGTTTACCAAATGGTCAGGTGAATGCGGTTTCAAGATTTTTGAAACAATTTGATCATAGTCAATGGGTAGAGAATTGGTTAAAATGATGCTCATCTATGTGAACTATATCAAGCATCTCTTAAAGGGAAAGAGAAATAAGTGAATCATGTGGATAACTTTGATAACATCAACATTGAGCTAAATACCTCAGATTTTGTTCGCGAATTGAAACTCTGAAAGATATGTTGCTAAATTATAATAATTATATGCAACAATTATGGAATTCTCTTATTTTAAATGCCTTTAATTATGTTTAATTATTTTTCTTTTCATGTATTGTGTTAACTATATGAATGAACTTCTTGTTGAAAAAAAAAAACTTATTATACACTTATTATTTTTTCTTATATTTGAAGATATAAAAAATGACTCTCATTGGAGCACAAGGCCAAACAAATTAAGGGGATATATGTATAGATAGTGGAGCTATACACACTATACTTAGATCCAGGTAATATTTTTATGAAATAAAACCAACAAAAGAAATCATTGATACAATATCAGGTCCTACAGACTTGATAGAAAGAGTTAGAAAGGCTAAATTAGTTTTGCCAAATGGTGCAAAGATTTTAATAGAAAATGCCTTATTTCCCCTAAAATCAACGAGAAATTTATTAAGTTTCAAAAACATATATCATAATGGATATGATACTCGGTCAATGACCGTTGAAAGAAAAGAATGCTTTATTCTAGTTTGCATTACACACATATTAGTGTGCCACAAGCACATATGACAGTAAAGAGAACTTTTGTGATCTTGATATTTTCAAATAAAATACCTCTATGTACATCTTGCTCTCTTGGAAAGCTAATTACTAGACCTTTACTATTTAAATAAAAATGAATTACCTATGTTTCTTGAAAGAATTCAAGGTGTTATATGTGGACCAATCCATCCACCATATTAACCATTTAGATACTTTATGATTTTAATAGATACATCAAGCTCATGGTCTCATGTCTTTTTGTTATCAACTCGTAATGTATCATTTGTTAAATTTCTTGCTCAAATTATTAAGTTACAAGAACATTTCCCTGATTATATGGTTAAAAGAGTGAGACTTGATAATGCAGGTGAATTTACATCAAATGTTTTAATGATTGTTGCATGTCTATCAGAATTGTTGTTGAAAACCCTGTTGATCATGTACATACACAAAATGGTTTAGCTGAGTCGTTAATCAAACGTCTGCAATTAATAGTTAGGCTATTTTATGAGAACAAGACTTACTGCGTCTATTTAGGGTCATGCAATTTTACATGTTGAATCATTAATTCGTATGAGACCAAGTGTAAATCATATGTACTCTTCTTTACAACTTGTTTCTAGCCATGAGCCAAACATTTCCCACCTTAGAATTTTTGAATGTGCGGTGTATGTTCCTATTGCACCACCGCAACGCACAAAAATGGGTCCTCAAAGAAGGATAGGAATATATGTTGGATATGAAACAACTTCTATTATAAGATATCTTGAACCTTTAACGGGTGATGTCTTTACTGCATGTTTTGCTAATTGTCACTTTAATGAGGCAATTTTCCTAGCATTAGGGGGAGAAAAGAAAAAAAGAACAAAATGATGTCTCATGGTGTGAGCCTTCTTTGTTACATTTTGATCCAAGGACAAAACAATCTAAGACGAAAGTTCAAAAGATAATACATATGTAAAAAATTGCAAATTAATTGCCTGATGCATTTACTGATACAAAAGGAGTAACTAAATCTTATATACAAGCTGCAAATGCTCCAGCTCGAGTTGAAATTCCAAATAAGGAAATAGATAAAAATATGACTCATGAATCCTAGAAATGTTTGAAACGCGGAAGACCGATTGGATCAAAAGATAAAAATCCTCAAAAAAGGAAAATACCTACAAAGGAAATTGATCTTAAAGAAAATAATACTAATAAAACACTAAGTGTCCAAACTTTCTCTGAGAAAGAAGTGAATAAAGAGATGTCAATCAACTATGGTCATATACATATATTATGGAACTGAGATGAAATGAAAAGTATTGATGATATGTTCTCTTATTCTATAGCGAGTGATATTATGAAGCAGAGATAATGCTCCTAAACCAAATGTGTTAACGATTGTCAAATCAACATGACTTGGATAAATGGAAAGATGCCATGCAAGCTGAACTAAAATCGCTTAACAAATGAAATATATTTTAGACCCATTGTTATAACATCTAAGAATGTAAAGCCTGTCGGGTACAAACGGGTTTTTGCGCGAAAGAAAATAAAGTTACAAAATATAAAGCTAGACTAGTAGCTCAAGGTTTTTCTCAAAAGCCTGGAATTGACTATGAGGAAACGTATTCTCCTGTTATGGATGTGATAACCTTTAAATATTTAAACAGCTTAGCAGTATCTAAAAATTTAGACATGCGTCTTATGGATGTCTACAACTTACTTGTATGGTTCACTTGATAATGATATTAATATGAAAATTCCAAAAGGATTTAAAATCACTGAAGCGTGTTTAAAACCTAAGGAAATATATTCAATCAAATTACAAAGTTCCTTATATAGGTTGAAACAATCTGGAAGGATGTGGTACAATCATTGAGTGATTATTAGACAAGTAAAGGATACACAAAGAACCTTACTTGTCCATTGCGTCTTTATTAAGAAGACAATATCAGGATATGTGATCATAGTTGTATATGTTGATGACCTAAATATAATTGGGACGCAAAAGGAAATTCATGAAATGATTATAGTTTTGAAGAATGAATTTGAATTAAAGACCTTGGAAAAACCAATATTGTCTTGGTTTACAAATTGAGCATATGCATAATGGAATACTTGTGCATTAATCAAATTATACTGAAAAGCTTTTAGAACATTTTAATATGGACAAGGCAATTCCTTGAGCACCCTAATGCTTGTTAGATCACTTAATATTTATAATGACCCATTTCGACCTTGTGAAGACAGTAAAGAAGTTTTTGGTCCAGAGGTATCATACCTTAGTGAAATGGAGATCTTATATATCTTACTAACTGTACAGGGCTAGACATTTCCTTTGCACTTAATATATTGGCAAGGTTTAGTTCATCTCCCACAAAAAGACATTGGAATGGGATCAAACATATTTTTCGATATCTACGAGGACCTGTTGATTTAGGCTTTTTATTCAAATGATTCAAAAAAGGTTTAGTTAGTTAAGCAGATGCAAGTTATTTATCTAATCCTCATAAGGCAAGATCTCAAATAGGATACGTGTTTAGAATGGAGAAACAACAATTTCATAGAGGTCTTAAAAACAAACACTTGTTGCAACTTCCTCAAATCATGATGAAGTCATTGCACTACAGGAAGGTTCTAGAGAATATGTATGGCTAAGGTCTATGACCACAACTTATATATTACTTCTTGTGGACCGGAGAAAGATAGAATCCAACACCAATCTACGAAGATAATGCAGCTTATGTCTCGTAAATTAAAGAAGGGTATATCAAAATTGATAGAACAAAACTATACCTCCAAGATTCTTTTCATACACTTAAGACTATTAAAGATAAACAAGTTGAAATTAATTACGTTCATCTAGCAACACTTCAGCTGATCTTTTCACAAAGGCACTCCCTGCAACAACTTTAAGAAAACATGTTTATCATAGTGCATGCGACACGTACACACAATGTGATGATCTACAGAAGATAATTTAGGAAGGAGTTATAAGTTGCACTCTTTTTTCCTTAGCTAAAGTGTTTTTTCCCGATAGGTTTTTTTAGCAAGATTTTTAATGAGGCATTACTCAAGACCTTTGAAATTTGAAAAAGTGCATCCTAGAGGAAGTGTTATGAAATATCATGAATTATTGGATGTGATTTCTAAAGCCTAAAGAGTAAAATTATTTACTAGATTACTCCTAAATAGTTACTACCCAAGAGTACATGTCTTTGTAGTATAAATACTACCTCTACTGTAATGAGAAGAATGCACCATCTTGAGTAAATTCAAGAGTTATATTTTCTTATCAACTCTCTCTACAACTTTCTTTAAACTCCTTTAGTTATTTCAATAATCTTGTTATAATTATAGCTAAATTATAACATAAAGACATATAGTTATTATCAAATAATTAATATCATTTATTAATTAAAAAAAGATGTACCATTTTTTCTAACCATCAAATTTGATTTACAATAATCATATAGAGGTCAGACTTAAGGCTAGAAAATCAAAACCCTAAACCATATGAAAACTAAATCATGTGAAAACTTAAGAGCTAGAGCGAAAACTATTTGGTGTGAGACTTCATGGCTGGGCGAGAAACATTACTCTTTAGTATAAATAAATCTTTTGTGTAGTAATTTGAGAGTGGCTTGTCATTTCACCTGCTTGTAAAGCTTATGCAATTATGGTAATCAGAGAAAACTTTATTTACTCAATTTTTTTATTTCTATTTGACTTGTTCTTGTGTGTTATCATGAATATCATCATTT